>JBBYHK010000013.1:8566862-8579752 GCA_038382065.1 Adansonia grandidieri
CGTAAATTCAAATTATTATTAAAAATATTACTTTATATTAATATTTTTGTGTTTTTATAATTAAATTTAAATTTTTTTATTAATTAAACAATGATTTAGACTGAGCTAAAGTAAGTTTAATCCCGAAATAATTATATCTAAACAAGGTTCGCTTTAAATAGGATCGAATTGTTTGGTTTTTCAACAGGCTTAATGCAGAAGTTTCGATCGCATTGCGGGAGAATTTGACAAATAAAGAGGCAAAATTTGATTTAACCAAGAATGGATCCATATTGTTTACAAAAAATTTTGAACTTAGTATGCAAATAACTACAAGTTTTCATGGCTTACAAGATAAAGCTCTCCATTCAATGGAGAATAATATTATCAATATTTTGAAATAAAAATAAATTGCTTCTCTCAAGAATCAAATTAATCAGAGAGTCCAAACCAAAGGCATAATGAAACCTGCAATCTGAATCTGTCCGAAGGTACCGAGAGATTCCAGCTGATTCAGCTGATGCCATCTTTATTACTTCGTCGTAGTAGGAGATTTAAATTGCGGTCGCTGATATATTTGAGTTGCATCATATTTATTGCGATTGTGAACATTGCGTTTATTACAGTTGTAAAGGTAATAATGATACGATGGTCAAATGTAATAAATATTAATAATAAATATTGGTGATAGAAAAAAAACCAAAATCGTAAAATTACGACCGCAATATTATGTTGCGATCGCTATTTAAATGTTTGCTCATCACATCATCTGCACAATAAGTTAAAAGCAGTCAAAGTAAGAATACTGTCCATGAAGGATATCTGTTTCCATTTCTTCAAAGATCAATATTCTTTTTCGCATATTTATAATTTATGTTACCCTAACTCTTATCCTTTTTAAATACTCATATCCAACACATATTTGGATATAGTTATTGAGAGTATTCTCTTTCAAATATATGAAAAAACTTTAAGAAATTGAGTAAATCCATGTCGCACACATATCCGTATCCGACACATTATGTTACTTGGACTCGGGTGTGAGCGTAAGATACATGTATTTATCCGACACAGATATGTATAATTTTTTAGAAAATTTTTTCATTATTTAGAAAGTCTTTAAAAGATCATATCTTCATACTCATATCTAGATGTGCTAGACAAAGGTACTTTAAGAAAAATGAAAAGATGAAAACTACATAGCTAACATTGATTTCCAAGTCCAGATAACAAAGTTATAGGTGAAACAAGTTGTTTATGAGAAAAATAGCATCAGACAGCTGACCAATGAATAGTAGACATCGATATCCAGGAGGAATAAGCTTTCAATCTTCGGTGGTGATTTATTTAATAAGATGGCTTCTATGTTGCTATGACTTTTCATTTTTCTTAAAGTATCCGTATTCGACATCGATGTTTGACACATATTTGAATATGGATATGGAGATATGACTCTCCAAAGACCTTCTAAATATTTGAAAAAACTTGAAAAAAAAATTAAACATATCTATGTCGGATACAGATATATATTCAATACTTACACCCGAATCCAAGTAACACAGAATGTCTTTTCATGCCCGGGATTTCTTAGAATGACAGAAAAGCACAAAAGTTGTAAGGCTATATGTAAATAATCACCTTGAAAAAGTCGTCAAACATCTCTTGAAGCGGATCTCTACGCGGTACTCCATAAAACTTTTCCGCAACGTCGTCTAACAACTGAACGATCATGGTTGCGTTAGAATATAAGATAGAACTAAGCTTACTCTAAGCCAATGAGATGATAAAATCAATGAATAAAGGCTATATTGCTCTGACTTATCATTTGTTTTTTTAAAGTACTCGCATCAAAAACCATTTTAGATGCGTATTAGGATATAAATATGCGGATATTATCCTCCAAGGATCCTCCAAATACATGGAAATCTTGAAAAAAAATTAAACATAACCGTGCCGGATATATACTCGTATCCAGCATTCACATTTAAGTCCAAGTAGCATAGGAATAAAGTCTACTTAGCAGATGTATTAAAACACGAGAGGCAATAACAACCAGAATAACATCATTCTAATCGGCAAACATATGATTGCGCACCTCATTGAATGCGGGTTCTCTGTCTATGCTCGACTTGTAATTCACTCTCAGCGTGTTAAAAAGAGGCAAGGCATCTCTTTCCAACCTGCAGGTACAACAGTCGTTAGAACGATTTATTGGACCATGTTCTGATTGCTAGACATGGACTGTGGTTGCCTACTTCTAAGCCAAAAACCGAGCATGGAGATTTTAACTGAAAGTAAATGGAGTTGGTTTTATTTGAAGGATAAAAAGTATAACACTAGTATTAACAATCGTGGTTGCAATTTAATGGTTTTTATACCTCCCCAAACTAAAGCCAAAACTGAAAACATTTACGGATATGTTGTTCCGACTTTTCATTTTTTTTCTTGAAGTACCTATGTCCAACATGGGTATAAGGATTTGACCCTTCAAGGACCCTCCAAATATATGAAATCACTTCAAAAAAAAAAAAAAAATGAACATACCCATATCCAACACTCATACTTGAGTCCAAGTAACATAGATTTATGGTATGGTCGAGAGATGAGAGCAGGTCTGGTTATACTCTGTTATTCGTAGTTATACTTAATGCCAAGGAAGCGCAATCCAAGCACATAAATCCTGAAAATATGACTACTTACAGACTTGAGGAAATAAACTAGGCAGTTTAGTCCCTCAGCCCTTCCCCCTGATCCCATCCGGAACTTTCTCCATATCGGTGCAGATTCATGCTTGTCGGAGGGTTAAAGCATTAGTATTTATGTTACTCAGACTCTTCATTTTCTTTGAAGTACTCGATGTTTGACACTTATTCGGATATCGGTACAAGGGTACAATCTTCAAAATATAAGAAATAACTTAAAGAGCATACCCATGTTGGATATATACTATAACCAACACTCACTCCCGAGTTCTAATAGCATAGATTAATACCACCCTTGAAGTAAATTGTAGAGAACACCAAGTTCCCTCAAATAAGCGCAGCCAAGCAGTATAATCAATATTATTAATCCATAAAATGTTCAACAGCATTGCATCCACAACTATATGCATTATGAATAGTCGAACTGTTCCTTAACGATGGAGAATGAATCAACGAGAGAACAAGAGAAAAATAACTTACGTTGGCAAGAGAAAAGTGACAAACTGAATCAAATCCGATTCGGGGAAATTGAGCTCCTGGGATGCCACTTGCCTTTTTAATTCATCCATAAGGAAATTAGCATCTTGAAGATTACCCATTGACAAATACCTACCATGCAAAAAGTAAACTTTCTTCATTAGCATGCAATTTATTACCATATTATAAACAGAAGTAAGAGTCTCAAACTTATTGCCAAGTTCGGCCTATGTAAGGTTGAGAAAAAAGTAAAATCCCTACTCATGATAGAAATTTATAAGTCTCATACGGAAGTTCAACTTATTTGAGCTATGTTACTCCGACTCTTCAGTTTCCTTGAAGTAACCATGTCCAACACATACTCGAATATGTAAATGGGGGTATGATCCTCCAAATATATGAAAAAATCATAGAAAAAATTGAGCATACCTATGTTGGATACATACCCATATTTGACACTCTCTCCTGAGTCTGAGCAACATAGTGTTTGAGTGAATAAGAAACATAAAAAAGTTGGCATATTATTATAATTCAGTTGAATGATTCCATTCATGAATTTGGTTTAGCCTACTCAAATGAATCAAAATATGCTAAAAGATCAAGCAATACATATGCTAAGTTCTAACTCTGAAATCGATATCAACAGAAAAATTCCAGTCCATGAGTATTTTCTAAATTAAGTAAAGAAATCCATAAATAGGTTGAAAGTGGTATAGTGTCTTTTAACTAATGCTGTCAAAATGACTTGTTAAATTATCAATTTAAGTTTATAAAAGTATAAAGGGCCAGTTTGAAAGGTAAAACAATGGCAGACAGTTATCTAATTGACCACATCTTTGCTTTGACTCTTTATTTTTCTTAAGTACCCATCTCCGATGCATACCCGGACATAGGTATGGGAACATGATCCTCGAAGAACACTTCAAATACAAAGAAATCTTAGAAAGAATTATACCTCTGTTGGACACATATCCATTTATACATTCACAACCGAGTCCGAGTAACATAGGACCATATAGTTTTGACTTCAGGTAGACTGAAGTTTAAGCCGTAAGGTCAAGATTACAGGTTCCATATTATTGATTGCTTTCAACAGTAGTGGCAATAGGAACAGTAAAATTACAGGCCAAGTGAGCAATTTTTAAGCGGGCTTAGCTTACATAAGAACTGCTCGGGCAATGGCTACATCATCTTCACCAGGATAACACTGCATGGTCGAAAAGCATATCAGTTGACTGCATTTAATACGTATCCGAGGAAAAGTAATACCAACAGTAATCATAGAGATGGAACTTGAAATTCAAGTACATTGATTGAGGTATGCCATCTTCCAAGCATTTTTGACGGCCAATATTCTAAGCTATGTTGCTTCGGCTCTTCATTTTTTTTTTTTAAAGTACCCATGTCCAACACATTCCAGGACATAGATATGGGGATATGACCCTCAAAGGAACCCAAATACATGAAAAAAATTAGCAAAAATTGAACATACTTGTCTTGGATACATACCTATATCCGACAGTCACACGTAATTCTGAGAAACATAGATTCCAAGTCCTCAATACAAGCATAGTTTCTTAACCAATTTTTGAATTTTTTTAAAGCAATCATTAAGGTAAAGAGCAGATTTGTATAGCTTAAATATTTGGAGCAGTTCAAAGGCTCTAGTTGAGATTTGAGAATGAAAGAATGCATTTTAGAAAAGATAAATTAATATCCATGATAATAAGCTTATATGTAGATTCTCCATAGCAGAAGTAACAACACAAGCAACCATTGAAATTTTCTATAAAATATCGACAATTGTAAACTACTATGCATCTACATCACTATTCAGCTGTTATATATTGTTACAGTTAAACAAGGCAATTTGACTTTAATTTGTGTGCTTCAAACCATCTTCATGACAAGGAATGAGAAAGAGAAGAAAATTAACCTTGCCCATGAAATTTACTAAAGTAGATGCAAACTTCTTTAGGTTGTTTCCTCTAACAAAATGATATGACACTCTGGCCATGTCCTGCAAAAAAAAAAGTGATCGTAGGTATCCACATGACTGTTAACCAATGAATAAAAAAAGACCAGAGGTCAAATCAGTGTGACCTCTGGGTCAGCAGTTGAAGCAGATTAGTCAATTAAAAGTAAATTAAAAGTTAAATATGGGATTTTGATATTAAATATGTAGTAAAGATAGTAACTAGTTAACAAAAATATGTATCTAGCTTAATAGTATGGTCCTCAATATACATATTAAAAGGTTAAAGGTTCAAATTTCATTACTTACAAAATACTTTCAATAAAAAGAATAAATTAAAAAAATTTCTTGCTGGTTTTCTACTGGTTCTTGGATGTGTGCCAGACCGGATAGGCCAGCCGTTTCTGGTTAAACTGGTCCGGTCCGGTTTTTTCAACACTGATGTTAACTAATGAATAGTCCTTTCAAGGGCTTGTATGGTAGCATAGCAGATAAATGGCAGCACCTTATTTATTTGCCCAAGCATCTACTAGCAGAGCATAAAATGACCTCAATACAACAACCATTGTGCAAATGATGCTGTCAAAAAAAATAACAGTAACTCCAATTACGCATAGCAAAATCCGAACCAATTAGCTAACTCAGCTTGAATGGACTTACCGACGTTCTAAAGACAAAATCAAAAGCACAATATAGGTCAGACAAAACCCAAAAATCTATGTACATGATTAATGCGGTACAGGTTTCCATAGATGTAAATAAACTAGTTCAAACCAACCAATAAAGATGCCGATATCATTATCAAGTACATAGCAAACAACTTATAGGATAGAAGAGCAATGTACCTCTTCTTTTACAAATTTTAAAATACAATTTAGAAAGCAGCATCTCGATCAGATATGGGTTCCTTAATGCTTATACATACCACATCGAGAGGCTTCTATATTTTATTCTCAAGGATATACGTCATGCATGTATTGAAGTTATTCATAAATGGCTTTTCCTTCAGAATGAAATCATAGCATAAGATCTATGTTTTTGACAATAATGAGAGCACAACATTTGAAGATTACATGCACAATTTCATATTCATTATGTCTCACAAAGCAATTACATTTAACTCAACTAAAATCGATCCAATAAACTGGCTTCATCCTATTCTATTGCCTTATCAATTAGATAAAGTGCTCTAATAACTCTTTTTTCTTATTTTCCTTTGTGATTTGGCTATCTTTATGAACTTTAATTAATAAAAGAAAATGAATGTCTCATTTAATATTAGTGCATTTTCTGCACAACATTAAGTTGATCATTAGTGTAGAATAAAAATATTGTGTAATATTATGTTACTTAGACTCGGGTGTGAGTGTCGGACACTGATGTGTGTCCGACAAGGGTATGTTCAATTTTTTCCAAGATCTCCATGTATGTGGAGGTTCCTTGGAGGATCGTATCACCATAACCATGTTCGAATATGTGTTGGACACAGATGTTAGACACGGCTACTTTAAGAAAAATGAAGAGTTGAAGCAACATAAGCATAAACCATCAAAATATAATGAATTTTTACATTTCTATTCACCTAGTAAATTAGAAAAAATGAAAAACATCATGAAACTAATTGATCGCAAGGTAAGCAAGGGACAAGAACAAATTTGTGATCGAAGTAGCAAAAGCGAAGCCTAAACATTACTTCCAAACCTACCAATTCAGGAGATTCAGAATATATGTATTCGGCCAGCATAGCATGCAGTTGTGGATCACCATTCCTTTGAGCACCAAACTCTGCGGACCACCTAAAACCCAAAATAAGAAACACAGTTCAGGGAAAATAACCAGTACTTATGTTGCTCCGACTCTTTGTTTTTCTTGAAGTACCCATGTCCGACGCGTATCCAGACATGGGTATGGGACATGACCCTTCTAGGACCCTCCAAGTACACTGGAAAATCTTAGAAAAAATTGAATATATTTGTGTCAGACATATACCAGAGTCTGAGTAACTTCGAGCAGTACTATTTAACACTAACAAAAATAAAATAAAATAAAAAACTCTTTTATTCCCTCTCCTATTTTCATACCTTTCACTTCCATATTATCTTAGTAAAGTGTAAGTTTATTACAACAAACAGCCTAATCTTATGGCTCCACAGATACTGTAATGTTGCTGTATCTTTCAATCACAATCTGGAGAGGTTGTGATTCATCTATCAAATAAATTGAACTAAATACATTATAGGATGACGAGACAAGCCGAGCATTGTCCAATAATTCACTTCAAACAACATGACTAGACAGGTACAAGAGCAAATGGACATTGTCTCGTGAACTAAATTACTCCGACTCTTAGTTTCCCTTTAACTACCAGTGTCTGAGACATATTTGGACAGGAGTATGGGGATATGATCCTCCAAATATATGGAAAAACTTTGAAAATTTTGAGCATACCCATGTCAGACACATACTCATATCTGACACTCATCTCTAAGTTTGAGTATAGCTCATGAGTACATAACACATCAAGAACTGAAAGCAACAAAATAGATGATCAAAATGTACGATTGGCAGATCCCCTGAATGGTTTAACCATCAAGAAATGAAGAGAAAATAACCCAGACATCTACTATAATGCTGAAACACATTATTTTCAATATAACCAGCAATGGAAACTCAACAGTATAATATAGGAATGATTTCTCACTTTATAGCAGCTCTTAAGAATGATGAACAGCCCTGAAGACACGTTTTCGCTGCCCCAAGAGCTTCAGTAAGTTGTTGAACATCATCATCAACTGCCAAGTTACTAGGCACTGGAATCTGAGGAAACAGCTTATAGATTTTCCAGAGATGGTCTGACATATACATTTTATCATAATCACAACAACAGAAATAGCATAAACTAAATGAACACAATAGCTACATATAAAAAAAATATAATTAACTTGAAGGGTTTTTCTTCCTCTTTTTTTTTTGTTTCAAATAAAACATAGTTAAGTCATCAGAATAAGAGATGAGGGTCTGTAAACTATTCATCACAACTTGTGCTGATAAGCAAATCAAATTACAAGAGAACGCATGTACCAACCAAGTATCTCTTTGCCAAAAGGAATTTTCCCTTTGATTAGGGTCTCAACAAACAAGACTGCAAGCTCTGCCCCACAAGTAACCTGAAAAGTTTCATTTGTGACATCGAAGCATGGACCAGGAAGTAAAAGACAACTATAAAGAATAGCAGCACAACAAATTTCCCGATGCCAATTTCATATAGCCTCAACTTGCCACAATAGCACGTCTCTTTTAAGTAATTATCAACTTAAATCCAATCCAATATATCGAAATGAAAAATCTTAGCCTGCCTTTCAATCATAGAATATTGTGCTCCAGTAAGTAGCTTATATGTCAGCGGTAATTTGCATCATTCTTACATCTGAAGTTATATTTCCACTATGAGGAAGGTTTATCGTACTTGCAAAGGTTATTAATCATGGAATATTTGCAGTTACTGAATTGATGTCATCTTATATTTGTTTCCATCTAATTTTTACACTACCCTCTCCAATCTGAAATGACCCAAATTCTAAGCTGATGATTACCCTAAGGAGATAAAACAAGGAAGACTAGTATCTAATCATCCTCGATTCATTCTGAAGCCAAATGTAAAATATTCAAGGTCAAACTTCATGATGCTTTTGCATATAACATTGAGGAAAAAAAAAAAAACCTTGACTAACAAGTTCCGGATCAATGTACTTGAAAGAAATAATAACCTGTCCATGCTTCAACTGGAGGCATGCGCCTGAATGAAGCAGATCCAAGGCCTCAGAATATCGTTGAGCAGATACGTATCTGAAGTAGGATATGCATGTTTCATAATCAGTGATAAGTCCTTCAAAGCAAAACAAAATCAAACATGTTTGCACCATTCTTACCTTTATGCCTATTGCAAAATTCGAAAAAGAAAATGATGAATAATAAAAAAAAAAGTCATGTTACTTGCTGCCTTGTCTATCACTACAAAACCCTAAATCAAAATTGGAAACAGAGAATAATTCAAGCAACATCCTAAACCTACTCAAGCTTAGAAACCTTAAAATCCAACCATAAGGGGATGTACCTCATTAAGCTCCATCTACGACTCTATGCACATCTAATCCCTACGTTGCTCTAACTATTCAATTTTTTCTGAAGTCTCCTTGTCCAATAAATACTATGGACATGAGCATGGCTTTCCAACAATGTTATCTGTACTGGTTTTAAAGTAAAAGGAATAGTGCCAGTATTGTATCCTTTTGGTCTTGTGATGGTCAATACTAGTCAATACTAGTATATACTAATCCGTACTAGTTAATACAAGATTTTTAATTTTTTTATTTTTAAAAAAATTTCACTAATTTTAATTTTTAAATCAATTTCTAATTTTTTTTTGTCTTGATCATTTTTATTTTTTTCGTAATTTCCTTTAAAAATAAAATATGTTCATTAAATTAGGCTAGTGAGCCTAATAATAATAAATAATAATGTGCTATATTTTAAAAAAAAATTATATTTTTTTGATGATTAAACATTTTGAATATTAAATATTTATAATTTTATATTTTATATTTGCGTACAAATATATATACATGTATATAATAGAGGTATATTAGCAAGTTTGTATAATATATATTTTATTAAAAAAACTTGTATAAGCTATAAATATATATATATATATATGAAAAAATATTTGAAAAATATTAATAAATCTGAAACTTGAAACACATCAGCAACAATACATACCAATACGAAAACAAAAATGATACACAAACCAGTACAATATTGACAATGCCTTTCAACCCTCCAAATATAAGAAAAATCGAAAAAATTAAACATACTGATATTCTACATTCGACGTGCACTCATGAGTCCCATCAACATACACAATTCCATTTCTAGCAATCTGTATTCTAAAAAAAAAAATCATAAATTTGGGAAATTTGCAGACATTCGTACCGTGCACTTATAGACTTGTACATCTGCTGAGCTCCATAGGAATTACCCTCGTTTATAACTTTTTCTAGTTTATCAATATTCTGCATTTCATACCCAAAAAAAAAAATGCAAATTGGGAATCATTCATCACCTTAACAATAAAGTCCAATCGTACTTATATATAAAACTCCACTTTTCAATGGTTTTGTCATAATTATAAAGAAAAGGGCTTGCATTTTTCAAAGATTAAAATTTCCCACATCTAGAATATCTGAAAACAGCTAATATAAAAAACCAAGAGATCAAAATAACAAAAGGTTTAAAAATTCCTTCTTTTAAATGGAACTTTCCGTCCAACATCCAACATCCACATTTTCTTACCAACCAATCAAAGCTTTGGGCACAGGTATAAAAGTGCAAAAGTAATTCAAGATTATCAGGTTTTTTTTTTTTTTTCTTTTGTTTTATGTTTCTCAGCTACCAAATAAATGATGGGTATTTCCTTTTTCTCACTAAAATAATTTAAAAAAGGAAAACAATTATTGAAAGCAATGGTCAAAAAAAAAAAAAACCTCTTGAACAGGAGGAAGAGTAGCTCTTCTGGGTTTCTCTCTCGACATTTTCTCTCTACTTAATTCCCTCTTTCAATTCTTCTTCTTCGTTGGAAAATTCTAACTTACATTTGTCGTTCCGAGTTTCCCTTGATCACCGTTCAATCACGAGTAATCTAAACGAAACCCAAAAATTAATGGGCCTTTGTCAACAAATGATTTGGGCCTTCTTATTTCTTTCTCTCTTTTATTGATGAAAAATTGAAAATCAAATAAAAGAAAGTAAGAAGAAAATTGCAAATAAAGCATACTTAAAATATTCAGTTATCTCCCCTTGGTTAATCTCATTTTTGTTTTTTTGTTTTTTTTTTTTTTCATTTTTGTCTTTAATCTTTAGTTTAAACCATTAGAATTTCTGGGTTTGTCTTAAAATTTATAGTAAAATTGGTTGAATCTCAAATTTCAATCAGATATATTGATTCCCTCATACCGTTCGATAAAATGCCTGAGAGAGTTGGTGTTATTGACATTGCAAAGTATTTATTTATCAATTTATTTTAGATTGCAGAGCTTGACGGTGGGTTTTCAGCAAGCTTTGGCAGCAGCTGAATTATATCGTTACCTTTCTCAACGCAGCGAAAAAACACATCGGAAAAGAGGAGTACAAGAATCATTTTAGTGAGTATACAACAGGAAGACACGTGAAGTAGAGAAAATTACCTACAAAACTCAAAACCGATTCCAACCACAGCGTTCGTTCAGGTTTTATTGAATTTGATCTAGTTCAGTTTTTTATTTATAAGTTAAAAAAATTATTATTGGAAGAGACCGAATTTTATTTTTATTTAATTTTTAATTTTTTATAACATAAGAATAATAATTTATTTTTAAATTAATAAAAAATAAGCTAAATTTAAAAAACCGATAAACTACCTTGACTCGAACTAATGAAATTTAATTTGGATTGATTCGGTTTTATATGGTATTTGATCGCAATTTGGTTAGAACAAAATGAAAATTCCGTGCAAACATAGGGCTCAAGTCCATCGGGCTTTTCCAAGTAGAAATTGTTAAGGATTAAGCTCCCACTATTATTTTTCTATTATTACTATTGAATATAACTTTAATTATTATTTATAAATAAAATTTTAATAATTTATAAATAATATAAATGATATTAATAAATATTTTTAAAAAATAATAGATAAAAACCCTAGACAATTGTTAAAGCATGTTGGACCTATCTTCACCTCGTCAAGCTGAATCATTACACGTAAAACATCTCTCGACCTTACACTGGCCTAGCAATCTCAAATAGAGCATAACACTCGACTTACAGTCGTCAAGCTCACAGGGATCCGGTAATAGGTTTATACAGGTAAGTAAACGCCAGGCAAAGATAAGAGGAAATACGAAATTCTTATGCTATCCTCTTGCTCATTCTTTTCGCCTCTCTAACACTCTCAAAGTTCATTTTCTTTTAGCAAAAAAAGCGATACTTTAAAATAAAAAAAAATTATAAATATTAAAATTAAAATTAAAATTTATTATATGTTATTTTTTAAAAAATAATTATGTGAACCAACCCACCATAGGGCAACAAACTCAATAGTAAATCTTAGCATTCAAATTTTCATCTTTTAATGCACTTTTTTATGAAATAATATTTGACATTATCATTTATATATTTATACATGGCAACGTTCGTCTCTAATGTATTGGGAGTTGAGTTTTTACGTTACAAACGGAATTAAAATATTAACAGATTTTATTTTTTTAAATTAGCATTTTTAAAAGATATATTTTAAAATACGTATTACTTTATTAATTCTGTTTGTGAAATTGAAATTATTAAAATAAAATTAATAAATTAAACTGTTATTTAAATTCATACTAAAAGTAGTTCAACATGTTAGAAATTTTTTAGGAAATATTTAGAAAATGGGTGACTAAAACGGAGGATGTAAATTCTTAATTTAAAAAGTTTTTAAATATCCGTTTAAAATTTTTAAATATTAAAAAAGATTATATTAATATTTTAAAATATAAAATTAACTAAAAACTTATTAATTAATAATAAAATAATTTTATAAATAAAATTAAATTAAAACTTAAAAATATTTATTCTAACCAAACCAAACTCACGAATTTTACGGATCATATTGAACAAATGCAAGTATTTATACAACTTCAACGTATTAATCGCCAGAAAAAGAAAATACCGACATACGTGTCGAT
>JBBYHK010000013.1:8623115-8686160 GCA_038382065.1 Adansonia grandidieri
GATTACATTTAACATAAAATAAAAAAATTGATGTAAACTATACTTAAACCCGAACCCGACCTGAACCCGAACCCGAACCCGAATTGGCCCTAACCCGGATTGGCCCGAACCCGAATTGGCCCGAACCCGAATGGACCCGAACCCGAATTGGCCCAACCCGAATGGACCCGAACCCGAAAGAACCCGAACCCGAATCAGCCCGAACCCGAAAAAACCTGAACCCGAAAGAACCCGAACCCGAACCCGCCCAATTGCCACCTCTACTCACTAGTATCATCCAAATCAATATTAGCAAATTGTCTAGCAAAACTTCATGTATGTTTGCCAACAACCAAATCATCTAATCATATAGCTCAAGTTTTTTGTTCAAAATTTGTTCATACTTTGGATGTGCCTATTTGAAAATATACATACAACTACAATAACCTGTATAATAAGTAGATAAAAATTACTATCACCATTTCATCATCTATTATACTATCATATGTTGTCATCTTCAAATTATCATCCCATCCAATTGCACTATTTTTTGAATTTTGCATTAATTTGCCATGTATTTTTTATTGTCCTTAGATGATTTTCACATGAGTAGTCTCATATTGAACTTTGAATTTCCTAAAAATAGCTATAGCAACTCAACCAAAAGCACTTGCTTTGAAAGTATTAGATGACTTATTTCCCTTTTGAGCCTTATCTACAAGTATTTCAAGAAAAATAAGCTCCATTAGTTTTGTCCACTTGAATTGCCTTGATGTGCCTACTTTTTTGTGTGATTCACCCACTGCTACAATAATAAATATATTAAAATAGAAAATATATAACAATAGCAAAGTAAACAATAGAAAGTCTAGAATATAATATTTAACAAAACAAATGTCAAAACAATTTCAATATCCAATGAATACAAAAAATCATATAGTTTTGAAATATAATAACATTTAACAATGAAATGCTTATCCTTAAGTCTAGAAACAAATTAACACTTTTAGCTATATAATCATTCCACATAATTTCTACTATTTTATGTTTTTCACTCTCTAGTTTTTTCTCTCTTTTTTGCTCTATAAAAGTTGATATTATATAATTTTCTCTTTTATAATCTTGATTCATATAAGGTTGATAGGCTATTTAGTTCCTAATCTTTTGTATTTGAATAAAAATAATCCCAAAAGCTAATACTGAAGCAACTGCAACATAATTGAAATACAGATAGAATTATGATCCATCTACAAAAAATATTAATTTATAAATATATTTATCACCAAGTTTAGGATAAAGCACGAATTAATTTATCATCAATACACAAAGGATAAAAGAAATAATATAGGTTATCATTAATACATAAAGCACATGCTTCTCACTTGCATATAGGTTATAGAGCTTGAGATTATAGACCAAAAAAAAAAAAACTATCCTTATTTCTTGTATAAACCTTTTAAAACCTATAACTAATGTGGACATGACTTCCAAACTAATTGCATCAAATTTGGTTAACATAAAAATTACTTTTTTTGTATTGAAGCTATTTTTAAACTTCACATAAAATTTGTTAATAGTTGGACATGAAAGAAATAAAAACAACTTAACAAATAACGAAAAAATTAAGTGGAAGAAAAGGAATTCCTTTTTTATATTAGAACGTCAAGAAAAGCTATCTAGAAGTCAACTTATAGACCATTTTTAATATTTTTCCCGTAGATCTTTTCTTCAACCAACTTAAGAAAATCCAAAAAATTTCTCCCTAGTTCTTTGTAACAAAATTAGAGCTTTCCTACATTACCCTCAGTCAGCAAAGTATATTTTATTATTTTTCTTGTTTATTTCATGTTTTTAATATTTTTAGCACCAAGTACTTAAATTTTTTCTTTGGGGATAAATGGTAATTTGTTAAGGTAATATTTTGGTCTGTAGTTTTGTTCATTTAGTTACTTTTTTCTAGTTTAATTCATCTAAGTTGCTTTTTTTTTATAATGTCATAAATTTTTTTATAAGGCCAAAAAATGCTGGGTTGAACTAGATATAATTCAACTCCTAATATAGGTACTAATGAGCAATGAGAAGAAAATTAATTTTCTAGCTCTAATGATAGCTTTCACTCTTATTTAAGCAAACCTATTGTTTTAGGCTTGTGTAAATTCTTTTTGAGATGAGCAAGTTGCTGTTGATTTTCTCGCCAACAAGCTTCTATTTAAAGCCTTTTTGACGACAAGTTTAATTACTACAAGAGATGGTGAATGTTCAACGAGCCCAGTTGGATGCACAAGGAAGGCAAATAAAAGATGATTTGGATAGTAGCGACACTTCATTATCTGGTAATCGTTGACCTTGGAGACTGACAGTTGGCAACAACGATATCAAAGTGGACATTCCAGATTTTGAAGGGAAGCTCCAACCAGACGAGTTCGTAGAGTGGCTCTAAACAGTTGAGCGAGTCTTCGAATATAAAGAGATGCCAGAGAACCAAAAAGTCAAAATTTTTGCCATTAAGCATAAGAAGCATGCTTCCATATGGTAGGAAAATTTTAAGAGGAAACGTGAGCGTAAAAGAAAATGCAAGATTCGAATGTGGAAAAAGATGCGACTCGAGCTCACACGTAAGTTCCTACCCAAACATTATTATTATCAAGATTGTTTTCTTCAACTACATAATCTCTACCAAAAGACTCTGTCTATAGAGGAATATACAAGGGAATTTGAAAAGCTCATGCTGAAATGTGATATCCAAGAAAAGGAGCAAATAATAGCCTGCTACCTTGGAGGGTTGAACATTAACATCGCCCATCAGGTCCAGCTTCAACAATACTGGACTTTAGATGACGTCATTCATCTAGCCATCCGTGTTGAGAAGCAATTACCCAGAAGATCTTTTTACCAACCTCTTTCCTCTACCAAGAATCCTTCTGATATCCATAGGACTCCAATTCAGTAACCCAGCTCTTCAAGCAAGCCTCTACCTAAAGCTACCAGGGAATCCAACTCCAAAGCACCTAAGTGCTTTAAATGCCAAGGTTTCGATCACATTGCTTCAAAATGTCCAAACCGCATGGTTTTCACCATTTTTAAAGGAGAAGTTTATGCAGCATCTGAAGAAGAAAATGAGCCTGTATTTGATGAGGAGTCAGTATTTGATGAAGAAGTTACCCCCACCAACCATGGTGAAACACTAATGATCAGGCGAAGCTTGCACACAGTACAGGCAAAAGAGAAGTCATGGCTATGTCACAATATTTTCCACACCCGTTGTACTACCCAAGGCAAAGTATGTAATGTAATAATTGACAATGGAAGCTATGAAAATGTAGTATCAAACTACACGATGGAGAAGTTGAACCTATCCACTCAAGTTCATCCACGTCCACACAAATTACAATGGTTCAACAAGGGAAATGAGGTAAAAGTTTCTAAATGATGCCTTGTTTCTTTTTCAATTGGCATGAAGTATCAAGATGAAGTATGATGTGATGTTGTTCCCATGGATGCTTGTCATATTCTACTGGGGAGACCCTGGCAATATGATCACCATGCTCTATACGATAGTCATGCGAACACTTATTCCTTTGTGAAGGATGGAGTGAAGATCAAGCTACCACCGTTGCCACCTAGTGAATATAACCAAGGCAAGAATGAGTCCAAGCTACTAATGCCCTTAATTGCAAAGGAACAATTCAAGGTGACAAAAAAGGAAACCCAAACCATGGGATTGGTCCCGTTGCTGGAGTCAAAATAAGGAACCACCATTCCGCTAGAAATTAAACAATTGCTAGCCGAATTTCCAGATGTCGTACTTGACGAAATTTCACCTGGACTGCCACCCATATGTGATATCCAACACGCAATTGACCTTATCCCAGGAGCAGTAATTCCTAATAAACCTGCTTACAGGATGAGTCCCCAAGAACATGCTGAAGTTCAACGACAAGTAGAAGAATTGTTAAAGAAAGGAATCCAAAAGCAAAACTTAAGATACAAGGCTCAACGTGACAAGCATAGGAGACAACAGACTTTCAAAGTATGAGACTTGGTATGGATACACTTGTGAAAGGAACGATTTCCAAACCAACCAAATTCCAAGTTATCACCTCGAGCCGATGGTCCATTCAAAGTTGTGCAGAAAATCAACAACAATACATACAAAGTTGAACTACCAGGCGCTTATGGAGTCTCTGCTACTTTCAATGTTGCTAATCTTTCACCATACTTTGAGGACGATGCTGAGTTTGACTCGAGGGCGAGTCCATTCCAATCCAGGGAGAATGATAAGGATCACAAGATAATAGAGAATGATAAGGATCACAAGATAATATCCTTTTGTAACTGATAATCTTGGATAAAAATCAAATAATCTTATAAAATCAAATTATCTTATAATTGATAATCTCCTCTAGGAGTTATCTTCTAAGAGTATAAATCATAACCCCTATGAAACTAGTATAAATAGGGTTCCATTGTATTCGGCATAAAAAAATAACAAATTATCTTCTTTAATTGAGCGTAATTTCTCTCTTCTAATTTCTGAGCCATATAGGTGAGATGGTTGCATTCCCTCGAAAGATTTTCATGTTGTCAGCGATTTCAAATCCACTCTTGATAATATTTCATATGATACATCAGAGCTAACATTGTAGGATTCCATAGAATTTTTGAGATATGTAAGCATAATTTCCAACATGATTGTTTTAGAAAAGGCAGAAGTGCTCTGGAAGGCAAAGAAGCGTATATGTGCGAATTGAAATGTCAAACGTTAAAATAAAAAATGCTGGGTACCAAAAGATCGAGGGTAAAAAGGTAAAACCATAATTGAATAATGAATTAGTCAAGCTACCAGGGATTGGAGTTGGGATTTATCAAACACAATAAAAAGGATTAGATTTACGAAATGGCATTTTTTGGCTCATCGATCGCGTTGCATTACCATTTGTTCAAGTACAAAAATGCAGTGAGCGATCATACAAGGCATATGTGCATATAACATATAAAATTTGATTTTTGCATTCGCGTAGGCATCTTGTCTGATCTACTCACCAACCAGTTGTTGTAACGGCTTGATAGCACACATTTTTGAAGATCAAATCAATTATAGACGGGTGTCATTTCCTTTAAAGGTCATGGTTACTGGCTCCAAGTTGCAAAGCCTCTTGGATGTATTTGACTGTTGGGTATAACAATTGCTTCCAATCTCCCAATGTTATAAAGTGACCAAGTTGTTTATTACCGACTAATAGTAAGTCGAGTTGAAAAGTGAATAGGTGTTCATGTAGAGCCCATTGTTCCTAGGTCAATATAAAATAAATCCTGGAGATTGACAAAAATGTTCTTAGTAACGTGCGGGAGTGTTTCATATTGAGCATGGGTAGAATAATTGCTCCCCATATCTTCGTGTTGTAAAGTAACTAGGTTTTTTCATGCTTGAGGGATACCACACCGAGTAGAAAAGCATATAGATGTTCACGTCGAGCCCATCATAGCTATATGATATCATTGATTGCTCATTTATATCATAAGAGCGTGAAAAAAATGAAATTTCTTGCTTAACCTAGTTGTGGGTAGTTAAGAAAAAGTTCTAGTTAACTTATGCATGTCAATGCAACTATCTAATCAACACGATCTGTACGGCCTTTCATAATGAGCTTGAGACTTGACGAATTTTAAATTTTGAAATAGTGGAAGCCCGTCCCTTGTCGCGGGTGGTAAATCTCTAGAATTTGATTCTTATATTGATGTATTATAACATATCAATGACACAGGCACATTCACTGGATGTTGTTATTATTTTCTTGGTAACCGGATTTGTTATTGGTTTTAGACAGTTATCGGCATTTTCGTTGTTTGTGTTATTTCCTTCACTAATTCCATATTGTCACTGGTTCCATTTTCAGGTTGCCATGATCATTACAACGGGCTTATAACACATTAGTTCTCCTTTTGATGTATTCTTTAAATTCTATCATCCTCTGTCTCTTTCTCTTTTTCTTAACTAAGTTTCTCTTTTTTTTAACATGGACTTTTTTCCTCTATTTCTTTCTCTAATCATCATTTTATCTTACCAACCATGGAGCCTACATTAGTGGTATCAAAGCCAAGAGAGTGGGAAGTAGATGCGAGGACGCAAAGCATAAAGCAGGCAATGAACGTAAGAGCATACAACTAAGGACGAAAGACAAGAACCGGCTTCCTAAATCTTAGAACAAATTCCATTCTATTTTCCTTCCCAACAAAAACTAGAGAAATAGCAATCGCATCTTTGAGCTGTAACATTAATGAAGAAGCATGCAGAAAGAATTGATTTTATCATCAATAGAGGAATATTCATTTGCATAAATACTGCATTTGATCAATTACGAAGCTTAAACAGTCAAGAATATAGCATGCAAATAAATTATTTTCCTTTCACATTTCTTATAAAGAATCACAAGCAAATCACAAACAAAGAAAAAACAGTTTGTGGAGTTGTAGTTGCGGACAATAAACAGTAGCATGGTCGTAATATATGGTTCAAATTTATTTGCAGATTTATGACCATCAACAACATAACTTGTTCTGAATAAGCAAAGATTAAAGATTAATAAGTAATACAAGTAGAACTGAAAATAAAATTTTCTAAGTGAAAATCATGCCCTTGTCTATAACAAAGTGCGAACAACATGGACAGTCAGCTTTGTTTCGCCAGTTTTCTCAAAGATACAATGGTCAACAATTTTGAAACAGTTTTCCAGAGCTTTTATCCAGCCAATTAAAAATGCTTTATTCCAGTGAATATAATTGTATTTAAGCAACCATTATTTTTGCTGTCTAGGAATCAACATAGTCAATTCAGTTAAATCATGTGACAAGTTATCTCAAACAAAGTTTCTTGGCGCACACTAAATAGATAAGCTAGTCAGTCAAACAGATCATAAAAGCAAAAAAGTTTATGCATTACAAAGCCTTATTAATGATCGTTACCAATAGAAATGATGGGTTGACAGTTGAAAAGATCATGATGCATTCAATTTATGGTCGGATAGTTGAGGTTCTTTCCCTTTCTCCTCCATTGTGTCAGAAAGTACGCAAGATTTGCTTGTTGATTACGCTACTTTGCTCCATAACCACTTGTCAGCGTAGCCATGGACACTTAATTTCATTCAGATTTTTTTTGTTTTACAGTCTTAAATATTTAAGACTCAAAATCTAGCGGATTCCTTGGTTGAGGCCGACATCCTCCGGGTGGAATATCAAAACCTTTTCAATAATACTTAGATAGTTGCATATACATGTGATAGAAAAAATACAGTCTCAAAAGTTATAAAAAATAAATTTTAGATAAAAATAATAAATATTTAAGATAAAAATTAATTTTTAAATATTTTTTTATTAAATTTTGAAATTAAATTTTACATATGATATTATAATCAAAATTTTCATTTTAAACTCATTAGAGTATTTTTTTTCCGTGGCCTTTTTAACCTTTAAAAATACTCACAACACTTATGCAATCCCTTCCACCCTAACCTTTCTTTTCTCAAATCAACAGACTCCTCTAGCCACCATTAATGTAACACCTTATCTTCCATTAAAGTTAACCTATCTCAATTATCCATTCTGAAGAAACCATTTCAAGTCTTTATCGTTGGCTATAATCTTATTGGTTATGTTAATTGTTTTTACCCTTATCCTCTTTCTATGATTCCCAAACCAAGATTAATTACTTCTCAATGGCATGATTTAATCTGCAATAGAAATGTAGGATTCCTTTTTTTTTTTTTTTTGCTTCTACTAAAACTTCGCATGCTGCCTGACATAAACTTAATATGAAAGTATGCCAACAAATCCAAATGTAGAATAATGACTTTGAGGAAAAAATGACAACTCCAAAAGGCAATAAAGCTATTTTAGAGTATCTTTAATAGCATCTCAGCATAGATGATGAACTAGTTTTCATCAACTCTCCTGTAATTGAGTAGGACCTTGTTATTCATGCCTTGAATGGCATTAGACTTGATTTCAAAGAACCTATCATGGGTAAAAAGGTTTCAAAATCTTGCATACCATTGAAGGAACTTGTTGATAAGTTGTTAGAATATGAAGATGTTTTTAAGAAATGGAAAGCAGCTGATAATATGGTAATTGCATCTTGCCACTAAGTCCAATTAATTTTCTCTTGGTAAATTCAAGTATAATTATTTTGGTAATTTTTCTATGCCTAATCTTAATTTTGCGTACACTGCTATTTCAAGATCATATGGTTCTAACCATATTGCTTCCAAGATTAACTATCAATTTTGTGACAAACCAGGTCATTTAGCCAAGATTTGCTTCAAATCAAGTCCAAACATTTTGCATCAGTGGCTTATCACGCTTCTAATTATCATAAGTATAATAGTTGGCTTGTTGGTTCTATTACCTCTCACCATGTTACATCGAACTTGCAAAATCTAAGTTTTCACTTTGAATATAGCGGCTAAGTTGAATTCCTTGTTGGTGATGACACAAGCTTACCCATAACCCATTCTGTTTATACTTCTCTTCCTTTTCTTCTTATTATTTTGATTTAAATGATGTTATTTGCATTCTACAAGCTTAAATGAATCTAATATATGTTTCTAACGTTACAAAACTAACTTAGCTTCTGTTGAATTTTTTCCTACTTTTTTTGGTAAAAAAATCTTAACACAAGGAAGCTTGCGCAAGGCCTAAATAAACATGGAGTTCATACAATCCAAGCCAATGAACTACTCAACAATCCACCTGCACTTGCCATGATGGGACCTAGAATCTATTTCTCCACTAGGCATCAAAGGCTTGGTCATCCTTCTACACAAACCATTAAGTATCTGTTAGTCTTTTTCTTTACCTTGTTCTTCCACAGCAAACATTATTTCATGTGATGCTTGATTTTTTTTTTATGCTTAATCAATAAAAAGCTTCATTTCATTAATCACATAGATACAATGCAGAAAATCAACACCATAGTGCATCAATCAAAAGCCATTTCCTTACTGTACCACCTTAATCACATGATTTTCTTCAAGGAAACCCTTCTAAGGACGTTTATATGAAATGATAAAACTAGACCAAATTATATTTGTAAAATTGAAAAACAATTAATGACTTGAAGCAGGCACCTTAGGCTTAATATTGTGCTCTAAGTAGCGTTTTTTTTTTCTATTAGATTTGTAAACTCAGTGGTGGACATATTTTTATTTGTTTACAATTGCAATGGTGTTATTGCATATATGTTGGTTTATATTGATGATCTCATGTTGACAGGAGACAACAAAGTTTTTCTTTCTAATTTTGTTCAAGCTTTGGTTAGAAAATTTTTTGTTAAAGATTTTAGTGATTTGAATTACTTATTGGGAATTGAAGCCATCCCAAAATCGTAAGATTTATTTTGCATCTCAAAACGAGTATTTCTCTGATATCTTGAGTAAAGCAAACATGTTTAGTGTCAAAATGTTAAACATTCTAATCTCCACCTCAGTTATTTTTTAAGTCTCTGCAATGATTCTACAATAATAAACGCTGAAGAATTAAGAAAACTTGTTGGCTTGTTGCAATATTTGACTCTTTCAAGACCTAATATTTATTTGGCTATCAACAAAATTTTCCAGTTTATGCATTAACCAACCACTTTATATCAGTAAGCTCTTAAGCGAGTTCTTAGATATTTAAAGAGCACATTGTTTCATAGTCTATTCCTAAAACAAAGCTCTCATTATTCTCATAGCTTTTTCTTACTCTGATTGGGCTGGAAATCCTAATATAGGACCTCAACATTTGCATCTATTATTTTTCAAGGAGAAAATTCCACACCTTGGCGTTCAAAAAAAAGTGGTGGCCTGGTCTTCTACTGAGGCAGAGTATAGAGCAATTGCTTGCTACATGTTTCCAAATTTTTGATTCAATCCTTACTTAAGGAACTTAAAGTCATTACTTTAACCTTAACAGTGTACTATGATAATCTTAGTTTCATTTATACTTCTACGAATCCTGTTTTCCACACTAAGCGTTGAATTATCTCTTTGTTCAGGAGAAAATCAATCTGAGAATAATACAAGTCAAACATGTATCGTCTAAAAATCAACTTGCAAATGCTTTGACAAAACCACTTTCAAAGGCTCAGTTTCAGTTCTTACTCTCTACGATTGGTGTCACAGGTGGTTCCACCATCTTGAAGGGCATGTTGGAGCTAAAACTAAATCTAAAACCTTGAGATGAAGATAGATGAAAATATAATTATAGTGATTTATCCCTATTTTAATTTTTGATTTACTTTAGACTTCTCTGGAATTTATCTCTAGATTCAAATTTATCTTATATAATTATACTATAAACGGAGCCAAAATACAATACAATAAGGCACAACTTTTTCATTCAAACATTTCCTGTCTAATGTTCTTTAATTATTATTCGTTTTGGTATATGATAATTGATGGTATGAACTTTTTCTTTTTGAATTTAAATTCAATATATCAATATTTGGGACACCTCCAATTGATTTTCACTGTTTGTTCGGAATGTTATTGCCATAGACAAAAAAATATGTACAAATGAAATTAAATTTTAGTTTGTTAATTTATTTGAAAAAAATTGTATATGTTTTGGTGTTGTATTTGTAGTATTTTATCAAAGACATTTCGCTAGGCAAGCTTTTAGCTTCGATTTTATAAACTGGTACTTAGAATAGCTTTATCATTTTATACAAATAATTCTTTATACTTTTATTACACCTAAATAAGTCTTTAAATTTTAATTTGTATCTAAATAAGCATTTAATCTTTAATTTGTACTCAATAAGCCCTTAATTTTTAATTTATATATAAACTTTTAATATAAATTGACATATCATTATAAATAAGAGTTTATTTAGGTACAAATTAAAAAATAAATACTTAATTGAGTACAATAAAAATAAAGAGGCTTATTTAAGAATAATGAAATAATTAAAAGTTGTTTTTAGTATTTAGCCTAACTAGTATTTACAAATAAATAAACTTTTATAACTTGGCAACAACAAATGCGCATACAATATTAGTATATACTTGGAAGTTATCAAAAATTTATAATTGAGTTTGGCCTACAAATTTTTATCCATGTTTCGAATCCTTCTTACTCTCCTAGACTTATTTGAATCTACCAAAAATATTAAAATATATTTTTTTTATTCAGAGTAATGTGAATCCATCATCGAACCAAATCTTGATATGCAAATATTAAATCAGTTAATCATGAATTATCCTTTGTTTTCTCCCTCTGTAGACATGTATTTTATGCATCCGAAGATTTCAACTTTTGTTGTGTTTGGTATCAACAGCATTACGGTGGCAACCTGATCCAGCTTGGAAACATTGCACAATGATTAACGATAAGTGAAAGACCAAGAGATGCAACTATTATGGATATTTAAGGGAGAGGTGTTAGCCAATGAAAGGAAACATCTTGCCAAAAAAAAAAAGACAGGATGTTATTCCATGAGGTGTTGCCATATCTTAATCCGACTTTGAGATAGATTTTGACATTGACATGGAATCTGCCTCGGACTATGATAGTGATATGGGGTTTTCAATTTTGATGGGTTTATTATTCATCCACAAACAATGTGCACTAGATGAGTACTTGATGAAGAACTAATTGGCCACCCTTCTTACCCCAATTAATAAGTCTTCGAAAGTTTTATTATCTTTAATTAAACAAAAGGGATAATTTAGGTCAAGAAAGTAAAACACATCAAATGAATTTGATGTTAGTTATTGTAGACACCTAATTTTATCTAGACACTATTTTCAATAGTCCCAATTATCCACGAATGAGAACCTAGCGGTCACCTTGGTAGAGGTCGACTTTCGCTAGGTGGACTCGGCATTTTTATAACTTGTTCAGTTATACCTAAATAACCACATGTGCACATGATGACAAAGTGCCATTTTGAGGGTTAATCTTAGATAAAAAGGATAAATACTCAAAAGAAAAATTGGTTTTTAAGTATTCTGTTATCAAATTTTGAAAATTTATTTTTGCAGATAATATCATGGTCAAATCTCCCATTTTTAGGAATTTTTCAAAATTTTTTTTGTAAAAATTAGAAAGTTGATCATCATATATTTTTATCGATACTCGTGCATATTTATGTTGATACTCACTTTGAAAAATCATAAATATTCAAGGAAAAATTTGTATTGGCATTTTTTACCACAATGTATCAAGTTGTCAATTTTAAGACTTAAATTTTAATTTTTCACAATACTGTAAGTATCATACTCATAAAATTTTCCATGAAACATCTGTTTTGAATTTCAAGTTTTCATCTTTTGTTATTTTCTAAACATTCTAATTAATGTGTTGAGTTTAATTCATTTTATAAAATTTGAACATATTTTTGAAATTTTTTCATTTCCAAGATACAGAGTTTTCTACTCTATAAATTTTTTTTGTAGCATGTTTCTAAGCTTATAAATTTTATAATTCTTTAAAGACTTCATTAAATTTATATTAAATCAGTTTATAAGAATTTAATTTATTTTATGAGTTTTTCATTTTTTTCAAATAATGATTTTTTTATAAGGGTTTTTCTTATAAAATTTTATGAATTTTGGATTTTTAACTATCTTCTTTTTCTTGCACATAAAAGCTTTTAAAAATTTCTTTTATAATTCAACACTAAAAATTTTTATAAGAAAATTTTATTTTTTATTATTTTGGGCAAACTCCTTTAATGGGCCTAAAACTTGTAAATTTGGCTAGTAGGCCCAATAAGTTCATTTATTTCTCAGCAAATCCAACAAGCTTTTTAAGCCCATTTTTGGTTTTTTACCAAGACCATTTCATTTTCTATAAGCTCAACAAGCCCGATTTTGTTCATTTCCACCAAGCTCATTAACTTTCCAACAAGGCCCAACTAGACCCATTTTGAATTTTAACAAGGCCCAATAATTTTCCCTTTCTTTTTCACTTTCTAAAATCTTTATTAATTCTTATTAGATCAAAAAATTTATATGAAAATTTAATCCTGCCTTTTACTTAATTAAATTCATAATTAAAATTGTCAATTTATAACCTTTTATTTCTTAAAATTTAATCCTTTTGCTTCAATTTTTCATTCCTTTTTGTAAAATTTGCCACTATGATTTTATTTATACATACATTTTCAAGAATTTGCATGTATGAATTTATTTTTTGAATTTGATAGTTCCACTATGTAAGAATTAATTTAAACGGGATTGAATTTTATCACTAAGATTAATATTATTTAAATTAGATTTTTTTAGGCAAAAGTTTTATATGATGATGTCATGCATGATGAGTCATATAAAATGACAAATAAATTTAATTAAAGCTTCTCAAAAGCTTAAAAAAAAACCCAACAAAATAAGAAAAAATATTCTATGGTTATTCGGCCAAAAGGTTTTCTTGGACCTCAGTTTTTATTTGGAGTTTAGTACTTCCATAAGAAAAAATACGAAGAAACATACTTTCTTTTCAAGTTTTTCAAGCTTTTTAGGTAAATTCACTTGGAAAACATCTAATTTTTGTTGATTGCATGCATGGTTCATCCTTTTAGTGGGCTTTGTGTATACTTGAGCTCATGGATTTTGATCCATGTTGAAAGGCCAAGTACGAAAGCTATGAGCAAAGTTTTTTTATTTTTTTTTGTTAAATTTGATTTTTGCTAGAAATAGTTTGATTTTCATCAAATTAATTCATGTTTATTGATAAAATAATGTTATTTTAATAAAAATGTTGAAATATTCTTGATTTATAAATGTTAAAGCTTGATTGAAATTTATGACATGTATTTATGTTGATATCTACAAAATTATATATGAAAAAAATTGCTTTGCTTGCTAAGGTGCTTGGATGAATGTAATGATAGGAATGAAATAAATTTGTAAACTTGATTTTATGATATTTAGGACTATTTTGTTATATTTAAAACTTTCAGGGATTTATAAATAATTTTCATAAAATTTTGCAGGCCTTAGAAGGGTGATTCCAAACTTGGTCAAATTTAATATTGATGATTTTGTGATGTTTTCATTTTTAGGTTATTTTATAATTATGGAAAAGATAGGGATTACATTGTAAAAATAAAAAATTTTGTAGAAAAGCCATTCATGCTTGGCCGAATCTCTGTAAAGACCTTTAGGGGTGTTTTTCATATGTTTTAACATGTTTAGATGTGTATTATACATTTTAAACCTTTTTGGGACCTTTTTGTAATTTTGAAAGTTTAGAGGATTGTTTGCGAGAAGATAAGAAAAAATGTTCTAAGGCCAAAAGTGTTTAGCTGAATGCTTTTGGTGATGTTTGGAATGTTTTCCATGTTGATTTTGTTGTATTTGATGTTTAATTTCATATTTTATTCCATTAGGAACCTTTTTGTAATTTTTGAAAGTTTACGGATTTATTTGCAAAAAAATGATAAATGGTTCAAGGCCAAGGGTGTTTGGCCGAACCTTTCTTGTGATTTTTTTTTTGTTTTTCATGTTGATTTTAATGTGTTTTATGTTGTTTTCTCATGTATATATAAATATATATATATATATATCATGCAGGGACCAATTTGTAAAGTTGTAAAAATTTAGTGTCCATTAGAAAAACCTTACACTATAGGGTTAACTTTTCCTATGTTAAACCACCTTTTTAGGATATTTTAGATATTTTAGAAATATTCTTAGCATTCTTTCGATTTTTCGATGGGGTATAGAGAATATTAAAACTTTTGATATTTCTCTTGTTCTTAGTGAAGTACGAAATGGAATTTTAAAAAATTTAAGGACTTAATCATAACTTTTGCATTTTAAGTCACCTTTGATATCTAAATTACCCATTTAGGTTAAAAAACTCATTTCCTATCATTTTCAAGCCTTTTAGTTCCTAGGATACCTTAGTGTCAAAGGTACACCTTAGTGCGCATTTTAGCAATTTACCCTAGAACTGAGTCTTTCATAATCACTAGGATACTTTTATGTCAAAGGTGCATAATAAGGATGGTTTCACAGTTTTATAATGATATTAAGTCATTAGGCTAATCAGGATACTTTTATATTGAAGGTAAACCTTAGAGGCATTTTAGTATGTTAGAATCAACTCTTATGTACTCACCAGGATAGTTCTAAGTCAAAGGATTACAATAGGAATAGGTTCGCTCATATATGATATCTAGCCCTTTAGGTTACCGAGATATTTTTATGTCAAAGGTATTCTTTAGGGATATTTTAGTAAATTATCTTAGATCCTAGGCCTTTAGAATTATCGGGATACCTTGTGTTGAAGATACTTTAGGGGACATTTTGGTCTTATTGACCATGTTTAGGTTCTTTAAATCTAGTTTCATACGTGGCATCGAAACCGGGTCCTACAACAAATTTTATTAGTTACAAAAAATTAAAACAATTTTTAAAAATTACGACAATGTTTTTGAGTTAAAGTAGTTCATGGAATGTCTCCCAATATATGAGAGGGGTTCTATAAATTATTTTAATAATGAGATATCTTTTTCAAAATAAAAATTAGGATTTTATGAATTTCAAAAAAATTAAACCTTTTGTATTTCTCCAGCTTTCCAACGAGGTATAAAAGATATTTTGATTTTTAAAACTTTTTGTATTCCTTTAGCTCTCTAGTGGGGTATGAAAGATAATGATAAAACCTTTCATGGTCCTTCAGTCCTCTAGTGGGGTATAAAAGAAGTTTTAAGTTTCAAAAATATTAAAAACTTGATTTTCTCAAGTGAAATAAATTTGCTTTATAAAATTTTGGAAAATGGGTATTCTACTTAAATACAGGATTTTGAAAGCGAACAAATATCAAAATTTAAGTTAACATGTGATTAATAAGGTATCGATTATCGGGCATCATAAGAGGGATGGATCCTTACTCATGATTATAACTGACTCCCAAACCCTTTCATGTGATCTTTAGTATTCATGTAGACCTCAGAGTTTGTTTTAAGGTTTCGTAGCCCTCAAAATATGATCTGTAATAGGTGACTAATCTCACCTAGCCCAAATAGATTAGTGGTGACTCCAAATAAATAATCATTTCATAATGATTATTTAAGGTTAAGTCGAGTGACTAATTCATCTCAACAACCTAATCCTCATAAATGAGAAAATATTAATAATGACATGGCCTTGGAAATGAAAAGTATATATAAAATAGTGATATATCAATAAATATAGGAACGAGGGCCTTTTAAGTCAGGTTGGTCAGGATTTGTATCCGGACTATGTTAAGATAGCTTGGCGACTCCATTGGGGATAGATGAGAGAGTCAAGCCGAAACTTACTCACGTGTTAAATAAATTTTGATTAATTCAATTTCAATCAGTATTTAGTTATAATTCTTGGTATTTTAAAAATAAAAACTTCTATTTCATGGAAATTTTTGTATATATTTTACTAACTATATTGTTTTCTTTGCAGCATTATTTCGGGGGAAATTTAAGATAATAATTTTATTATTTTTAAAAGAGTCAAGTCAAAAAGGTAACTTGTTTCCCTGTACACACTATATGCATGCATATCCATTACTTTCTCCTTCAGTTATAATAAGGGGGCATAGGTACCTAACATTTTAAATGAAGATGAAGTAGCTCTGCCTTCTGAGGTGTTAGCCTCTATCTGGGCAACTGAAAAGCCTATCGGGTGTAAATTCCTATACTTGCCCGAGGTGTTGAACCTTTTCTGATATAAACGCACGATGGGCAAGGATTAAGGTAGCTCATCAATTCTTTTTGGACTTAAGGATGAATTCGGGAGCCTATTTAGATGTCTAACCCAAACTTAATGTAATGAAATATAGGGGACTCACCTAGTTAAAGCGTAGAAATTTCTGAATTAGGTGCACATAGGGAATACTTCTAACCTTGACTCTTATAATTTGATTTTTCTAATATCAATAAGTATATGTTGTATTACTATGATAAATTTTACTTTCATTTATTTTTTATGTTAATTTGTTATGATATCCACATTTTATGAAAACTTGTAAATTTATTTATTCATTTTTTTAACATTTACAAGTTTCACATTGTTATTTGTTTATGTGCTTATGCATTCATAATTCCTACAATATACTAAAACTATTCCATTTATTATATTTCAAGGATTAAGATATGGATAACAATTTAGAGGCAAGAATCAGTGAAATAGAGTCCATCTAAGAAGAGTTCAGTCATAGAGTCCAGGAATGAAAACCTGCTAAATGGATTGATAAAATTGGTTGAAGTTCTACATGGAACAAAGAAGGAATTTTGTCCAGAAGCATCCTCGTCCTCAATGAATCCAGAAAATCAGAGTCTGGGAGATCGATTGTAAGCACGAATAAAGGCTTTAAAGGAGATAGTCAAAGGAATGGGACATGAAATCTGAGAGATAAAGGAATAATTGTTCAAATTGACAAAAATCATCAAAAATCTTTTGAATGATCCCAAAAGCCATGGATCTTTTCAACTCAACCTATAGCACATGAAGACTCAAAGGCTTACTCAAATGTATTTCTAGATAAAGATTCCAATCCCTAGTTTATTTACATGATTGAAATAAAGCCACCCATATCGCACCTATGCAAATGAGTTTGCCCTCTAACCCTCCTGATATTTCTAGTGCTACCCATCACTTTTTGGAACCCATACTAACAAAAGACCACAATCGAACTATTAATTTGCTTTTATTCTATTGACTTATGCAGATTATACTCTCTTTTGTTGCAGAATCACCTTGTAATTCTTGTGCACATTTTTCCCTATGAACCTCCTTATCCTAATGGTATGACATTAATGCATATTGTGAATACCATGTGGGATTATGTGGGCATTCCATAGAAAAATCCATGCATTCAGGAAAAAAGTTCAAAACCTATTCAATGCTAACATAATCCAAGTTGAATTAGAGTCAAATGTTGTTGAAACCCCATCACTTCATTAAAGCATTTGGATGTCGAGGAGCAATGAAGTGGTTACAAAGGTAACCTTTTGGGATACTTGCTTAGTTTTGTAAATATAGAGTAAAAAAAATGAAATGGCAAAAAATGAAATGATTAAGATTTTGGAAAATCTTTTAGAAGCACTAACGTAGCTAGGAAAATGAAGTACTTGCAAAAGCAATCCTTTTTTGGCTACTTTGAATCTTGTAAATATGGTTTTGTATAATGGTTACATCAAAAAATTTCGATTGGTGAAATAATGGTATTGAGTTATGACTTGAATTATTTAATAATCTTGATTTAACCAAGTGCTTAGCCTCTAATTCATGCCATTAAATATTGCCTTATACACTTGTTCATTATTACATTTGTTTATTTATTCATTTATTAATCCATATATCAATTTTTCATTTATTGGTAATCATACAAGGATAATAATAATGATTAATGTTAATAAGACACATGCACATTCACGCAAACCAATTTAAGTTATTATTTCCATTTAAGGTTAAATAATATGGATCACAAGATAGAAAAATGAGACATTAGTCATCAAAATCAGTGGAAATGAGTTCAAAACAATAAAGGGAAATGGAAGCCGTAAATACTCCAATCCATTTAATGAAGTAGAAAAGAGAAAAAGAGTTTATGGAGAAAAGATCTCCATAAAAGCAAAGCCTTGATCGAAGGAATTTACAAATAGTCCTGAATTGTACCAACATTTTTATTGAGGATCTAAAAAGTGCAAGCTGACCGGCAACCACCTTATGGTACTCACATATGGAAGCCAATCTTATAATAAATATTCATGCTAACTCTAAAGCTTAACAAAAGGCAAAATGTAGAATATGTGCAACCAGAAAATGATTTTGTCAACAAATGCCAACAAACCACAGTTGATGGAAGCCAAGACCATAGAAAGTTGAGAAAGTAAGGAAATCCATTTGGACTGCATCCTCATCCTAACATTTCATTACTCAAAACCCACGGCAGAGTTGGATGATTTCTTTTGTCCCAACATAACCTAGGAACCCTCCCCTACCTAGAGTGGTGTAATCCAAGCACCAGGATGTAATATTTTCTATAAGAGGATCTCATCAATTAGTGTATGTATTCAATTTAAGGATAATTTAGAATATCCAACATGGTTGGCCAATGAATCATTGATTGATGTAAATTCTAAATTGAATTACTTGAATGATTTTGTTTATGCAATGAGTTTTTGGATTCATCTTCCCTGCTAAAGAATTTAGTAAAGGGTCAAGTCTCATATAATGGATGTGCTTATGGCACGATTGAGATGATAGAATAATAATGTATCTTATAGAATTCCCTAGCTTAGAAACTTAGAGTTTAATATATTTCCTGATATTCCACTGGCTGATCTATAATTAGGGTCTCAAGAAAGCTTTTTCATGTGCACTGTTGCTAGACTGTTTGCATGATCAGTTGTGACATGAAGTGAAAATTGCATTGGTTGTTGAATATCTCAAGGCCATGCTCATGTCCAAACATGTCCCTAATGAAAAGGAAAGGCAAATTCCTTTAAAAGATTCCCAGAAAAGGAAAGAAAAGTAAATGCATTTAGCAATATCAATTTGGGAGAATTTGATGAGTTGCTGGATGCCCATCATGCATGATTGGTCTAAAGACCATCTACCTTATGGTAGTATGCCAATCAAGGGTAGTTTCTATCTTAACTTTAAAATTTTATATTTTTTTTAGAAATTATGAATTTTAAAATAAAATTTGATTTATGAATGTTATGCATGTTGTCATGGACCATGAATATTGTCAAATGATTTCTAGTATCTAGAATAATGAGAACATTTTGAAGATTTTCTTTGATAAACAATCACCAAGAGGTTGAACTCTGTCAAAAAGATCTTTCATTTCCACATATATGATTGTCCTAAACATTCATCTATAGACCTTTCACTATTGTAGACCTTTTACACCCAAATATTCTTTTTTTGGATTCCTTGAAGGTTGAACGCATAGTTTAAGCTCCTAAAAGATTCAAATATTGATAGTTTGACATGTGTTAAAATAATGATAGTAATTTTGAGATCTCTCTCATTTGGATAACCTTTTATCACAACTTCCATGAAACTCTTCTAAATCCTTGATTTGGGAAAAATGAAAACAACATAAGCCAAAAATGACTTTTCTTTAGGATAAAATTGTTTTTAATGCAATGCCTGATACATAAAATGTGAAATTCGAAGTTCTTCCCATACTAGTTTTATTTTTTATGAAAAGGCCTAACCAGAACCTAGATTCATTGGTGGCTATAAGGCCAATAATTTCAAAGGGCATTCCTTAAGCTAAATGTTATAAAAAAAAAAAAAAGAGAGAGAGAAAAAGAGAAAGAAAAGAGAAAAAAAGAAGAAAAATTAAATGTAGCATCATGTTATTGAGGTAGTCAAAATGATTTTAGGAAGAAACAACCCTTTTTCCTAGTGAAATACTTGTCAGTTCAAATAGCCGTGTTTGAAACAAAAAATGGCTTTTTTTCTTTACCCTTTTGTAGATATAGAAAATTATTCTGTTTACAATCCCCTTTGAGCCTAATAATTTATTACTTCTAAGAACCTTTATCAGGATCACTGTCCACATTGTAAGGCAAGTGAATAAAAGCTTCAAGATTAACAAGGGGCAAATTCCAATCTAAAGTTACAAAATGAATAGTTTGAATGTCATTAGGCAAATTATGAAGACCAAAGAAAGTTCAAATTTCAAGTTTAAATTTTAAAGTAAAGAATGAAGAAAATTTTAAGTCCTTTCATAATAAAGAAAAACACGATAAAGAAATAAATAAAGAGAAGCAAAGAAAAATAAAAAAGGTAGAAAAAGATAAAGAAATGAATATTTGATTGTCTTGAAAGACATACTAGAATCAATTCCTTCTGAAAGGAAATGATCTTTGATTTAATTACCCTTAAACACTTGATTTACGCATATTTATCCTTTTCTTGCTAAAGCAAAAGCCACAACCTACGTTATACCTATATAGTCCATTTTAATCAAACATAGTTATTTAAGCTGTTGCGTCATTCCTAAGAAACACTTTAAAAATTCATTTTTTAATGATTTTTTAGTCTTCATGAATATGATAGGGCAATTGATCAAAAAGAAATGAAAAAAAAAAGAAAAAAGAAAATAAATGAAGTTTTAGCGTAAACCCAAAAAGGCAGTCTAGAACAAACTTTAAAAGCTTTAGAAATGTTTCTAAACCAATAAGGTTGGATTAAAAGTAATTGTTATAAGGGTTTTCAGACTAGTGCAGATCATCAAGTGATTTGATTCTTCAATCATTGGGCAATCATTATTTATATTAGTTTGTTTAGGCTATTTATGAGAAATTTTAGAAACCACATACTCCTTACTATCTTTTTTCTTTAGCCCTTAAATGATACTAATGTACACAGTTTGACTTTTTGAATAAATTTTTATACAGAACCATGATTTTTTATTTTTTTAACCCTTTTGAACTTCTTTTTTATGGCCTTGGATCATGACATCATCAAAAAAATTGGAGTCAAATGCCCAAACATTCCTTTTAAAATGACCTTTCAAAACCTTCATGCTTTACTTTACAAATTGATACTTCCCAAAGGGCCTCCAAATTAACCTTTTGAGACTTGGTATTAACTAGTATCAGTTTAACACTTGTTGGGCCATTGTATTTGAAGATTAAAAGGATGTTATACCTTTATTGTTTGCCTTTCAAGGAGTTCTCATAAAAAGAATGTTCACCTAAACTTGGTCTTGATGAACCTCGATCTTACTATATAAATTTCTCCAAGACAAATTTTAGTAGTGCTACCCATTTGAGCCATTAAATTCATTTCCTTATTTTAATCAAAGATATCCCAAATGGTGATCATTAATCCTAAGAAATCCTTAACATCAACAGATAAAGATGGCATGTCCATTATCCTTGGTATTGGAAAATTCATGGTTGAAATCATTATGTAAATTCCATATTCTTGATCAAATAGATTTTCTCTCAGCTTAAAACAAGAAGAGCATCTCATTTTATAAATCCTATAATTTAAATAAATTTAGATATTTCTCATGATTTCAATGGAAATTTGTAAATATGCTTTGAACAAATATTTATCCAACCGCATAAGTTGTATCCTTGAATTGATAAACACTAATTTGATATTTGGTCTTTTTAGAAAAATTTGAATAATCCCTAGACATCTAAAATCAGGATTAGAAGAAGGATTTCAAGAGGCAAACATTAAAACACTCTTTAAACTTTAACTACAAGCCATAAAAAAAAAAGAAAAAGATAATTAGCAACAATGAGGCTTAGCTTGATAAGGCCACGTCAACATATAGGAATTCTTTTTATATATAAAACAGATATCCTCTTCATTTGATCCCGTGAAAGGTAGATGAAGTAAGATTTAAGTTAACTTCCTTCGATTTTGTAAAAGATAGATGAGGTTTTTAAGTAAGATATCCTCTTCGTTGGGCCCCGTAAGGGTAGGTAAAGTAGGATTTAAGTCAACTTCATTCAATTCCATAAAAGATAGGTAGAGTTTTTGAGTCAGATATCTTCTTCATTTAATCCTGTGAAGGGTAGGTGCAGTAAGATTTAAGTCAAGTTCATTTGATTTCATGAAGGATAGGCAAAGGTTTTTAGTAAGATATCCTATTCATTTGATCTCATGAAGGATAAATGAAGTAGGATTTAAGTCAATTATGTTTGATTCTGTGAAAGATAGGTAGAGTTTTCAAGTAAGATATCCTCTTTATTTGATCTCGTCAAGGGTAGTTGAAGTAGTATTTAAGTCAACTTTATTCCATTATGTGAAGGATAGGTGGAGTTCTTAAGAAGATGGCCTCTGCATTCAATTCCGTGAAGGATTAATAAAGAAAGCTTTAAGTCAACTTCACTTAGTTAGGAATCAATGGAGTAAAGTAGCTTCTTCATTCGATTCCATGAATGATAGATGAAAAAGGATTTAAGAAAGTTTTCTCTTCATTCGATTCCATGAAGGATAGGTGAAAAAGGCTTTAAGTCAACTTTACTTGATTTGGAACTAGTGAAGTAAAGTTGCCTCTTCATTCGATTAAATGAATGATAGGTAAAGAAGGTTTTAAGTCTACTTCACTTGGTTGGGAACCAATGAAGTAAAGTTGCTTCTTCGTTTGATTTTGAGAAAGATATATGAAGAAGGATTTAAGAAAATGGCCTTTTAATCTAATCCCGTAAAAGGTAGGTGAAGTAGGATTTAAGTTAACTTCATTTGATTTCATAAAAGATAGGCAGGATTTTTAAGTAAGACATCATCTTTATTTGATCCCATAAAGGGTAGGTGAAGTATGATTTAATTCACCTTCGTTCAATTCAATGAAGGATAGCAGAGTTTTTAAGCAGGACGTCCTTTTTATTTGATCCTATAAAGGGCAGATGAAGTAGTATTTAAGTCAACTCTGTTTAATTCCTTGAAATATAGGCAGAGGTTTTGATGTCTTCTTCGTTCAATCCCTTGAAGGGTAGGTAAAGTAGGATTTAAGTCAACTTCATTCGATTTCGTGAAGGATAAACAGAGTTTTTTAGTAAGATATCCACTTCATTTGATCTCGTGAAGGGTAGGTGAAGTAGGATTTAATTCAATTTCATTTGATTCCATGAAGGATAGGCAAAGTTCTTTTAGAGTAAGATGGCCTTTTCATTCGATCTATGAAAGGTAAGTGAAGAAGGCTTTAGATAACTTCTTCTGATTAAGCAAAAAGATTACAGAGTTTCCCTTTAGGAAACCAATATAGTTGACATATATATATATATATATAAAGGAGTTTTTTTTAGAAAAACTTATCATGACTCATGCAAAATCATGTCAATTTAGTCTTTGCCCTATTCTAGATGCTTAACAATGGCTAAAAAGGGCAGCTGTAGGCACCTAATTTTGTCCTGGCCTTATTTCCAATAATCCTAATTATTTGAGAATATGAACTTAGCGGTCACCCTAATAGAAATCGACTTCTTTTAGGTGGACTTGGTATTTTTATAACTTGTTCAGTCATACCTAAATGGCCACATGCATGTGATTGCAAAGTGTCATTTTAAAGGTCAATCTCGGATAAAAAGAAAGAATATTCAAAAGAAAATTGGTTTTTAAGTTTTTTCTTATCAAATTTTAGAAATTCATTTTTGTGGATGATACCACGGTCAAATTTTCCTTTATAGGAAATTTATGAAAATTTTTTGTAAAAATTGAGAAATAGACCGTCTTTTATTTTTACCAATACTGATGCAATATTTATACTGATACTTATTCCAAAAAAATAGAAATATTCAAGGAAAAATTCTTATCGCCATTTTTTCGCCATAAGGTATCAAGTTGTTAATTTTGAGACTTAAATTTGAATTTTTCATAATACCCTAGTATCATAATAATAAAAATTTTTTAGGAAAAATTTGTTCTGAATTTAAAGTTTTCATCTTTTATTATTTTATAAATTAATATTTTGATTAATGTATTGAGTTTAATTCATCTTATAAAATTTGAACATATTTTTGAAATTTTTTGTTTTTGAGATAAGTAGTTTTTTACTCCGTAAATTTTTTTGGTAGGATTTTTCTAAGTTTATAATTTTTAAAATTCTTCAAATACCTTCATTAAATTTGTATTAAATCAGTTTTTGAAAATTCAATTTATTTTATGAGTTTTGTACTATTTTTCAAATAATGATTTTCTTTTATAAAGATTTTTCTCGTAAAATTTTATGAATTTTGCATTTTTAATTATCTTTTTCTCTCACATAAGACTATTTAAAATTTTCTTTTATAATCCAACATTTGAAATTTTTATAAGAAAATTTTATTGTTTTTATTATTTTAGGCCAAATATTTTTAATGAGCCTAAAACTTGTAAATGTGGCTAATGGGCCCAATAAGATTATTTATTTCTCAACAAACCCAACAAGCTTTCCAAACTGATTGTTTATTTTTCACAAAGCCCATTTGATTCTCTAGAAGCCCAACAAGCCCAATTTTATTCATTTCCACCAAGCCCATTAATTTTCCAATGAAGCCTAATTAGGCCCATTTTGATTTTTAACAAGGCCCAATAATTTTTTTCTTTTTTTTATCCTTTTTAAATTTTTATTAGTTCTTATTGGATCCAAAATTTTATATGAAAATTTAATTGGGTCTTTTACGTGTTTAAATTCATAATTAAAATTGTCACTTTTTAACTTTTTTATTTTTTACAATTTAGTCATTTTGCTTTAATTTCTCATTCTTTTTTGTAAAATTTTCCATTATAATTCTATTTATTCATAAATTTTCAAGAATTTGCATATAGAATTTATGTTTCGAAATTTAAGTTCAGTTATATAAGAATTAATTTCATCGACACTGAATTTTATCACTAAGTTAGTATTATCTAAATTAGAATTATTTTTTTTAGGCAAAATTCTACATGATGAGTCATATAAAATGACAAATACATTTAATTAAAGCTTATAAAAAGCTAAAAAAAAAGTCTAGAAAAGTTAAAAAATCAACAAAATAAGAAAAAATGAAAAATTATATTGTCATTTAGCCAAAAGGTTTTCTTGGACCCCTTAACTGATCCTCTCCCTTATAAATAGAGGGGGAAGTTTTCAGATGGAGTTTAGTGCTTCCACAAACAAAAACATAAAAAAAAAAAACATAGTATTTTTTTAAAGTTTTTCAAGCTTTTTAGTTAAAGTCACTTGAAAAACTTTTGATTTTTATTGATTTCATGTATGTTTCATCCTTTCAGTAAGCTATGTGTATACTTGAGCTCATCGATTTTAATCCATGTTAAAAGGCCAAGTATGAAAGCTATGAGCAACGTTTCTTGATTTTGTTGTTAAATTTTATTTTTTGTTTGAAATAGTTTTGGTCGAATGCTTTTGGTGATGTTTGGAATGTTTTCCATGTTGATTTTGTTGTATTTGATGTTTGCTTTTGTATTTTATTCCATTAAGAACCTTTTTGTAATTTTAAAAGTCTACGGATTTATTTGCAAAAGAAATGAAAAAATGGTTCCAAGGACAAAGGTTTTTGGTTGAACCTTTCATGTGATTTTCGATATGTTTTTCATGTTGATTTTAATGTGTTTTATGCTATTTTGTCATGTATAAATCATGTGGGGACCTATTTGTAAAGTTGTAAAAATTTGGTGTCCATTAGAAGAACCTTGTACTATAAGGTCAAAAAAGGTCTTTTCCCATCTCAAACCACCCATTTAGGATATCTAAAATATTTTAGGAATATTCCTAGCATTCCTTCGATTTTTCGATGGTATGTGGAGAATATTAAAATCTTTCATATTCCACTGAATTTTCAGTAAGGTACAAAATGAAATTTTAAAATGTTTAGAGACTTAATCATAATTTTTGCATTTTAGATCATCTTTAATATCTAAATTACCCATTTAGGGCAAAAATCTCATTTTCTATGATTTTTAAGCCCTTAAGGGTTACTGGGATGCCTTAGTGTTGAAGGTATACCTTTAGGGGCATTTTAGCAATTTACCCTAGAACTGAGTCCTTTATAATAACCACGATATTTCTATATCGAAGATGCATAATAGGGATAGGTTCACCCTTTTATAATGATATCAAGTCTTTTAGGCTAAAAAGGGTACTTCTATGTCGAAGGTAAACCATAGGGGCATTTTAGTAATTTATGTTAGAATAAGTCCTATGTGATCACCAGGATACTTCTAAGTCGAAGGTGCACAGTAGGAATAGGTTTTCTTCAAATATGATATCCAGTCCTTTAGGTTACTGGAATACTTTCATGTCAAAGGTATATCTTAAGAACATTTTAGTAAATTACCTTAGATCCTAGTCCTTTAGAATTATTGGGATACCTTTGTGTCGAAGATACTTAAAGGGACATTTTGTTCTTATTAACCATGTTTAGGTCTTTTAAGTCTAGTTTCATATGTAGGGTTGAAACCGGGTCTTAGGATAATTTTTTTTCATAAAATCATATTTTTTGAAAATTAAGGTAATGTTTTCAAGTTAAAGTAGTTCATCGAATATCTTCCAGTATATGAGAGGGTTTCTACAAATTATTTAATAATGAGATATTCTTTTTAAAATGAAAATTGAGGTTTTATGAATTTCAAAAAAATAAAACCTTTTGTATTCCTTTGACTTTCCAGTAGGGTACAAAAGATATTTTGATTTTCAAAACCTTTCATATTCCTCGGACTCTCTTGTGGGGTATGAAAGATAATGATAAAAACTTTCATGTTACTCTACTCTTCCAGTGGGGTTTAAGAGATATTTTAATTTTCAAAACTATTAAAAAAACTCGATTTTCTCAAGTGGAATAATAAATTTGCTTCATAAAATTTTGGAAAATGGAAATTATACTTAAATATCTGATTTTAAAATTAGATAAATATCAAAATTTAAGTTAACATGTGATTAATAAGGTACCAATTGTCGGGCATCATGAAAGGGATCAATCTTTATTCGTGATTATAACCAACGCTTGGACCCTTTTACGTGATCTCTAGTGTACACATAGACCTCAGAATTTGTTTTTAAGGATTTTATATCCCTTGAAATACCAACTCTGATAGGTAACTAGTCTTACCTAGCCCAAATAGGTTGGCAATGACTCCAAATAAATAGTCATTTTGTAATGACTATTCATAGTTAAGTCCAATAAGCAATTCATCTCAATAACTTAATTCCCAAAAATGAGAAAATATTACTAATGATATGGCCTTGGAAATAATATACATATATATAATAGTGATATATTAATAAATATAGGAGAAAAGGCATTTTCAATTGAGCTAGACAAGATTTATATTCGGATCACGTTGCGACAGTGATCAATGTCTCAAATTCTCAAAGGCTGTATGTCTATGTCAATGATTGAACAAATTAAATGAATGAATATATAATGTACTCCCACTTTTTCAAGGACAAACTATATACATCAATCAAACCAATTTTCCCAAACCATTTCTAGCGACATAGATAGAGTAAATATGTGCTCGTTCATATCAACAAAGCAAGACCGGTGAATAGCAATTAAACTTTCTCAAACATGTTTGGCACTTTCCTATTTCCATACTGGTTGTAAGAATCTTGCATTTTTTGCACCTAAATAGCACCAAATACGCCACAGCTTTCCTCAGGATCGCCATCATCGTCGTCGTCACTTGTTTGATCAAGTGCCACTAATTCTACCTTATATTTAACGCTATCCATTCTTGTCTGCATCACGTTGCCTTTAGTGCAATACCCTTTTAGCATGCTAACTACTTCCTTCATGTTTGGCCGCTTCTCAGGTTCGCTTTGGGCGCATAGGGAAGCAACATAGATGGCTCTTTTCAATTGGTTTTCATCGAAATTTCCTCGAAGCTTTGGATCAACAAGCTCTTTAAACCGACCTTTAGCTATAAATGGCTCGGCCCATTCGGTTATAGTCCTCTTCACACCACCAGGCAACTTTTCTATAGGCTTTCTTCCAGTGAGAAGCTCAAGCAAGAGGATACCAAAACTATAAACATCGCAACTCTCAGAAACCTTTCCCCACATGGCATATTCCGGCGCCAGGTATCCTAAAGTACCTTTAACACGGGTTGTCATGTGGCTTACGCCTTCTGGGATTAGCTTCGCAAAGCCAAAATCAGCAACCAGCGGTTCAAAGTCTGAATCCAGCAGGACATTGCTTGCCTTGATGTCTCTATGAATGATGTGGGGTGTTACCTCATGGTGCAAGTACCTATATATAGCATGATAACAACAGCAGTCACAGAATGTTTTTAACGTTTTAGAGTTAAAATTTCCTCTCGGGACTTTAATTCGTCAACACAATGAAACTCTACAATTCTGAAACTACATAACTCAGAATTTGCAGACGTATAAGCTTTTCCTTATACATCAGATCAAAGACATTAAATATATTGTAATTTGTCTTAATTGTTTGGAGTATCTAACATTTTTATTGACAGATAAAGAAGCTAAAAAAGTATGAAAACTTTTATGCTCTGACTAGGAAAATGCTTAATTTACGTACTTAACGATGCAGCCCTGATGCAATAAGAGACAAAAGCCACACTTACAATATGCCTTCTGCAGAACCAATTGCAATCTTCATTCTCCTTTTCCAATCTAATTGAAACTCGCCAGAAAATTGACCATGCAGATGAGACAGCAGGCTGAGATTTGGCATGTAATCATAAACTATGAGCCTTTGATCAGTCCCAACGCAGTAACCTCTTAGACCCAACAGATTCTTGTGTCTAACCCTCCCAAGAACTTCAACTTCCACCGCAAACTCCATTTCAGCTTTTGAAGTCATGGCTTTCAATTTCTTAACAGCAATCTGCATACATTAATTATTCAAGAACCAAAAACTTTTGGCATAGTTGCAGAAAATAGAAAATTAATCCCAAAAAGGAAAAGATCAAACTCTATGGATATTGACCTGGAGACCATCACTCGTTTTACCCCAGTAAACACTGCCAAAGCCACCTTCTCCAAGCTTGTTATCGTCGCAGAAACCATTAGTAGCCGTGTGCAATTCTTTGTATGTAAATATTCTCCATGTTGTATTCCCTGGAGTAACCACACTTACCCTACAAAAACCACAGCTAAAACTTTTCAGCATAATCTATTTTAATTAATATCGAAAACAATACTCCATATTTAATGTATGAATGAGTAGTAATTATTGCATACCCTTCATCAACCTTCTCCGAATAACAGCAACTTAGGGATGATCCCATAGCATCTAGGCTATGTGGGGTTGTCTCCAAAACTCCGTTGAGCTTCTGAATCGGTAGTTTTGGGTTTTTAAACCAGACTAAAGGCGTATCTGAAATTCGTCACATGGGGCCAGGCCAGGCGCCGCCTGTAGCCGGCTTGTGTGTGTCATAACTCATAAGAAATAGCTTCAACGGATTTAACTAAGCTGAATATTTGTTCATAGTAGTATTAGAATATTATTGTTTTCTTCTTCTTTTCAAGAAAAAGAAAAACAATAAAATAAATTAATAACTATGCTTCTTCGAAGATATGTAATATGTGTGCACAATTTAGATGGAGGAAATTAGTAAGAACATATACAATATGCAAGCGTGAATTAGAGTCTGCTTTACTTAGTCCCATATGTCTCATAAATATAGTTTTCCTTTTATTTTTTTTTAAGCTTTATTTTGATCTGAATATTTTAATTAACCACTTCTGCTCATATTTAACAAGCAATTTTAGTTTTGAAATTGTGTATCAATACTGCATAATACAACTTGTAAGTTTTAACTATGAGGATATGAATATAGGTCAACTGTTGGGAACATCCAGTGACCTAGACACAGCTTGCTATATTTTTTTTTATTTTTTGTTTTTTTTTTATTTGGAATAAAGGAAAATTTTGTCGCTTTTGAATTTGCCAATGTACATTGATTTCATTGAAATTTTTCATTGTATTTTTAATTTTCGACCAAAGATAACAAAAATAAAATATTCCGTAGAATACAAAAATATTTGTTAATTTTTTACAATAAATTTTATTATAAAAAATATAACTTGAATATTTCACAAATGTACAAGATTTTTTATTATGTGGTTTTTTTTTATAAAATTTATATAGAAATAATTATTTTTAAATATTAAATTTATCAGATAAATTAAAATAAACAGGGAAAGCTTCAATCCAAGAATGCAAATGTGGATGGAAACCGAGGTTGAAGTTATGTGCCCTGGCTTCTAGTAAAAGCATTTGCGTTTTACTTGGCTTAAAAATTTTTCTTCTTTACTTTAGCTTTACTTTGTCTGATCAATTAAAATTATTTTTTAAGAAAAATCATTTTAAATTTAATATTTGGAATGTGTGCATTTTAATAAACTATTTAATTAATGAAAACAAATAATAACTTTAACTTAAATAAACTATTTAATTAATGAAAAAAAAAAAAAACAACTATTTGAGGTGGACTTAAAAACAAAACAACTCTTTTTTTCCCTTTAGTGTTACCATAAGAACTCCTTTTTCTAGCATTAGAAATTTTGTGTTTGTTGATGGGTTCCTATCTTGTAAGATAAGCCCATAACACCAAACCAAAATAAAAACATATATGTGAAGGAAAATAAATAAATAAAACTTGTAATCTTAGATAACTTGTGGCTCCAATTATACGACTGTCTTAATTTGCTCATTTCTCCGAGTGGAGGATTAATTTAACATTTAATTTGTTTGCATAATAATTTTAATTTGAAATTTTGTCATAATGAAATAAGCATGCCAATATATTGATTCTTTGGCAATATTTATTAATTAATTTAGAACTTTGAGTAAAGATTACTACTTCTTCAATAGTAAAATGGCTGGAAAAAATTTTCCCGCTGGTCATGCAGCAGCAATTTCTTCATTGCATAAATAATGGCTTTTTTTACCATTCCCTAATTAGCCTGTGTTCTTCTTCCAAATCAAAGATAGCTCCTTCAATTCATAAAAATTTTGTTTAAATACTTGGTATTGGAATATGTGATGACATGGGTTGATGTTGATATTGATACAAACTCAAAGTCTAAACTCATAAGTAATTATGCCAATTGGCATAAATAAATGGTTAGTCAAAGCATATATATAATCATTTAACATATCAATACTTAATCTAATAGATTGGTTGTTGTTTTCCTTCTGGCCATTAGTTATTATTAAGAGTTGAATCAGATGATAAAAGCCATTTTATATATCTTGGTATAAAAAAATATTTTTGGTCATTTTGATTTTGTTTGTCCCGTTTGACTTTTCTATCAAACAAACTCAATTTTAATTATTGTTTTTAAAATATCATACAAAATTAAAATTTAAAAAATATATATGTTTTGGGAATTTTGTAAACAATTGGCAAATCTTAGTTATCAAAATTTTTATGATTCTATTAAAATTACTAATCAAAGTTAAGTTTGTTTGATAAAAAAGAAAAAAGTGAAAGAAAGATAAAGAGAACGAGATGGAGGGAGCATACACACTATATAGCACCACCCAAAGTTCACTACATAAATTAATCCCATGATGTAAAGCAGAAAATATAACAAATTAAATGAAACTATCTCAAACTAATTAAAGAATTGTCTCAAGAAGGATGAACTGTCCTTGTAGCAATAGTCAATAGCTGGTTTTCCCCATATATTTTCCATGAACAAAAATGAAAAATGAGAGGAGCTTCAATTCTGTTTCATGGTTACTGATTGAACCATCAACTTCAAATATGAAAAACAAAAACAACTAAAAAAAAATTCTTTACTTTTATAATAAACAGGCAATCCAGTATTCCATCCCCTTTCCTATACTTTCTGTAAACCTAATATACTCTCTTTTCGTTAAATCCCAAACTGCATAAAGACATTCGAAATGAGTTCTTTTCAAATGTATCCAAAAAAAGTCTTCGGTCCATTAGGAAAAATCACCTCATCGCTCTAAATTTAAACTAATCAAACCTTTCTGGCTGTTGTTTAATTTGCAGCGAAATTTTCAGTCTCATTTCATTTTCACTTACAGAACTAACTCTTTGTAGGAGCATTCAATATTGGAGGAATTGTAAGTTTGAAAACCTCAACAGATCAAGATAACTCAACTTCTCACTCCATTACAACTTATCCCCAGTTTAGTTGTCAATACATTTTATATGTATTTATCTTATATCTAGTTTCTACTAGTTTTCAATGTCACCTGATTTTAAGTGTTCAATTTTTAATTTATTATTTATTAAATAATCTATTAAATAATACTCTTAATAAATAAGATGTAATTAATGTATAATAAATGTTATCAAATTATTGAAATAATTAAAAATATATATAATATTTGGGTAATTCAAATACTATAATAACAAAATAAGTTCAAATCATAATTAAAATGGTTGAATAATATTAAAAATATGGATTTATTGTAGATCAATGATTTTCACTCTTCGATTTTGATTACTTGGATCCCTGTAAATTGATATAATTAAATTAGTTATATTATTAAAGCATTAAATCATAATGTCATTAATTATCAAAAAATAATATTGTCATTTTAAAAATTTACAATAAATGTTTTTTAATTTTTCTAATTACTTTTCTTGCAATAGGACCTCTTTATATGCCACATTTTTTGTTTATGTTTCTTTTTCTTTTTGTCCATCATAATTTCATTTCCTTTTTCCTTTTAATTGAGAATGTTGGTTTGACGTTGAGAACAACACCAATAATGTCCGGCAAAAGAATAAAATATTTTATTGCATTTTTCGTTTATATTAGTATTTTTTACAATGAAAAACATACCTATTTGCTTGTCAATGTGCTTTCTTGTCAATGTGCTTTCTCAAATCATTAAAGGAAATAAAATCATGGAACAAAATATTTTTGTAGATAGAAGAAGTTACTTCATTGACATTGGTATATTTTATTAGTGACAATTCAAGTTTATTATGAACATTAATAAACTGTTTTAACAACATCATTTGTAATAGTGTAAGTTTTTTTTCTTTTGAAAAAGATCTTTGAACTTTGTCATAGCATCATTAAACATTTAGTTAGAATTTTGGTTTCTTGAAATTTAAAAAATTTATTAAAAAATAATTTGGAAAAATATAGATTGAAAACTTAATTATTAAAATTTAAATATAATAATATTACTTCATCATCAATCAAAATTTATTTTCAATCTATCCCTCGTTCCATTGTCATTAGAATATGTCTCAACATTTACTCTACTAAGAATCGTTACTTTGATGCTCCATTCTTTTTTAAGATATTTCTAAACTATTAATATTAACAATTGTCATTTGATCTGCATCAATATTAAAAAATTATTATTTCATAGTATTATAAGTAATGATTAAAAATAAAACTGTATAGAAAAAATAATTTATAGAGGAAAAGTAAAGAATAAAGAAATTTTTTAAAAAAAGTACAGTCAACAAAGTTGATGCAGATGTTATCTTGGATGCTAATGCATTTATTTTATAATAAAAATTTTTAATTTCATTGGTATACTCTAATACTAATTAAGTAAAAATTAATCTAAATTGTAACTCTAGCTTAAATGGTATATAATTGTAATACTAATTAAGAATTAATAAAATTATAACAATTTAAATATGTTTTTTTGGACCTATGTCATTTTACAATATATATTTATCATTAATTTTACCATATATAATATCACCAAGACATGATAATTTCAATAAAATATGTATTAATTTTACAATATCTAATATCAATAAAATATAATTTGTTATATTTATACTTTTAAAAATATATATTATTTTTATACTATATATTATTTTTTTCTATGCCTACATTTCCACCTAAATGATTTAAGGCATAAAGTACATTGTGTAAATAATTTTTATATGAATTAAAACGGAATTTAATTCATTTACTTCCATGTTATAGTATATGTTTCGGTGAGAGGATTATTTAAGGTGTGTTTGATTTAATTTTCAATGATTTATGTTTTTCAATATGCCTAATAATTCAATTTTGGAAATCTCTTAATAAAAGATTTTCTCTGTTAAAATCGTTGAAAAAATTAAGCACTCAAAATCTACTTAATTAAAAAAGTTCTTATTTAATTACAGTAATATTATATTTTTTTAATCATTTATTATTTCCTTTATAAAAGCCTTAATACTCAACATTTAAAAACTCTATTGGTTTTCAAAATAATAATCCTAATTTGATATAGGTCTGATAAAAAGAATAAGATCAAATTTTTAATATCTTACGGTAATATGGATTTTATGTGGATATGAAAATGGATAAACAATTAATCAGTTTTTTAAAACTCAGTTTTAATAGAAAGTATTGATTAGAGGTAGCGTAATTAAGATAGTGTCAAAGTTAATGAAATGATTTACTACAATAAGTAACTTTAAAACACATTAATTACAATAAATAAAAATTAGTTAATGTTTAGTTTAATAAAAATTATCAATATATAATTAAAAATAAAATCATCTATTTTTTAATTCTTAATTTAAATCTTATTATTAAATTAATAATAAAATATTATTATAATATATATTTATCAACATATCAATATATATAATTTAAATTAAAATCATCTATTTCATTCAAGATATATCTTGTAGAAAGAAAAATTTGTTGTTGTCAATATATAAAATTTAAAATAAAATCATTTATTTTTTAATTCTTACATTAAATCTTATTATATAATTAATAATTAAATATTATTCTAATGTTATTTAGTAATATGATAAACAATAATGAATAATTTCATTATTTTAAAAAATTTGCCCTATTTATGTTTATATATATATATATATATTTGTCTTATTAGCTTAGATTTTGTAACAAAGACAATACCATACAATACAATAAAGCATATAACAATAACAGCGCATCTGGTTGTAGGGGTGAGGATAAGTCGGTTCAAACTGACTTAATTGATAAAATTTGATTAATTCGGTTCGGTTAAATCGGTTCGATGGTTATATCGATTTATTTGGTTAATTCGGTCGGTTATCGGTTAGTAAAATTATAACCGAATTAACCGAACTTTTAATATTTAATATTTAATAATTATATATTTATATATATTAATAGCCCAATTAAACCCATTCCCAAACCAAATATACAACCATTAGCCCAAGCCCCAATAAACCGATTTAATCGAACTAACCGACCAAACCGACCGAAATTTAGTCGGTTCGATTAATTCGGTATGGTTAAAAATATCAATCGGTTCGATCGGTTCCTCTAGTTAAATCGGTTAATTTGGTTTGAAATTTTTTTTGACCGAACCGACCGAATGCTCACTCCTATCTGGTTGGCATGAATAGCCAACCTATTCCGCTCAGATTTAGGGATGAACATGATTCCATCATTTGGTTCATCGAACTGCTATTCCTCTAAATAGCTTATTACAGCCATATTACCTATACGGCCTGAATAATCATTCTGCGTTTCTCCCTAAAATTGGCTATTTAGTGCCAAATGGAATACCAAAAAAAAAAACATTCCCATGAAACACTTGCAACCAAAAGTTAACAAAATCAACCAAAGAGATGAACAAATAACTAATAAAGATCAAAGAAATCAGAAAAAGAGAGAAAAGTATTCTCTCTCCCTAGGATTTTTGAATTTGGTATAATAAAGAGGGTTTAAGGATTGAAATTTTGGGGAAAAGAAAAAGAAGAGAAGGAAGACCAAAATATCTGAAGATGAGAGCCTTTGGAGTGGCAGCCAACGGCAAAAAAGAAAATAAAGTTCATAGGTTTTTTTTTTTTTTTTTTTTTTTTTTTTTTATAGATCTACACTTTTTTATTTGCTTAAAAAAAAAACTAATTGAAAAAAAAAAAAAAAAAAAAAAAAGATCAAGAAGAAGCTTACTATGAAAAATTTTTTCCTAGGTTGTCCAAAGACGGCAGACGATGGTTGGTAATGGCAGCCATATTTGCAGTTCACCAAAAACTGGGGAAAAAGGTTTTTTTGCATTTTTAAGTTTTGAGGTAGAGAGAAAAGATGAATTTGAAGAGATCAGAGAGTGGCTTTAGAGGAAAAAGAGAAAGTAGATAAATAAAAGAAAACTAAAAATGAAAAAAAAAAATTACTTTTTATATAATTTCAAATTTTTTTAAAAAATGAATAAATTATATATAAAAATATATTTCAATATTAATTTTAACAAAAAGTAAATATTATTATTTTATATAATATAAAAATAATAATATATAAAATTATTATTATTATTAAATGTTTTAATTTTATTATATTTAATATAATTTTAAGAGACTACTAAAAATAATTTGCTTTTATATAAAATATAATTATTTTTATGTTAAGGATGAAATAGTCATTTTTATATGTTCTTTGCCTATTCTTTAATATAATCTTAATCAACCAAATAAAATAATATTATTCTTTCTTTATTCCATTTAACCAATTAAACTGTGTAATTCTATTCCTACTAAATAATTATCCCATTCTCTCTCCATTTCATTTTAGTGAACCAACCGTACCTTAAGCTTTTTTCTCTTATTCTATTCTCGTTAAAACTGTGTTATGGTATTAGAATTTTAAACTCTTACGAGTATATATATATATATATATATATATAGATTTTTTTTTTTTACTTTTTGAAACTTATGACTTCAATTGCTTCCATTGTCAGACTCTATTGATCAAAATCAATGCAGTAGCTTATTTATATTTCAAACTCACTCCTTTATATTTTTTTTATGAGAACACAATTTCGATCTCTACTTCTTGGGTATAAATTTTGCTAAAGCGGACCTAGAATTAGGCTCACTATGACTTAACTATCTGAACCAAACACATCATCGAAACACTGGAATGGCTTTTACATAACTGTTCCACCAAGAAAGGGCTTGGAAAGGTTGTAATGCCTCCATAGCACTTACGATGTTCTGTAGCTTAGAAGGTGACACATGGCACATTTGGGATCATTCGTTAACTTATAGATAGGCATAAAATAGCCCACTCTAACCATGTTTAGCTAGTGTACACACTAATTTCGTGTCGAAAATATAATAAAGAAAATTTGGAGACAAATATATCAGCTTTATTTATCAAACTTAGGTTACAATCTCTGGATGTTCTTTATAATAAAGAAATCATTTGATTCTTTTCTTCAATAAAAACTTTGATCCAAGGGTCTTCAGACTTGATCTTGAATCAATAAGGTCCACTTTAAGGGTCTTGTAGAATTGATCTTGACAAATGGAATTTGCCTCATTTATGTCGCCAGAACAGGATCGAAAAGCAATTTCTTGAAGAACGATAGCACCGTTCATCATGTTCTTCACGTTTTTGAGAGAAAACTTCTAGAGACTTTGAGAGAACTTAAATCTTCAAAACCTTCTTCTTCTCTTCAGGCCTGTGAATTGTATTTAATTGTTTTGGTGGAGATCCATTTTTATAGTGCTAATGAGCCAAGTAGAAAATAATTCTTAAAGAATATAACTCCTTTTATAAATTGATCTTGATGAATTATCTCTTAATTAATTTAATTTAATTAGAGATAAAAATCTTTTATTTATCTCTAAATTAATTTTAATTTAATTAGAGATAAAACTCTTTTATTTATCTTTAAATTAATTTTAATTTAATTAGAAATAAAACTCTAAATTAATTTTAATTTAATTAAAGATAAATATATATTTATGATGTCATCAATTGCACATGGTGATGCAAAATTTAATTGATAATTTCTTAATTAAAAGAATTTTCAATTTATACGTGGCAATTTGTGATCGGTCAAAATTTTTCTCCTTCTACAAATGCCCCCTCAAGACTTAGTTACATACACGATTTTTTTTTAATGTAGCAAGTAAGCACGTCTTGAAATTTAATTTGCTTCTAATGCTAAAATTATTTATTTTTTTTAAAATATTTTCGCATGAGTTTGCACGTCTCAAAATTTAATTTAAGTTATCCTCACCTCAAATTTGAAGTAAACCATTGATTGACGGTTTTTTTTTAGGATATCTTGGATTCAACATAATTGATTTTAATGTTCACATCAAGATCAAAAGTTTATCCGATCTACATGTCAAAACTAAATTCTGATCAGACTCAACACAATTGATTTTAATGCTCATGCAAAGACGACAAGTTCATCTAATCTCCATGTCAAGACCATAAATTCAATCAGATTTGACATGCCTTGGAAAAAAAGACTACTAGTATATATGACGCTATTGACGTCATTATACCTTTATGATCAAGACAAAGACAACGACTAATATATATGATGTTTATGCATTATTATACATTTATGATCAAGACAAGGATGATGACAAGTATATATGAAGTTATTTATGCATCATTATACATTTATAAGGAACCGCCACCTTCAAATAAGTTCTTGCTGTAATTTTTTTATTGCAATCTGGCTTTGCATTCTCAATTACTAATCGTGGGATGTAAGTATCTTCTTCTATAGTATGATTATCTAATCTATTATTCTTAAACTTGGCTTGATTCCAAGGATGAAAAGGCTCCAAGCAAACATGAAACCAACTGAAGTTACACATTTATTTTCATTCCTCTATGTCAGGTTATAGAAGACGAATAAGATCATGTACCAACTAGGATGCATCCAGGATACATTTATTGAGGAATTTGTATGCTTTGCTTTTTGGTTAGCAAATAACAATAACATCCATGTATATACATTCACATTACCATAGAAGACACTTGGCAGTAGGACTTCATAATTGGTTCTTAAAACTTTTATTCTATGGTAGAGTCATCATATTATATTTCAAAGACTGACAAGATTATTTTGTTATTCTTTTCAAGGAAGATGAAGATATTAAAATAGATTACCTCTCTTTGCTAACGAACCCATATTTGATATGTATAAACCAACTCGAGCATTATTTTTTTTTTGTTGTTAACTGAACTTGGCAATAAAACCAAGCTGCCTACATATCTTTAAAGGATAAAATCTTAATGTAGTTCTTATATTTTATTTATTTATTTATTTATTTATGCTCTAACTTTTGCCTAAGTTGTCCCAAAAGGGATTTTCAACTTAGTGAGCATTTTCTCTCTTTTTTTTTTTTTTTTGAATGTGTAATTTAAGCTTATGCTTAGGAGCAACATTTTTTTAAAGAACAGTTTAAGCTCATGCTTAGAAGCATCATGTTTAAGCATAGTACTACTTTAAAAACTTGCCATTGATCGGTCCAACATTGACACCATTTTAATCAATAATCTTGTATGCACCATTGGTATAGACTTCTCGAACAACATATGGTCCATCCCATTTTGAAAGGAACTTGTTACCCATGCGATGTATGATATTTATGGGTCTTCTCATAGCAAGGACTAGGTCTTCAACTTGAAATAACCGCGGCTTAACTTTCTTGTTAAAAGCTTTGAATAATCGAGCTTGATAGCACTCTAAGCGCTGTTGTGCTTCCAACCTTTTATTATCCAAGGCTTATAATTCCTCTAAATGTAGGCGTACATTGTCTTTGTTAGTAAGACCTTCTTGAATTGCAATCCTTAATGATGGAATTTGTCGTTCAAGTGGTAGAACAGCTTCTACACCATAAACAAGCTAATATAAGTTGGTGTATGATATGTAGTATGATAAGCCCACAAAGCTTCTCCCATCCTTTCAAGCCAATCTTTCTTTGAATGATTAACCATTTTTTTTAGAAGATTGCATAAAGTCTTGTTCAAAGTTTTTGCTAATCCATTTGCTGAAGCATGGTACATTGAAGAATGATATTGCTTGAAGTTAAACTATACACATAATTTGCTCATATCAAATCACTTCCTATTATCAATTATGATCTATCATGATACACCATACCGATAAATGATATTAGTTCGAATAAAAGTTACTACAGTATTTATCTTCACTTTTTTATAAGGTGCCGCTTCTGCCCACTTTGAAAAGTAATCCGTAGCTGCAAGTATATAAATATGTCCCATTGAACTCTTAGGTAATCCGACCAAGTTAAGTCCCCAACGGTTAAATGGCTAACATGTGATTGTTGGATGCAACGGCTCAGGACGTTGATGGATGAAGTTAGCATGAAATTGACAAGTTTGACACTTTTTGGCATAGTCCATGCTATCTTTTACCTTTGTAGGCTAATAGTATCACATCCTTTTGATTTGAAAGTGCAATTTAGCTATAAATTGATGTGCACCACAAACTCTGGAATGAGCTTCTTGTAGAGCTTTGGATGCTTCATGTTCTTTTAAACATCGAAGAAAGACTCTATCAAAAGTGCTACGATAAAGTGTACCCTAAAAGTAAATAAATCGAGGAGCTCTACGTTTCACTTTTGTTTTATGCTTTAGATTACTGGGTAATTTACCATACTCTAGATAATCGACCAACAATTGTCTACAATCTTCTTTTTCAATTTTATAAACTGAAATAGTATTGGATTCTATATCTTCTTTTTCAAAGGTATTAATTAAAGGCAAAACACATTGTTTACATAAAGGAACCTTTACTTTGGCATTTGGTAATACAAAAGATGATTCCAAATTGGCTAAAGAATCTGATTGTTTATTTTCTTTTCTTGGCATGTATTGGCTAAAGAATCTGCTTGTTTATTTTCTTTTCTTGGCACGTCTTTAAGTTCACATTGTCAAACAATTCTAAAAGTTTTTTTTGCATAGTTAACATATGGTAAAAGCTTCAATTTCTTCACTTTATAAAGTGAAAAAAGTTGGTTGATGACCAATTTAGAATCTCTATATACTTTAAGTTCGGTTATTTTTTTATCTATTGTCATTTCTAAGCAATGATTAGAGCTTGGTATTCTGCTACATTGTTGGAACAACTTTTAGTGAGAATGAATGTGTAAGGTAACACATCACCTTCTGGAGTAAAAAAGACGATACCCGCTCTAGCTCCTGTGCAGCTCTATCAAAGAACAACTTCATGGCCTGGGAATTTCAATAAAAAGAACATCCTCATCGAAAAGATCTTCAGAGAATTCCCAATCATCTGGAATAAAATGGTTTACAAGAAAATCATCCAATGCTTATCCCTTAACAGACTTTTGTAGAATATAAGTGATATTAAACTCTTGTAGCAAAAGAGCTCATTTTGCTAATCTTCCACTAAGTACAGTCTTGGACATGAGATATTTTAAAGGATCTGCTGGAAATATCAAATTAACATAGTGAGCTTGCAAATAATGCCTCAACTTTTTAACAGCGAACATTAATACCAAGTAAGTCTTTTCAATAGGATTTAATTCAGCACTATTAAGAGTTCTACTGAGGTAGTAAAGCGCATTTTCTTTTCCTTCATCATTTTCTTATGCTAACAATGCTCCTAAAGAACATTCTTGTGCAGCAATATAAAGGATCAAAGGTTTTCCTGGTATAGGTGCTTTTAAAATAGGTGCCGTAGCAAATAGGCCTTAATGCTTTTAAAAGCATTACTACAAGCTTCATCCCAAACAAAAAGAACATCTTTCTTCATCAATCGATTGAATGATTGACATTGACCTGCCAAGTTTGATATGAAGCGTCAAATATATGCTAATCTTCCTTGCAAACTTTTGAGCTTATGGAGATTATGTGGCTCTAGCATTTTCATGATCACATCTATCTCTGATGAGCAATCTCAATTCCATGATGTAGCACAATGAACCCCAAAAAGTTGCTCGAAGACACACCAAAAGCACACTTTATTGGATTGATCTTTAATTGGTACCTGCATAATCTTTCAAACACTTGATGGAGATTAGTAAGATGACCCATCCTTTTCTTCGATTTCACAATCAAGTCATCCACATAGCATTCAACATTTTTGTGAAGCATATTATCGAAGATCTTTTGCATTGCTCTTTGATATGTAGCACCAGCATTTTTTTACCCAAAAGGCATAACTTTGTAATAATATATTCCTTTTGGAGTTTGAAAAGCAGTAAGTTCTTTATCCTTTGGAGCCATGAAATCTAATTATAACCAAATGACCCATCCATAGAAGATAAAGCCTCATGACCAATTATTGCATCCACCATTATCTCAACTAGAGGAATGGAAAAATTATATTTTGGGCAAGTATTGTTTAAATCCTGAAAGTCCACACAAATTTGAAGTTGACCATTTTTCTTTCTTACTAGGACAATGTTTGATATCCAAGTAGGGTACTTAACTTCTCTAATAAAGCCAACTTCAATGAAATTGTTCACTGCAACTTCAATTTAAGGAATTAAGTCAGGATGAAAAAGTCGTTGAGCTTGTTTGATAGGTCTGACAGTCTTTTTAACACCCAGATGATGCACAACTATTTTTGGGTCAAGCCTTGACATTTCTTTGTAGCTCCAAGCAAAGGCATCTTTATAGTAAATAAGAAGGTCAAGATAAGCTTTTTCTTCTTCTGGAGATAAACAAGCACTAACAAAAATTAGACGTGGATCTTCACAAGTACCGATGTTAACCTCTTTTAGCTCATCAATGGTAGCCTAGTTTCCTTCTTCAAATGATGAAGGGGCTTCTTGAGCATATTTTTCCTGTGGTTCTTCATTGGCTTCGTTTATTGATACATGATGTAAAGCGATTATTTCTATTTCTTTAAGCTTTTATTTCTGTGAAGATGCAACCTGCTTAGTCATCACCACCGTGTGCTTTTTAGCTTCAGGACTTCATCAGTAGTTACTTCTTACTCGCTTTGCCTTTTCATTCGAGAAAAAAAATTTTGTTATGAAAATCCCTCACTTTATTAAAGGTCAAGATTTTTCTTTTTAGACTTTGGTTGTCCTTTTTGGAGTTCTAACATCCTAACCTTGCATGAATGGGTATCGGCTCACTCATGGAAGCTTCATCAGCTTTTGGCCCTATCCACTCAAACACTGACCTTCGAGATGATTAAATGTTCAAATGGTCAAACACTAAAACTTGTATTGAATATGTTCTCAAACAACTAAACACTGAAGGTCTCTTTAGCTCTATTGAATATTTTTGCTCCTTAAAAATTTCCTCTACATTTATATATCTTGAAGCTTCTTTATGAATCTTCAATTTTAATGGAAAAATTTGAGTCCCTTTTTGGATGTTTTGACATAATCAGTTTTCTTTTGCCAGACTTAAGAAACCTTGATTGGACTTCATGACTTTGCATTGCTAGGTTTTTCTGCCAACTTAACAATATCCTCTTGCTTATATCTAGCTTTAACAAGTAGTCTATAAGCATTAGGATCAAAGCCTCTAGCACGTTGGGATGGAAGATCTTTTGAATAGAGGTTGTTCCATTGGCCTGGCATGTCCTTTCAAAGGGGATTGAAGAATTATTGATTCTTCTAAGTTAGTGAATGGAAGAGTCAAATTTTTTAAACCTTGACTGATTTTATCTTCGTTGGTGGAAGGAATGAAGTTCTTTTCCTTTTGCTTTAATTATTTCACGAGAGTAGTCATTATTTCTTCAATGAAAGCGCCTTCCACTAAAACTTAGCATCGACAAAATAAGCCTCGATTGAGGTAAATGGTTTGGCATCAGCAACAATCATCTTGACTTGACAATTTTTGTAGTACTTGAAGCATTGATGAAGAGTGGAGGAGACCACACCATTTTAATATATCCACGGTCATCCTAACAACATAGTGTATGTTATTTTGGCATCAATCACATGAAAGGGTGGATGAAACTCCATATCTCCAATGAAAAACTGAAGTTTAAGCTTTCCAAGACCTCTTTGGCCCCCTTGGTTGAATCCTTGAATCATAAGACGACTTTGCATCATTTAATCTAGAGGAACTCTCATTTCTTTCATTATCTTTAAAGGGAGTATATTAACTACAGAACTATCGTCCACCAAAATCCTATTAATCTTTTGTTCGCAGGCAAATCCCATGATGAACAATGGTCAATTATGAGGAATGGATCCTAGCAGTAGATCTTTATCAATGAAGCTAATGCTCGAGCCACAAGAATGATCTCTAGCTCCAATCGCAATTGTATCTATGTTGTCTTCATCTTTAAATTCTTCATTACCATCAATATTGTAACAAGTCATAGGGAGCAAGTCTTTATTTCTGAATTGGATTGGCACATATTCATTTAAAGTGACCGATCTTCGTGACCTTTTCTAAGTTAAATTTTTATGCTTAGATGAACCTGTTTTTATCTGGAGTATTTTGGGCTTTGGATCTTTATATTTCCATCCGATCATCTTAGCACTGCTGGGGACCTTCACAGGCTTTGGAAAATTTTGCTTTCTCCTTCTTCAACATGTGACTAATGTCCAGCCATCGTCATCTTCTTTTACTTCTTGCAACAGATGGTTACCCCCATATGCTTAGAAATCCAACATTGTACTTGTGTTTAAAGGGAGTTTGATAGGATCAAAAGAGCCAAACTTTATGGTTCTATCCAAGAAATTAGAATAAGGAACCATAATGATTGAGGCCATGTCTATCGATATTATTTCCTCTTTAAATGCAATCTTTCCTTCCTCATAAAACACCATGATTTTGTCTTTTAAGACAAAACATTTCTCCACAAGGTGGCTAACTAATCGATGATATTTGCAATAGTTGGGATCATCAATTTTATTATCTTCTTTAGGTCGCTTCATGTCTGGCAACTAAATTAGCTTAGTCCTTAAAAATTCTTCTAATATGCTAGCAACATCAGAATCAGGGAAAGGGTATTTATTTTCTTGCCTTTCGTTCAAGTGACTTTAACTTTGCCTTTGTTTTTGGCAGGTGTAGGTTTTGCCTCTTGAGCTTGTTTTAACATAGAAGAGATCTTAAGAGGCTTAGTATCTACAACCATTGACTGTTTGCTTTCCCCTTTATTACAAAAAATTTACCCTATTTTCGGGTGTCTTACTTTTCTCTGCCCTTTTTCAGCTCTTGCATAAGAGGTTCTTGATTTCCAAAAGATGACATACTTAGGTTCATGTCAAGAGCACAGGTAGGTAGCTCTTTAAAGGTCTTACATTTGATGCCTTGAAGAATATAATGCAAGCCCCAATTCATGGCTTGTATGCACATGTCAAGGGCAAAAAACTCAGGCAATCTTTCTTTGCAGTTAAGGCTCAAATTCCTTCACATATGGATATAGTCTATTACTGGTTCATCATTCCATTGGCGTGAGCTAGTGAGCTCAATCATACTGACGATGCGACAAGTGCTATAAAATTGATTACAAAAATTCTCGCTCAAGTTATTCCTAGCTATCAATCTTTTCAGGCTCAAGATCAGTATATCAATCAAAAGCATTTCCCTTCAAAGATCGAATAAATTGTTTTACCATAAGATCTCCATAGGTTCTAGCATTATTACAAGTTTCCACGAAAAGCGCAACATGTTAGCGTAGATTTCCTTTTCCATCAAACTGCTGAAACTTTAGAGGTTGGTAAATTTCAAGCATCCTCAAACGATCAATCCTCAGAGAGTATGGCTTGGCATACGTGTATGCAGGTTGATTGATACTGTCAACTTAATCCTTAAGAGCTTCTTTGATAAGATCTTTGAGTTGACTTGTTGTGACCACTTCATTAATCTTTTGCTCTGACTCCATAACATTTTTAGTGTTGGAGTTCTTAGTATTATTTTGAGGATTGGGTTGACTATTTTCACCTGAGGCCATTGGCTTTTTTTTTCTAATGAAAGTAGCCATCCTATCCATCAGGAAGGCAATCTGTTCATCTTTTTCTCTGATATTTGCTGTGAGAGTTTTGATAGATTTTGCCAAAATTACAACTTGCTCTTCAAGTGACATGGTGCCAATTATCACTATATTCATTACTCCAAAGTTTGATTTTGGAGAAGAAAAAGCTTTAGAGCTACTACCTGAGTAGGTATCTTGCTGCTTAGATGATTTTTGGTGATTTGGACTTAATCCAGAATCAAGTTGTTCAATTAGAACTTCTTCTGAGTCTTGACTTGAAGAAGTCTCACATAGTGGATTTTGGTTAAGCACTAGAGAAGTCTAATCATAAAGTTCACAAAGAGATTTGGTTTTCGCCCTAGTGCCATAAGGATGAGTAGTGACATCAATGATGGCTGATAAAGCAGAGTAGACTGCAAGATCAGCACGACTAGGTTTAAGAGTTGTTTTATTGACAAGGTTCTTCTTGGGAGCCATTGTAACTTGATAACTTGAATTTTGAAGAACAAAGATGAAAGCTAGAAATCATCCCACTAGGCATGCCAAAAATTTGTACACACAAATTTCATGTCGAAAATATGACAAAAAAAATTTTTAGATAAATATATCAACTTTATTTATTAGACTTAGGTTACAATCCCTGGATGTTCTTTATAATAAAGAAACACTTTGATTCTTTTCTTCAATTAAAACTTCGATCTAAGGGTCTTTAGACTTGATCTTGAGTCAATGAGGTCTACTTCAAGGGTCTTGTAGACTTGATCTTGACAAACGGAATTTACCTCATTTCTATCATCGGAACAGGATCGGAGAGCGGCGTTCTTCATGTTCTTCATGTTCTTGAGAGAAAAGTTTTAGAAACTTCAAGAGAACTTGAATCTTCAAAATCTTCTTCTCTTCAGGCTTATGAATTGTGTTTAATGGCTTTGGTGGAGACCTCTTTTTATAATGCCAATGAGCCAAATAGAAAAGAGTTCTTATAGAATATAACTCCTTTAATAACTTTATCTTGATGAATTATCTCTTAATTAATTTAATTTAATTAAAGATAAAACTCTTTTATTTATCTCTAAATTAATTTTAATTTAATTAAAGATAAATATGTATTTATGATGTCATCAATTGCACATGGTGATGCAGAATTTAATTAATAATTTCATAATTAAAAGAAATTTCAATTTACACGTAGCAATTTGTGATTAGTTAAAATTTTTCTCCTTCTATAGCTAGCCCCTAACTAGAAGGCAACTAGCCTCTAACTAGATTTGCTCTTCCTATCTCTATATACTATTTACTTCTCTTACAGCTCCTTATGTCCTTATGTTCCAAATATTTGAAGTGTTATTGACTTTGAGTGTTGGAGCACGCTCCAAAGGTAAACATTCAATGCCTTGTCTTTTTAGGTACCTTTCATCTTACTCAAGAGGATCACTTCGAACTGGACGTGCACAACAAATCTAATAGAAGGCACATAACTTTTTCACTTGCAACATTTGGTGCTCTTATTGAGAATGAAACTAAAGAAACATTGCTTCCAAAAAGAGAGTAGTCCAAAGGATCGAACCTCTTCAACCACCGTGAAGTGATCTTCCCCTTAGAAAGAGGAAAAGAGCTAGCCCACTTTACACTTTAAGGCTTTCACACCTGAGGATTTATAATGGAACCCAAATACACTTTAATTCACATCATCCTCCAAAAAGTGAAAATAAGGATAATTTGGCACCCTTATCATTCTCAAACAATTATCCTCCCTATGAGGTCTACACCATCGTCTGCCAATTGCCTTTAAATGACTTACCCTTATTAATAGGAGACTATACTGAAAGGCAATAGATTATAAGAGAAAAGCATATTTTTGACTAAAAATTATCGTCAGAAATAAAATTCATTATTTTCGATAGAATTTTTGTCAAAAATAAAGAATGACCTTTTCCAACATAAATTCCATTGGAAATGAAATAATTTTGTTAGAGGAAATTTGTACGCATAACTATTCATTTGTGCCAATGAAGCACCAATAGTATCACTAACGAAATTTTTTGTTGTTTCTAACAAAAAAACCTTCTATCGATAGAAATTAATAATTAAATAATTAGTCCGTTAAAAATTAATTTTTTGGTGGAAAACAGTATTCCCGATAGATTTTTCATTGTAATACTTATTATCCATGAAGTCTAGGGTTTTGAAAAATTCTCATTGAAAAGTTCTTCCGAAGGAATTTATTCGACACAAAAAATTGAAAAATCTATGGGAAATTTGGTTTTCCTACAAAATTTTCCATAAAAAATATGATGGAAAACTGTACTTTAGGTAGCTAAATTATTTTTGCTAGAATTTTCTATCCAAAATAGGCCTCATTTCATCGGAAATAGTCAATCTATAAAATTTACATTGTGCCTTTTCCCCTTCATTTCTCTTCGATTTCATCTCCTCTAAACCCCTAATTTCTCTCATCACTCCCCAATTTTAAGACATTTTAAGGTATTTTATAAGTTTTTGTATATTTTGTTATTATTTTTCGTAATATTTTGTTTTTAAAATATATACTTGTATTCTTGCTACTCATATAGTTTTTTGTTTGGTAATACAAGTTGTAATGTTGCATTTTAGGTACATATTATATTTTTACTAATATTTTTTGTCATTTAAGTATAAGATAATTGTTATTAATTAATATAACTTTTATTAGGGTACATATATATAATTGTTCATTAGTGTATGTGTGTATCTATATATACGTTAAAGTAACCTCAAATGTTGCCTTTTAGGGTTGACACATGGCAACCAAATTTTTTTTTTATTTTTTTATATTTTTATGCAATTTTTTATGTAGTATATTCATAATTTCATATTATATTTGTGTTATTTTTTGTCATAATCAAATTCAAAATTTTATATACTTACATAAATTTTGACATGTTAATATTTGTTTTATTTAGATTCTTCCACATGTATTCATATCGTATTCATATTTTTGCATTGTATCACATTTTAATTATTTTTCCTATGTTGTGTTCATATCAATTAATCATGTTGTGTTCAAAATTATCAAGTCTAATTGACATTGTTTAGTAACTCTCAATTTTATGCCACATGCCATCGTATTCATGTAACTTTTCATATCATAATCATTGAGACTAAATTTATATAAATTTTTACATGTGAATAATTCATTTTATATAACTTTTGACATGCTTGTCTCTTTGTGTCATATTCATTTATTTTTTATGTTGTATCATATTTGTTCAAAATTGTCAAGTTCAATTAATAGTATCTCAACAATTTTTATTTTACCTCACATTTCTTTATGTTCATATTAATTTTTATATCAAAATCATTTTAAGGTATTATTGTAAATTTTGATGTGTTAACAATTCGTTTTATATAAATTTTTATATGGATGTTTATTCATATTGTATTATATAATTATATTTATATTATAATATATTAAGATATAACAAATTAAACAAATAAAAATATTATAAAATAATTAATTATAAATTTTTAAAATATCATAATATTCTTTAAAATTATATTTTATAAAATATTAAAAGCAAAAGCCAAGTTAACATCTGTTTATTAGTATATGTGTATATATATAATGGTTTATAAATGTACATATATATAATTATTTGTTGGTATACGCATTATAATTGTATTTTAATTGTGCAATGTAATTAATCAATAAATTTTCATAAATGTTATTGTGATATTGTTTGGTACTATATACATAATTTTTTAATAAATGCTATTATTAATTAATTCTGACACCTCCTTCTCTCTCGTTTGTGGTTCGTTCGACTTCGCTTGAGTTACTATGCTATATTACTTTTGGGTAAGTTATAGTTATTTATTTTTTTTACGATTTAAATTTGTTTGTAATTGTATAAATAATTAAATGTGTATATCAATATTTAACTCATGTAATTGTGTTGATTTTGTTATTTATTAATTTCCTAATTATATATATGTATAATTGTATAAATTGTATAAAATTCAATACAATGATGATAATTAGAAAGTAAAACTTACTTAATTAACAATTAGTTATTATTTACTTTTTGTACATTCGCATTAATTGTTAGTTTTACATTAATTGCTTTAATTATTATATATCTAGATTTAGAAATTTTTATAGCCTTGTCTATATGTCACGCCAAGCGCTCTAAAGAAGTAGGCAGGGTGCATTAATCCTACATCAGATAAGAAATGGAAGGTCTTTGGGTATATAAACGGGTGCACTGCACATCCTATCAGGCATGTCTTTTGGGAAGAGGGTAATGGCCACTTGACAAGTGGTATCAAAGCCAACCCTTGACCATCCGATTTCACGTCGAGTGCCCTAACAGGTGGGGTAGGCAAGGTGGACAACCGTGACTCCATGCCAAACACCCTAGGGGTAGGGAAGGCAGAAATGGTGGAGAAGCCCGTGACAGGGGCGTCACGAGATTGGGTAGGGGAGAATGTCACGCCAAGCGCTCTAAAGAAGTAGGCAGGGTGCATTAATCTCACATCGGATAAGAAACGAAAGGTCTTTGGGTATATAAGCGGGTGCGTTGCACATCCTACTAAGCATGTCTTTTGGGAAGAGGGTAATGGCCCTGTGACATAACCCCCTATACACATCAAGGACAGTGGCACAGAGGCTAATAATGATCCATCGCTACTTACAATGAAGCTAGATGAGGCAACAGATTTCCCCTGTTCCACATAAGGTATGCACTCCTTCAACTCAGTTGATAAGATTAGGTCGAGTGTGTTCTAATACATTGCCAACACTAGATGATCCTAATTAAAGGTTTCTGCTTACAATTTTGAGAAATATGTAAGTTTAATTTTTTCCTAAATTACTTAATTTAATCTTTAAATATATTTAATTATTTCCTCGCAGTGTTCTCGATTTACTATAGGACTTTCCTCAAACCAATCGTCAAGACTACTATTGTTGACTTGATTAAACGGTACTACTTTACACCATGGCTGACATGGAGAAAGATCCTTGTTGATACGAACAACCTTATGTAGATTCCATTCCAGGTCCAATAAATTAATTTTTTATTAAATTTTCAAAAACATACATTAAATTATATGTATTCATTCTTAGTATTCTTTCATTGTAAGGTAAATGCCAGTGGCTTGACGAACTAACACCTATGGTTTAGACATTATTTGAGGTCACCGGATGAGATTGGTTAAAAGATGTGTTGATGAACAATGCAAGGCTCTTAAAATGTTCAAGGCTGCTTACATTGAGTACTGCAAGGTTACCTAAGCAACTTGATAGCAATCAATATATAAGAGCAGCTGGTCGACATGTGGTAATCAAAAGACTAGAAGAATAGAGCCGAGAAGGCCAACACAAATAGGAATACAGAGAAGAAAGAGAGAATCACCAAACACACTGAAAGGTCGGTGCTTTTTCTAATTACTGAGGGATGGTAAGTACTTTTTTTCTATGAAATTTTTATTATCCTACATTTCGACATTATTTTCTACTTATATATATATATATATATATTACTGATGTTCATCTATACAATCTATTATTTTTTAGTCATAGGACTCAAAGGGTATTTTACAAGTTTATAAGGTTATTTTCGTCCAACAAGGGAAAATTTCAGAAAAAAATAGATTGATAATTATTATAAAAGAGTGAAATTAGAAAAAATTTAACTCCAAAAAAAATAGTAAAATTTCAAAGGAGTATTTTTCATTATTTTCGGGAGAATTTTAGAAAAAATAGATTAATAATTATTATAAAAGAGTGAAATTAGAAAAAATAATTCTAAAAAAGGAAATAGTAAAATTTCAAAAAAATAGATTGATAATTATTAAGAAAGAGTAAAATTAAAAAAAATAATTTCAAAAAAAGAAATGGCAATTATTAAAATTATTAATAAAAAGACTGTAATTATCATTTTACCCTTACTTTTATTTATTTATTGTTATTTTTATCCTTAAAAAATAAGCAATGGGAGTCGGTTCTCTAGGTAAGGAACCGATCCCCCACTAATATATAATATATATAAATTATATATGTTGAAAATATTGTTTAAGAATAATAAAAGATTTAAAATATTTTATATTAAATCTTAAATTCATAAAATTATTTTATGACATGTACATAACAAAATTATTTTATTAATTGATTTATTTAGTTTTTAGACGATATATTTAAAGTATTAATCTATGGATTAAGTTACGGCTTAATTTAATATACGTATCCAACCCTTTTGTTAAAAAAAATTTAAAATTTTTATCTTATTAATTATTTTTATTTTATTTTTAAATGATATATTTAGAAGGTTAGTCCGCACATTGACTCACATATCAATTTAGAATTTATACCAAATCTACTAAAAAATAAAATAAAAATTGAATTTATTAATTATTTTTATTTTAATTTTAGAAGTTTATTTAAAGAGATTAATCCACATGTTAACTTAAAGATAAATTTAGGATTGATGCTCGAGCCGATCAACGAAAAAAGTTTAAAAAACATTTATTTTAATAATTATTTTAATTTTATTTTTAAATGATAGATTTAAACTAATTAACCCACACTTTGACTTATGAATCAATTTAAAATCTATATCAAATTTAAATAAATAAATATTATTTAATAAAAATTTAAAAATTTAAAAAGTATTATTAATTATTTTATTTTTAAATGATGTATTTAGTGTAATAAATTTGCTCAATAACTCTAAATCAATTAAAATTTATATCTAATTTTTAATATATATTTATTAATAAAATTTAATTTTTAATTAATAATAATTAAATTTATAAAATAAAAATAATCGCTGAAGCAAGGCATGACACTAGTTATTTTCATATTTTGTAGCCACAGCAACCGTAACATGACATGCCATTTATGGAAATCTTCAGTCAGACGCATAGACGTGGCCGAGGCTCCGAAGATTGTGCTATCAATGTAAGCTGTAATTTAATTATTTCCAACTTTTTGTAATATATATTTTATAATTTTATAATTCATTTTACGCAAACTGTTTAACTATAAATGTCTGTGTTATTTAATTAAAATTAATATCTCCAATTAACTATCTTTGCTTTTAATTTTTACTGTAGGAAAATTATGCTGCTTCCTTTTAGTGTAAATATGGGGCCGATCCATCCGTATATCTAGATTTCAACCCTAAGTGCTGGTCTAATGTTATTAGAGGTATTAAGACTATTCAAACACACGTTTTGGCTTCGGAACGAGGCCGAAGGCACGTCATATATTTCCTTCTGCCAATGGTTCATCATTGCCAAATGTTGCAAGCTACAGTCCAAAAGCTCCGTCCATTTCCTATTATCCACTGACGATAGTAAGACAATCGCAGCCACCTGAGGACAACCTGCTTCTTAATGTGAAGCCGGACCAACTAACAACTATTATTAGCGTGATGAACCAACCAATGATGCAGATCTTTTAACAAGAAGTTCAACAAAAGCAAACCATGGATGAGCGATTCAATTACGAGATGCAGCTGATACAGCAGTAATCAGTACCTCAACTACCCCTCTTTCCTTTTAATCCCTCCTATTCACAACTATCGCAGCCTCCGCCTCAGCAGTGATGTAATTTTGAATGATTTATTTTTTTCTTAGTTAGTACTCTCAAATTTTATATTTGAACAATAATATTTTTGTTTATATTTCCCATTTATTTTTATTTTTATTTTATAAATATTTTATAATTAATTTTGTTTTTCTCTTAATTTTTGAAAATTAATACTTAAATACAATATATATAAACACAAATAATAAGCATAAAATATACAAAAAAAATATTACCATAAAAAAATCCATCGATGATAATTATTTTTGACGTAAATTCTGCACTTCTGTCGAAAATAATATTAAGCTAAACACTAATAGAATTTTCCAGTTAGGAAAACAATTTTAACGATGGAATATTCTGTTAGTAATAAACTTTTCCGATAGAATATTACATCATTCTTAAACTTTTTCTACGAAAATATCAATCGAAATATTATACCTTTTTCCATCACAGTTAATATTTTTTTAATGAAAATTTTGTTGATAATGATCCATCAGAATACTTATTTTCAATGGATTATCTCTTTTTCAATGAATACTATTAGCAATTCAAGTGTCTCCAGTGGAATTCTCGTCTTTTTCGACAACAAATTCCATTAGAAAAGAGCCTGTATTTTGTAGTGATATAAGCGTGAAGCGTCAGAGAGAAGGATAAAGCCATGGGAGGATGCACCAATCACATTTGGTCTTCAATACTTTAAAGAATTCCAAAGGCACCACAATGGTGCTAGTAATAATCTCAACAATAATATTGGCTAGAAAGTCTTCTCTAACATCTAGAGTGCTTGCGATTTCCTCTACTATCACACTATGAGGAAGCTAGGAATCAAAAAAGCCAACTTAAGCCTTTCTCCATTCCTATGATCGAACTAAAAAAGGAAAAAAGTCCTCTCTCTTACATTTCTAACAAATCCTCGCACGGCTATGACAATGGTCAATTTTGTGGTGATGAATATGCCTAGTCCACATAGTATTAGAAAAGTTAAAGGAGACCAAGAAACAGCTAAAGACTTTGAAAGCACTTTAAAATAATAGTAAGGATCATGCAAAACCAATAACATCTACGTTCTAATTCTATGAAGCAAGGGTAATTCATAACATTGTTCTTAACATTTATCAGTCTAAGGTGTTAGCTAAACTAAACACCCAAGGGTATGCTCTAGCAGTTAAAGCTTAAAACTCTATCTTGGAGGTCTGAAAGTCAAAACTTGGGTTGAGCAAGGTGGGGTCCATGGGAATGAGAGAGAGCTACCTCCCATTAACAAATAAGCTAAATTGAACTATAATTTTCTAAGAACTATTTGTAGCAGCAAAAATTCCGAAAACAATTCAATTTAAAAATAAAATCTTTACCACAGCAAGTATTTTAAAATTGCTTATTACAAGAAAATTATACACACTAAACTTTATAAAATTATGTACAAAACATACAATGATTCGGCTTCCAATCCTTAAATCTTTTTACTCAAAAAGCCAAATCTAAATGCAAGTTTTCTAGGTCATTTCAAAGAAAAAAAAAAGGGCCAAACAACCCATTTGTCAAACAAGAAAAATCAAGCGAAAGCCAGAAAACCCAATGGAGGAAATGATAGCATTAAATAGAAACTTAAACTTTAAAGAAATCTGAAGATGAGGTTTAGTAGCAAGAAAAATTTTAAAAGAAAAATAAAGAAATCAGTAAATAAAAAGAGAAATATTGAAAAATAAAAGAAATAATAATGAAAGAGTAACATAGGATGGGTCGAGTCATGATCCTTTGGACTTTGGTGCTCGCATAACTGTGAAAATCTCAATAGCTTTTTTCTTATGTGAAAAGGTTAGAGTAGATGAGATCTTGAACTCTAGGAAGAAATTAGAATTAAGTGACTATTTGTTTTGAATAACGAAAAAACAATATGCTCTATTTGTCCTTATTCCAAAAATCTTATGCTACGATTGACTGTTGCAGAATGAAGGGGAATGAAATAAGTACTTGATGGAAATGGACCACTGCTAGAGAAAGGTTTATTTCTGACGGATATATTCCATCATAAATAAGTTGGTAATTCTGATGGAATTATTTTTTCAATGAAATTTCAATAAAAAAAGTTTGACCTTTTCAACGAAAATTCCATTACAAATATGATATTCCACTAGAAACACTTTTGGTGTGTCAATATTCATATGCGCCATGCATGCGCTAAAAATCTTTTCCGACAGAATTTAATTTTTTTCAATGGAATTTTCCATAGAAAAACATAAATTAGATAATTATTTAAATTTAAAATATAAAATATTATTATTTGGTTAAGAGTACTTATTCCAATCGAATTTTCGGTCACAAAATATTCTTTTACAAAGAAATTATTCAGTTGAAAAAGGTTTTCCTAACCAATTACTTTTTGAGGGAAATTTCTCATCCAAATCATTTTCAACAGAATATTTCCTTAGAAATTATCCCAAATTTTCATTGAAAATAACCTTTTTCGACAAAAAATCGATTGGTAAAACCTTTTTCGATGAAATTGGTCTCTGGTGGGAAAAGTTCCAGCCTGAGTTATTCTGACAAAATTTTCTATTGGAAAGAACCAGAGTTCCATCAGAAAAAACTAGGTATAAAAATCTAGGCGTTGACTCCCTCTTCATTTTTCCTGTAATATGGTTGAGGTTTTTTTTTTTTTTCCAATTTCTCTTTTTTCTTTTCAGTTTTCTTAGACTTTTAAGGTATTCGTTATAGTTTTGTTAGTATTTTGCATTTTATATTATTTTTATAATTATTTCTGTTTTTGCAGAGTCTTGTACAATTGTATGAGTTTAGGTTTTTCGATAAAACATATATATTTTTCAGATATAGCTTGTATTTTATTTTTATAATTATACTTTGCAGGATTTAAAATTATTGTAGATAGTTGCAAAATAATTGTTTTAATAATTATTGTATATATATTTGTTGTTGATACTTTGATAATAATTGTTGAATCAAATTGTTATAGTTTATGTATTCGTTGTTGATTTGGATAATACGCAAATTGTTGTAGTTATAATTTTTCTTATTATATATTACAAAATGTGGCAGTAAATAGAAGTGACACAGGAGCAGCTACAACGTACTTATTTCACGATGCAGGACCAGAAGCAAGCCATTCAGTGGCTCCTAAGTGAACGAGTGATCGGTTCTGGTAGTTGTACTCCACCCTTCCTTTTTTTATATTCGCAGTGATTTTTTTAGTTGTAATTTAGGATATTACCCTAAAACCAAAAGCATATATAATTGTTTCATATGTGCTTTATTATTGAATTTTTATAATATAAAATTTATTTTTCTTGATTTCTATATTTGTAAACTAATTATTCAACTGAAAAGATTTGAATACCGAATAAAAGTAATACAATAATTAAATTTACTAAAATTAATAAAAAAATTTTAAAAACATTATTAGCAATGGAATTTATGTCTTTCAACGGATTTTCCTTATCCTAAATCAATTGAATATAATTTTCAAACACAAAAATTTTTACTGTTGAAAAGTAACGACGAGGGAAAATTTCTGTCGCTAAAAGTATTTTCGAAGGACAATTTCAATTGTTGAAAATTTTCCAACAAATAAATTATTCGGTCGATAAGAAGACATTACTGATGAAAATTTTCATTAAAAGTAATTTTTTCAATGAAAAACATATTACCAACGAAAATATTATCAATTCCATTTTCTGTAACATATTCTTGCAACAGAAATTTTGTTAGAAATAATTTTTTCGACAGAATTAAGACTTTTTTTAACGAAACTTTCTGTCAAAAAAAGTCTCTCTTAGCTCAATAAAGAAATAATAATACTACATAATTTGGTTTGTTGAGTTGTATAGATGAGTAATAGGATTATATTATTTAGTTAGCTGAAATAATATTAAGGAACATATAAGGAATAAGTTCAAAATTACAATTCTACCCCTAATTCAACAAATGATTCTTTTATATTATTGACATATTATAAAAATTTTAAATAAATTATATTTGATAATAAATTATAAAATTATAAAGACAGTGACACTTGTGTTGAAGTCCTTTCTGTATTTATACAAAAAGGATTCTTAAACAAAGCAAGTCGGTCCAATAACGGTTGAAGTTATTGTTAAAATATTTTTATAAACTATAAAATTAAATAAATTGCAATAAAATTATATTTAATAATATTTAGAATTATATTATTAATATATTTTTATATAATATTTAATATTTAAAAGCCATAAATATAAATATAATATTTATTTTAATATATAATATTCATTTAAATATATTGAGTATAATATTTATTTTAACATACAATATTTATTTTCTAACATATATATAACATACTTTTCTTTCTTTTGTCTTTTTAACTTTCTCTCTCTAACACATCTCTTTCTTACACACTCTCTCTCTCTCTCTCAACATAAAGGTATGAACATTCAACAGAATGAAAAACCCTGAATCTCAACCTCCTCTTTTTGATTCTTTACTTAGGTCTCTCTAAATCAGTCATTAACTGATAGATCTACAAGAAAAGTTCACGTAAAAAACTCAAAAAATTATCGATCTTCGCTCTTTTGGGGTTGACTTTTGACTATGCTTTTCTTTTTCCTTTTCTTTTCCTCCCTACCAATTTTGAAGTCTCAAATCCTCCTAAAATTATTTCAAACAAAAAACCCTAAGAGAAATTTTGTTTTTTGCTTTTTATTTTTTTTTCTTTTGCAATTTTTAGATGATTTTGTGCTTTTCTTGTGATTGATGTTGAGTTTATTTAAATTTGTTTTCCATTTTCTGACTGGCCTTTGGCTAGTTGGTCGACCTCTGATAATGCCAGCTGTCTCTCTCCTCTTCCCCCCTCACTCCCCCTCTTTTGTGCCAACCTTTCATTTTTGGGAAGGCTAATTGTGAAAAAAAAAATGTTGCTATTATTGATTGTCGTAATGAACGATTATTCAGTAATTTTATTAAATAAAATTATAGTAGACTAAAAATAGAATGACTATTCATGGTAACAAAAGCATTAATGTATTGGATTTTGATCACTCGTGTTTTGTACAAGTATGATACTACATATGTATCCAAAATCATTTTATGATTAAACCAATTCAATTATAAAATGACATCACATAATAAAAGAACTCTCGCCATACTTCTGAAGAAAGCCTCGTCAATTATATTTTTATTTAATCTTTTACCTTTATCATATGAATTTTAGTTTTAATTTTTTATTATCTATTTTCATATATATGTTTTTTATATTTTACTCTCTTAAAACTTCATTTATTTATAGCTATTTTCTCTAATCTCCTCTCTTTTCTTTTTCAAAAGTAAAAGAAAATTATTTAAAAAACCGTATAAAAACTAAAGAAACATGTAAACTAAAAAAAGTTAAAAATATTAAAAAGTAGTTATGTATTTTAAAAAAAATGAAAAATTATTATATTTTACTTTTTTTATAATTTATCAAAATTACAAGAAAATAGAATAAAAGGGCTATTAAAGAGTATTTTTGTAATTTGTGAGAATTACAACAAATAGAAAAAAAGTATAATCTTTATGATAATTTCTAAAATTACATAAAAATGGAAAAATACTCAAAAATACAAAAATAAAATGAAAAATACTCATAAAATACAAAATCTAGAAAATACAAAATAATAAATAATAAGTTATAAAAAAACATAAAAGGGAAAACGGGATTGCTCCTTCTCTTATTGGCCTTCTCCTTCTCCCTCCACCTCTGCATTTCTTGGTTGGACTTATTGCTGCCGAGAAGTGGCCATGCAACATCCAACGCAACACCTAACAGCCCCTACCACGGATCTCAACCTCCTCTACCCTTGGAATTAGCATCTAGTCTCGGCATTCCATTGATCTTTATAAAAATGACAAATCCCATACACAAAGATTAGAAATTTACTATCGAACGAAGTGCGATAGAGCAGTACCATGTTCTAGCATACTCTCTTAAACTGGCGAGGAAGGCTTTTATTGAGTGCATTTTTACTGTCAAAATATTTTGGTTCACACTAGCATATCTTTTTTGTTAGCTTTTACATTAACTTTGTTTGACTTTTTATAGATTTAGCTAAGATATGGTTTGCGAACTACGTACTTTATGTTTGTGGTTAGAAGATGCTTTGAAGACAAACTTTATTATAATAGATGTAATAATAACCTATGACCTTGTATGAATATTGCATGAATGAAATGTTTTAGCTCATGGAGTTGTAAAAAACCATAGGTAAACCTTGTTTCTTCCTTTTTGGTCTTATTTCTTTAGTTGTTTATCTTCTATTTTCATCTTTATTTTCTCTGAGCTCATGGAGTTGTAAAAAACCATAGGTAAACCTTGTTTCTTCCTTTTTGGTCTTATTTCTTTAGTTGTTTATCTTCTATTTTCATCTTTATTTTCTCTGGATATCAAGTAACTCTGCAATTCATTGCATTAATTACCTTGTAAAAGTCCACGAATAAGTTGGAGTAATCTAAATAGTAATAACAGTCTCCAACAAAAAATTAAATTCAATTAAAAGTTGAACTAATTAAATTTTTAATTTTTAATCCAATCGATTAGAATGATTTAACTTTATCAGAACAATGGCTATCCAATAAGAAGACCATAGGACCGATATTAACATGACTTTCCAATTGACTTTTGAATATCAGCCAACAACTCTAGTCCCATTCCATCATGACTCATGTTATTGCCTCTAGGATCATCAATTCATGCATCTATGTCAAGATCCATTCTTAGTAACTCAGTATTACAAGTTTTTTTCGGAACTACTATAAAAAGGAAACATTTATTTTCACCCATCCCTGAAGCACTATCAAACGAGGAAGATGAAGAAAAACTAGATCCAAGCTTTAATATGGGCAGCTTTTGAACAAGAATAGCGACAGAGAAAAGAGAAGAGAAATGAACAAGCTAATCTTCATCTAAAATCTTAAGCAAACGGTGTAAGATGAGAGAAGAAGACTGAAGGAGATCACACAATTGATGGAGATCGCCAATTCTATTGGAAAAAAAATGAAGTTACTTTTAATATCAGCAAATGCCCTAATACTAATAGTAATAATAGTGGGCTTAAAACATGGGCTAAAAAGCCCGAATTAGTCTCAGACTGTAAGACCTGAAAGGTTTGGGCTAAAAAGGCCTGATTTCAAATGTCAATTTGAGATAAAAAAATTAGTCCAGAAATAATAAAACAATTATTATATCCGATTTTATTGGGGTTTTCCAAATTTTTACAATTTTGGATTCCTGATTTTTAACGGATTTTTTGGGTCAACAGTTTTTAGATTTTATGTAAGATATTAAATCGTCGGATTAGCAATTTCTTAACCGTAGATGAAATACGAAGGGAAAGCAAAACGAGCAAAGGAATAAAAGAATTGCCGTCCCATTCCTTTTCTTTCTTAAATCAATGCAGGCCCAAAAGAAATTGCTGCCAAGGTGGTGTTGTGGTACTGATCGATGGTGTGTGAGTCTGTGTGTGTGTGTGTCTATATATACATATATATATATATATATATATATATTAATTTTTTGGAGACGTGCACGTGTATGTAAATTATTTAAAACATAAATAATATAAATTATTGTAACAAAATTTTTAATTAATTAATTCAAAGTAATAATTTTAAAAACATATGATAGATTATTTAATTATAAGTTAATTTTTTAAATTATTATACTTTTAATATAAATATATTATTTTAATTAGATATTATAAAATTAATTTTTATAAAAATATATAATTTTTATATTTAATATTAAATTATAAAATTTTTTATAATTATAATTATAAAATTTATTATTTTCTTTACATATTTAATTGAATTGATCGATTCGATTTTTTGTATGCTTGGTCTCTGATGCCATCATATATTGCTTTTGGGAGTTTCATGTTTGGTGGGGCCTCTTCTTACTTGACTACCGGTGGTAGTGGGTTGTGTTCTTGGTCGAGCCATTCTCGTTCATCACCATCTATTTTCTTGAGGCTCTTGATTTTTTTTTCTTTCCGTAAAGCCTCAACTTGCTTCATCAGCTTTGGGTTCATCTCTTGCTAAGGTTCTTATTTATTCATGATCAATGGCAGTCCTTTTAAGTGAAGATTGAAGAGTAAAGTAGTGTCATTGGTTTCTATTTTCCATGGGCAACCATTTTCCTGCTCATCTTTCTTGGATGAGATAGAGCTTTCTTGTTCACGCTTTAGAGTTCCATTAAAGCTGAGAAAGTTATTGGTTTGCTGTAGAGGTGGCAACCAGGCAGGTTCAGGCGGGTGCAGGACGGATCTTTTTAAGTTTAAGTTTTTTTAGGTTCGGGTTCGGACCAATTCAGGTTCGGATCAATTCGGGTTCGAGTTCAGGTTCAGGTCGAGTTTGGATTTAAGTATATTCTATATTATTTTTTTATATTAATGTAATCACTTTTACGTAATTTTGAATTTTAAGCCTAGGCATGAATTTGGCTCCATCTGGCCTAAAAAAATCTTAGTTCGGTTCCATGGGCCTATCTATGGCCTGAAAAAGTTTTAAATTCTAAGCTCAGGGCCGAATTTATTATAGCTGACCCATTTAAATACAAATCATTATTCATAATATTAAAAAGTTATTTGTATATTAATATTTACATATTTTATAATTAAATTTAAATAAAATATATTATTTTATTTAAAAAAATATTGTTTTACGTCGAGCATACTTGAAACTTAAAATCTAAGACCTAGGCTTGATCGTGTTAGGCCTATTGTGTTGGGCAGGTTGTTTGGCCTATAGACAGATCGTCTGGCTCATGCGCAAGTCTAGTTGCTAGTTTAATAGGTTATTTTTTTCCATTTTTTAAATGGTATTATCTATTATGACTTTAATATTTTTAATTTATCTTATTACTTTTTTATATTATTATCAGATTCTAATTATTATTACTTGAAATAATAATAATAATAATAATAATAATAATAATAACAATTTCAAAGAAGTGTTTAAAATTTTACAACTAACATGCATAAACTCTAAATATTTAATGAGTTTAAGTAATTAAATTTAAAAAATGATAAATTGATGATATACTTTATTGACAATGCTTTCAAAGCTTATAATATGATTTATTTTTTGTTATTTTATCATATATAGACCTGCTCAAGGATCGAACTATCCACTTAAGCTTGGGTTCTCATATTTTGGTTTAAAACTAGTCCAATCCGACTCGAAACAGTTATTTAAATTAAAATAAAATATATTTTATTTTATTTTAATTATAAAATATATAAATATTAATAAAAAATATTTTTTTAATGTGATGAACAATAATTCTAGCTTAAACAGGCAAGCTTAGGCACATTAAATAAGGGCCTGCGCTTGGAATTTTAAAAAATTCAAACCGCAGCTGACCCAACCCATAAGCAAGTTTAATTATATATAAAATATAAATTAAATTTTTAATATTTAATTAAATTATATATGGTAT
>JBBYHK010000013.1:8686260-8717417 GCA_038382065.1 Adansonia grandidieri
ATAAATTACGTTTTTAATATTTAATTAAATTATTAAAAAAATATTAAAATAAAATTCATTATTAAAGTTTTTTATTTTAAAAAATTATTTAATTATAATTTCTTCATATTTATTTTTAGTATTAAATTTGGGTGCGGGTTTAGATCGGGCTCAAGTTCAGATTTTTTTGAGTTTAGGTTATTTCGGGTTCGAGACATTTCGGGTTTGGGTCATTTCGGGTTTGGGCTATTTTTGGTTCGGACTATTCGGGGTTAGATTTTTTCGAATTTGGGCCATTAACTTTTTAATCAATTCGGATTCAGTTCAAATTCGGACTCAAATTTTTTCAAGTGAGTTTTTAAGTTTAGATTTATTTTACCACCTCTAGTTTGCTGGTTGGAGAGCTTGTTGTTACTAGCTGCTTGTGTGTTCAACATCTAGATTTCGGCAAGCAAATTGTAATAGTTTCCTGCAGGTAGGGCATAAGAAATGGGCAATAAGATAGTTCGGCGATTGCAACTCGGGTTACTATGGGAATGAAAAAGTAGTCCCTAACCCAGTCCAAAGGTGAGTACGCTGGCAGGTAACAACTCGTTATGCATTATTGATGTTAACATTATTCACAGAGTTATTCATAGGTTGAGTCATATTGAATTGGATCGATTAAAGAATAATATTAATATTATTTATATTTGTTTAAGTTCAATTCGATTTAAAATATGAACCTTAAATTACACTCAAGTCATTTCATATTTGTAAATGTGATAATCAAAACTTAGTTAGACTTGTTTATATTATATATTTTTTAATTTAATTTTTATAAAAATATTTTTAAAAATGTAATTTTTAGTTATCTAATAAACTTTTTTATTAAGTTCTAAAATATAAATAATTACCTTTTTAATGTTTATACTAAATATTATAAATATTTATTCTTTATATGATAAAAATTACATAATATATAAATATAAAACTCGTATATATTAAATAATTAAAAACGGGTTGGGTCGAGCTTGAGCCTTGAATGTTGAAACTAAGGTCCGGCCTAATTTTTAAATAGGCTTAATTTTTTTGCTTAAATCTATTTTTTAACTTAATATTTTTATTTAAACTTTTCAAATATCAAATTAATCTTCGCATAAGTAAGAAGGTGAATGTCATGTTAATCACTGAAGATATGATAGGAGGAGTATTTCAAATCCCGGAACATTGTTGTGATATTTGGAAGGAATATAGCACAGTGCCAAAAGCAGTTTAGGCTATACCACTGTGGCTATTGTTTGTTGGGGGGATAGAGCTTGTTTAACAAGAGAGGCTAATGGCCATGGAAGAGCCGAAAGGTTTTAATAGTAGTTTGGTTGTAAGTAACCCGTGTACTTAAGAATACCGGTGAGTGGGGATATGGAAAGACATATTTGTAAATGAGCTGTTGGAGGAAGCTTTCCAACTTGGGCATGGCTGTAGAACGAGATTCGAGACGAAGATCACTAGCGATATGATTCTCGTTCCCAGTTCCCAGAACATGCTAAATTGTTGATGTCTTTTAGGGTATGGAATATCGAATTTGGTAATGATAGGTTTGGTCTCTCGGGAAGATTGGGGTTGAGTTTCAGCTTTTGTGTACTTTGAAATTGGGATGATAGGTTTCGCCTCTCATCAAGATTGGCCACTTTTTGTCATGTCTTCTAGTTGTTGATGTATCGGTGCAATAGTTTTTGTATGGTTTTATTGATTAAATGGGATGTTTTTACTGTTTTGAAGTGTAAGTTGAAGAGATTATGTACTTATTTCTTTGGCTAATGAGACTATCTTGCCTTTCAATATATGTATATATATAAACTGAAGTTAGTAATAGAGACATATCAAGAAAGAAAGAACAGTCAAAAGGACGTCAAAGTTGGAACTAGTCATTTCAAAAAATCAACATGGTCGAACCTTATTGAGCTAGAAAAGCTTTTCAATTCGGAAGTTCCGGCTTAAAATCCTTTTAAGAGGAACTTGATCTAGAGTACATCTTGTACTCAATCCCCAAGGTATTGAAGCTTCATCTGATTTTGACAGTACTCTAGTCTGGACAAGCTCAGTAACTTCCGGTCAAAGGTATTGAAATAGCTGATAGGAATGATGATCATGAAATCCTTTCCCCAGGGAATGGCAAATACATATCTTTGAATATATCCAAAACACTGTAAGCTTTACCTCACCAATCTTATGTAGGCCCCTTGAGTCAATGTCTCAATAAAGCGATTTGTTATTGTCAAACTATTTAGCCATCAATAATGAAAACAACTTTAAAATGGAAAAGAAAACTTGGATTGTATGTGGGGCTGCTATTAACTCCAAGGTTAATGGCTGCAAATGAATATATATGCATAAAGAAAAATGTCAAGGATGCACTACTTGAAAGGATATGTTATTGACTGCCTGTGAATTTGATACAATAGATTCAGTATTCCTAGTTTTTTTTTTTCCCTCTTCTCAATGCCAAAGGTCTTAGTCATTGGGGAAAAATATAATTTACAAGCCCCTGGGTGAGAACCAAGCTTTTCATTGATGCCATGCTTAGGGTTTCGCCAATGTCACTCTCCTCCATTGATTAGTACTGACTGAAAAGGTACCCTCTTAATTTCCACAAATGTTGAATAACTTTTGCTCAAAGGTTGTTTCCATGGTTCTCCATCTATCTGCAGAAATGCACTTTTCCACTCTCCACCCCTTAGCTCCAGTCTGATTGATGTAGCCTGAAAAATATCGGTAAAAAGCTCATCAACATATATACCACAAAATAATGATATTTTTCTTTGGTTCTTCTTCCCCAGGATACTTCAGAGCCAATAAATGCATGCAAACAACTAGGAACTACCATTGCAAGAAACAAGGTCCCGCAGAGGAATACAACATTTTCTGTAAAAGGTTTTGAGTGTTTTAAGGGCAACTTCTACAAATTATCAAGCATCTTGTCTGGCAACTTTTTAGTAATTATCAGGCTTTCTCACCAGTGGTAACAACTTTGGGAAAGCCCAGGACACAAATTTTTTTTTTTTGGGCTACGTACCATGGACATAATTTCAGTGCAGTCTAAGCTTGTATTTCTACAGTCTTATGTTTATTACCTTTGACTTGTTATGATGAAAAATGCATACAGTACCTGCGCAATGTGTTTTGCAGATATGAGGTCAACCATTACAAAGGATGCATGCCATCCTTGCTTTAAGCCAAAAATTTCTAGAAGACCATCATCAGCTTGAGCCTCAACAAAGCCTCTCTGGAAAATAAACAACGAAAATTGAAGGCAATCATTTTAGATTTGGAATTCAAGTGAGCCTCTCAATAAGCTTAATATTAAACAAGAAAACTAAGTAACTTCCAACTCTCCATCAGCCTTGGAATCATAACTATAATACATTGAACTTACCCCATAAGCAGCAAGTTAAAAGCAATTAAGTTTACATAATGAAGGAAAGATGAACAGTATCGGTTGAAAACTTAAGCTGTAACGTCTTTTAGAATGTTTTATGAAACACAGACTATATTAGAGAAATATCTATTCATCACCTGTCATTTTAAACTCAGAACAGTTCAACTTTCTTGATTTCTTATAATTACATTTGATTGAAGTAACATCGGTTTCTTCTATCCAAGTACCACCTCTATTTGGAACTCAAACAAATTAAACTTCAACAAGCTAAGGCTAATACATCTAATCCAAAGTGAAATGCTCGTTTCATTTCACTTCCTCTTGGAATTCTTATTGTTGACTTATGTTACTTCAATCTAATATTTGGAATGGAATTTTATGAAAGCTGTAGTAAAAAAAATACTTTCTCGTTTTTTGTTTTTTTTAATCATTTTGCAATATCAATTGGTTGCTCAGTTTTCACCCTTTCTCAATCATATTTGGTGATCATCTGAAATCATGCATTTTCACTAAAATAAAGCTTATTGACAACCATCAGGATCAAGATAATATCTCTAAGATCCACAAATTGCCCAGTTTTTATAGATTTTGAATTCATTCCTGGTACCTGGATAATGTTAGACATAAGGGGTGACATCTGCAATATATATATATATATATATATATATAGATGTCTTAAAAATGTAAAACTGAATAGCATCCATCTGATTCATAAACATCTTCCAAAAAATCATAGGCCAAAAGATTTTGAATTCTGGAGTAGGTTCGGAGCTCCAATCTTGGCAAAGAAGCAAGTTGAAGTTGTTTCAAATTGCAAATAAAGCAAGCATAACACATTTTTATTTCCATTATTGACTACGGAGCCAGAACAATTTATATCTCTTAGCTTTTGAAGTCCAAACCGACCATCAAACTCAAGCAAACATTTCAAAGTGTACACAAAAAGAGAAAAGGAGAGAGAATGTAATATGAACATCATTGAAAGAGTAATATTAAGTAACCTGAGAAATGCACCATACCTTTTCCAAATAATCTGGTGTTAGATTACCCCATGGATTTCGCCCACTTCCATAATTTTGAAGATTTAAAGCAACAATTGCCCTCACACTAAAACAAAATAGCATAATATTAGAGGGTGATTAAATCACAAGCCATACTAGGGGCAGAAATATTCTACCCGTCTATGTATTTGATGTCATAATAACTTTAGCAATATAGCTTGTTAAGGAGAAGGTTCAATAAAAGAAATATTATTGATGTAATAAATATCAATATATATGTTAAGGTTACATAAGAATTATAAAGTCTAACTTTCAGTAAGTAATAATAATGACAGTCAAAAAAAGATGCCTAGAACACAATTTAAGATGATTATGTACCATAAGGTAAAATTAAAAACTTTGAAATGTACCTTTTAGGGACTGGAACCAGCTCCCATTCCGAGCAATTAACCCTTTTAATATGTATCCTTAAAATGTTCTTGAGTCCCCTACATTTAGAAACATTTTTTTCCCCTACATTTAGAAACATTTTTTTTAACTATGTTGACTTCAAAAAGAAAGTTTGTTCACTGCAAAATGCCATCTACTAGAAAGAGGGAAAACTTTCGCCATATTATTCATGGATTATTTCTTCTAAGCTAAACAAAAGATGCATCTCAAGGAAACTCATTGGTTTAACAGAACAAGCTGAAAAGCAAGTGCATTACAATTGGTGATGACATTTTATTAATCCAAGAAATATTAAGATACAAAAATAATGTAGTTGCAGGCAGAAAAAACCTTTAAGGTACTAGGACTTTTGTATGGCCTGAGGCACAAGAGCAAAAAACATATTTGCCAGAGCAATACAAGGCGCTGATATAATACAAATATAAACGAAAAATTGCACTCTTTTTTATTTTTGTACCAACATACATTTATGGTCAATTCAAAGTAGAGTTTTTAAAAAATAAAAATTATGGAGGGATGCTTATTGCAGGCATGTCAAGCCTCGCCTTTTAAAATAAAGCAACTAGGCATCAAAGACTTATGCTTGGTAAAAGCACTTTCAGCCTTGACCTCAGCACCGGGCCAATGCCTTGGCTACACTATTTAAGAAAGAATCAAACCTTAGCTAAGTGATTGTTACATTTAAGGCACTCTATGTCTTGTGCCTTGCTTCAGCAACAAAGGCAAAGGCCTTGGCTACACTGTCTAAGGTACAATCAAACCTCAACCACATGCTTGTTATACATACACAGACACGCCAACATATATAGAAATATACATATCGTTATTATATCGAAAATGGAATATGTCCATTATAGGATGAGATCTAAGCCAAACAGCTATCAAAATATCTAACCTTAAACCTGGATCACTTATGCAAGGTGTGAAAAACCAACCCTGAGAGCAACTGTAACCAGAGTAGATAAGCTGCCAAAAATATGGACCAATTACAATCTAATATTAGTTTTACTTAATCAAATCATTGACTGGGGCAGAGAAACGAATAATTTGAATTTTTAATTGCTAACAGCAAACTTCAATTTAACTTTAGTGAGATTAGTATTATATGTTGTGCAAATACTAATAGTAATAATGGTAGAATCAAGAAAAGGTCCTACATAAAGCAAAATTACGTTCTTAATCAGATAAATCAGAAGATAAAAAATGAATTTAAACATCCACACATATGCACTAATATAGGATACATCTACAGTTCGACAAAATAACTTCATAATTCTTATATTCGCTAGCAAAGCACAAGGTTAAGACTGGGGCATGAAATGCTCCTATATAGAAAAACATAGAAAAACATTCCCACTAGTGTTAAGTTATACATCTATTACTTCTAGCCTTTCCTGAATGTCTTCATTGCTTTTCAAATACTTATGGAACAGCAAATCTCTAAATGTAGGCATTGAGATTGATGTGCTAAATATTTAGCCACAAAAAGATTAGATTGAGGAAAAAAGAAGATTTTCCCAGCAATTTTATTTTGAAGACTCATTCTACTTTTATACATTCATGCATCCTCCCTATTCGTTGTCAAAGAATTACGGAGCAACAAATCTATAAATATGGGTATCGAGACCGAAGCGCAAAATATTTACTCACAAAAAAAATAGATCGAGGAAAAACTTTAATTAATATAGGCAAGGCAATCACTTCTCATCCCTCCTTTCGACTATGCCATGCATAGTCACTATAGCTTGAAGACATAATAATTTATAGATGAACATGGTTGGCAGATGGCAATATTACAATTAAGCAACTCCAAACTAAATAAAAAAAAAAAACTACATTTGATTTTGACAGCATAATACCAAGAGATTAATAACAAAATATTCTTGAACTGGTAGTGAAATAGTGACAGAAATCCAAATACCTTATTTGCAATTGGACCTTGTGCAAGGTAAGGCTTCTCATTACGTAAATGATGGAATCCATAAGCAACTTGTGCGTCCATTCCTGAATGTAAAATGAAAACAAAAAGATTATTAAGAACCAAAAAATGGTCACAATAATAATAATAATAATAAATGGAAAAACACGATAAGAAAGAATAGTAGAGTGTCGTCATTGTAACGCCAAAAGAAACTTCACATCTGATTTCTAAACTTTTCATGACTCCCAATTTTGACATTTTCAGAAATTTTTTTAGTCTTGCAACTACTAAACCAATCAGTGAATTCGGGCAATGTAAGGCTTTAATGAGTTGTCTTCAGCCCTTTGAATAATATGGGTAGAGGAAAATAATATTAGGATCATTTAAAAGATAAATTTATTAAAATAAAGCAAAGGGGGTCATTATCGAATTTTCTAATCCATGGACTATATCAAGGATTTGGTTTAAAATCAAGGTAGTCAGTACCGTACCAGTGGGTATACCGTCTTTGTTCTAGTACAGGTACATACCGGTATCAGTGTGTTTCGGTATACAATTTTGGGTTTATTGGAGTTTAAATATTTTTAATTTATATATATGAAAAATATTTTCAAATATGAAATAAATGATATTAAATAAGTTTTATATATTAAATATTCATCAATTATATATAATGTTCTCTAAAAAAAACTTCATCAAATATAAAAAAATCAATATCAGTTAAGTAGTAAAGTTTAAATTTTTTAATAATCATTAAATTTATGAGTAATTATGTCTAAGATTCATCAAATTTATGAGTAATTATGTATAATATTCATTAGATTTAAGACCAGTGTTGGTTTAACCGTTTTTTATAAGCTTATATTATGTACCGGTCGGTACAGCTATTTTCGGCCAGTACCATCGAAACAGGCCGGTATTTAACGGTACGGCCGGTACAAATCAAAACCAAGACCGAAACGAAACTAACTATCGCTGGTATTGTTATATATCGAAATCGATACATACCAGCCGGTACGGCCAGTACCGGTATGGTACCGACAACCATGTTTAGAATGCCACTACTCCGTTTCCCTTGAAATGAAGTAGCAGCTAGACTTCATAACAGCTAACATGCCACAATTACAATTATCAAGCTTTTAAGATAAAAGTACAGCTCCCCACCAAGTGAATTTCCACACGCGTGAAATGATAATAACCAAGAACTAGAAATTAAATTGGTATACCATACCTATGCTAAAGTAATTATAGAATACTCCTTCATAGCATTTCAAATTGACAGGTATCTCGCCCTCACTCTCCAAAGTCTGCAGTCACAGAGAAGATTTCCCCCATTTAAATTTGAAATTCCACTTATTAAGATCACTAAATCACAATCAGAACAAAAGTGGAATTAAAAAAACAGAACACTAATGTGAAATTTCTAATAATCAAATAGTAGACCAGGCTAAATACTTCGAAGCAGTTTTAGATATACGATGCCACTGTTCATTTGACAGTACGCTATATAGGATTAAATCGTTAAAAGCATATTTTGATCTATGACTTCTTTCTCTATAATTATGTTATCAAGTTATCCTCAGTTCCTCACATTATACTTGGTGAACTTCAATAATACCAAATTAACCTAATGACCAAAGTACGTAAACTAAATAAATAAAAATTTAAAGAAGTCGATTTACATTAATGTTTCACATCCAAAAATAGTAACGCAAGAGAAATTTATTGAATAAACACAGGATTTAAAGAAAAGATATTCACTACCTGATCAAGAGGGCATTCTTCTGTAGCCTTCAAAGAATAGGGAACATGCACAACTTTGCTATCAGGCATTTGCAATACAACATACCAACTGCATCATCAATGAAACAATTACTGATATAACACGGTCCTTAATAATGGATCATCAAATTTATAAAACAAAAGGCAGTCATCCATCAGTATGCCATTAAAGCAAAACATAGTACTAATCTTTATGTTATATATGTTTACTCATCAAACTTATAAAACAAAAGGCAGTCATCCATCAGTATGCCATTAAAGCAAAACATAGTACTAATCAATATGTAATAAATGTTTGCTCACCTATCTAGACGGCAAATTGGGCCGGTTGCAGCTCTGTGAAGAAATCTTTTACTTTCTGATTTCCATGCAAAAGGAAATGAACCTCCCTGCAGGAAACATTTAGAGCATGAGTTAAGAAAGCAATAGAAGTAAACAGTAGGCAACATCAAAATTTAAATGAATATCTTACCCAACCGAAACTTCTAGACAAGTCATTGCCTGTACCAAGGGGAATGATAGCCACAGGAGGAACTGGCTCCCGACCCATTTGATGAAGTTCTCCAAGACATCCAAGTACCCAACCAACTGTACCGTCACCTCCAGCAACCTGCTCATTCATGCACAAGTCTTACAACATCAGCTTGGAATGTTCATTTGTTAATTGTTAGTGCTGCTATTTGTTTATAACTACTTAGAAAATTGTTTAAAAATCGAAAAACAAAATCAAACTTGATTAACATAAACCAGTACAAGTCTACAACGCCAACACAATCGTTATACGTAAAAGTAAAAGCATTCCTCACTATGAAAAAAAAGAGTAAAATCATGTAGTTTATTCCTCATAAAAAAAATAATGATTTTAATTTATAACTCTTTAAAAAAATTATTTTCGTTTAAATCTAAAACTTTCAAAGTAAAAGAAAAAACCAAATATAATAACCAAAATGTAACTAAAGTAAAGCCGTAATATCACAGATCCCAAATGGAACATTCAAAAGAAACGAGAGCAGGGGAGGACTAGGGTTAGAAAATGCAAAAAGTTGACAGAAACATACCACAACTCTAATGTTCTCCCTTATCTCTTTCGCACAAAGGTCTCCATTGCTAGCCCATTTCTCCAGGCAAGCCAGTCCATACCGCACAAATTCATCAGGTTTTACATCTTGGAGGTCAAATACCTACATTTACAAGATTAAAACTTCCCCAAAAAATTTATATAAAAGTCGTTTGCGAACCGTGAAAATAAAAGGAAATAAAAAAAATGTGCACCTGTTCTTCGCTGATTAATTCCTGGAGACGCTCTTTGAGGTGGGGGCCATGGCGACCGCCGCTACGCGAGTTAATAAAGACGACCATAGGGGTTTCAGGACAGGGAACATCGTCAGAGCCACGTAAATGGAAATGCTGGTCACCTCCGTCGACGTCTTTTTTCCTAACCGAATCTTGCATCGCAAGACGTAGATATTGAGGAATCAAAAGCCTCCACCTGAGCACTTCCTTATCGATCCTAACACGTGCCAAACCGGAGCCATAAGATCTTATCGAGTCCACAATCGAGGAACGAGACACAAATCCAGCCGTCGATGACTCCCCTGGCGACCTCGGCGATTCCATATTTTCCAGAATCTTTTCTTTTATTTATATTTTACGAAAAAGGGAAAACAATGTAACGAGGGAGAGAGGGAGGGGGCAGTGGAGAGGAAATTAAAAGGTTGGTTTTTCTGCTTTAATTTTTTGAAAAACCGTTTGGAGTAGTGTAATTGTTTTTCGTTGTTTGTTTGGAGGAGAAAAACAAATGCCCTTTTCAGGACCCTTAAATTACATAACTGCCATATGAGATTTTTATTCAAATAATTAAAAATATATTTTTATTTTTATTTAAATTTAATTATATAAATATATAAATATTACTATAAAATAATTTTTAATATTTTATATATTTTTTAAATAATAAAGTAAATTTTCAATTTTCACTTGTAAATAAATATTCCACCTGCGATACTTCCTCTCCTAATACCAACTCAACTCTAGTGAGTTTTAACTTCGATCAAAATCGAAGTAAGGCAATTTTTCTTTTATTACGTTAAAAAGCTAGTTTCTTGTTTTGAAACGATGAAAATTATTCTTAGAAAGTAATAAAGGAACACAAAACATATGCTAGATTTATTAAAACAATAAATTATATATATAAAGGTAATTTTCAAACAAATTTCAGTAATATAAAATTTAAAATGTAAGAATTCCATTAAATTAGAATATCATTTAAAAATAATCCCATTAAATGTTTGCTTTATTATAAGTATAATACTATGATTAGAAAATAAAATGATGATAAGGATATTTTATACAAAATTTTACACCCTTAAACTACATTAACAATTATTTTATCAAACTCCATTTATATTTAGAATAATAAAAAAAGTAAATTTTTTTATTTAATACAAGCTTTGGATAAAAATTTTAAGCTCGGATCTAGATCATCCCATCCCTTAAATATCTATTTTATTATTAAATGAATAAATAATTTTTTTAAATATTTTAATAATACTTGTAATTTCATTCATTCACTATGCAAGTAAAAAACATATCTTGAAAAAAATTAAATAAATTATTTAATAAATAAATATAAAAATATGCAAAATTTTAAGTTGACAATTAAATAAATAAATAAATTTTAATAATAATTAAAATTTCATCCATTCACTATGTGAGTGAAAATATATTTTGAAAAAAATTAAATAAATTGTTTAATAAATAAATATAAAAATATATAATATTTTAAGTTGACAATCTTTTAGAAGTAAAAAAAAGGATTTTTTAAGCGAATAGGTTTTAAAAAAGTTGGTGGTTTTTAAAAATACATAAGTAACTTTTGTAAAAGATATCATCTAAATATTAAAAGACATAATTATTTTTATTTAATTTTTTTTTGCTCTATAAATTTTTTGGTTTTTGTTATATTTTCACTAACTTATAACATTAAACTCATTAATTATTTTAACAATAATACAAATATAGATATAGATTTATATTAAATAAATTTTAATGTGTATATCTATTTTAGGACAAATATTTTAAAGAATCAAGTAAATTACGATTGAGACAGCTAACTCTAGTATATATCTATAAAAAAAATACTATTCTTTTGTTTACTAAAAGGGGAATATTTTAATTTCACTAGTATAATTAAAAATCTATCGTGTGTGTCTTTAGTATATATTAAAAAAATCTACTATGTTTCTTTAGTATATATTTAAAAAAAAAGAATAAATGATTGTTTTTAAATTTGTTTATAGAGTTAAAAATCTTTACTGCTAGTGCAACTGATAATAATAAAATCATTTGGTAAATATTATTTTGCTGCATATTTTTGGAAAAAATTATTCTATACACTTCTAGTAGATTCTTTAAACTCCACAAACGACCTTAAGAAGATGAAATATATCTTTTAAATAAAATAAAATTTTAATTAAAAATAAAAGTACGATATGTGATAAACTTTAACTCGCTTGTAGAATTAACAAATTTTCGCTACTAATGTATTGAATATTAACTCTATCTTTATTATTGTCAAATCAAAATCAAATGCATGGTTGCTAGAGGTGGCAATTAAATGGGTTTGAGTGGTTTCAGGTCTAGTCATTTCAAGTTCGGACCTATTCGAATTCGGGCAAAATTTTAAATTTTAAGCTTAGAGCCAAATTTGGCCTAATCCATCCATTTAGACACGAATCACTATTTATAATATTAAAAAAATATTTTTATATTAATATTTATATATTTTATAATTAAATTTAAATAAAAATATATTATTTTATTTAAAAAAATTTATTTTGGGTCAAGCCTACTTGAAACTTAAAATTAAGACTCGGGTCTGATCATGTCTGGCTGGGCTGGCTGTTTAGCTTATGGATAGGTCTAGTTGTTAATCTCAGTCTAATATATAATTTTTTTATCATTCTTTTGATATGGTATTATCTATTATGGCTTCTATATTTTTTTTAATTTACATTATTACTTTGCTATACTATTATCGAACTCTAATTATCATTACTTGAGATAACAATAATAAAATAAGAATAATATTCAAAGAAGCACTTAAAATTTTACTATTAACATATATAAACTCTCAATATTTAATGAGTTTAACTAATTAAATTAAAGAAAATATAATGAATGGATGATATATCTTATTGACAATGTTTTTCAAAGCTCATGATATGATTTATTTTTAATAAATTATTATTTTATCATATATAAACTTGTTCAAGGGTTGGGCGAGTGGTATGCCATGCCCAATTGGGCTCAGGTCTGGGTTCTCTTATATTTGTTCTAAGTCAACCCAGCCCAACTTGAAACAATAATTTTAAATTAAAATAACATATATTTTTTATTTAAAGTTAATTATAAAATATATAAATATTAATAAAAAAATTTTAATGTGATAAATAGTAATTCTAGTCTAAATAGGTGGGTCTGAGCATGTTAAACAAGTGCCTAAGCTTGAAATTTTAAAAAAATTTAGACTGCGGCCTGGCCTAACCCACGGGCAAGTTCAATCATATATAAAATATAATTAAGTTTTTAATATCTAATTAAATTATTAAAAGAATATTAAAATAAAATTGATAATTAAAGTTTTTACTTTATAAAAAATTATTTAATTATAATTTTATCATATTTATTTTTGGCATTAAATTTTGGGTTTGGGTTCTCCTAGGTTTAGATCCTTTCGCGTTTTGGTTCCTTCAAATTTGGATTCTTTCAAATTCTAATCATTTCAAATTTAAGTTATTTTGAATTTAAATTTTCTTTGATTCAAACTATTAATTTTTTAATTAAATTTAATTTAATTCAAATTTAAATTTTAAATTTTTTAAACGAATTTAAAAATTCGAATTTATTTTACTATCTCCGTCGCCCCCACCGCGCCCACTTCTAAGGCTCCGACCTTGATGCTATTTTAGCAGTTCTTTCAACGAGGAAGGGGTAATTAAGGAAATCCAATAAAGTATCTACTTGGGTAACGTGGGAAACCCAGGAGGCAGTTACCGACCCCCAACCTTCTACAATTTCATTTCCAAAATAGAATATCACAATTTCTACAATTTCAGTGTGCCAAAGCTTTAGAAATTCTCATACATTAACGTCAAAGCGACAAAAAAATAATTATTAATCCGATAAAACAATGTTTGGTTGAAAAGTAACTTTTTACGTAAAAACACATGCGGTTTTTGTTTCTTTCATAAACAAAGAGAAAGGGGAAGTTCTTTAATGCACTGCGAGTGCAGAATTTAGACCCTCATTGTATAGTCTGAAGGATAGCACATGTATCTTTAGCGTACAATAAAAAAAAAAAATTAAAGTATGTAAAAAAGTTTCATTTAATGTATAAAAAAATTGCTAAGAATAACAAAAAACAAAATCTATTTTATGATTAAACAAATTTGAGGAGAGAAAGAGAGCGGGGATGGAATAATTAATATTTTTGGACACGATTTAAAAATATAATATAAATATAATATATTTAATTAATGTAGAAATATTATAATAAATATGACGTAATACGTTTAAAAATAATTGACATAATATGGTTAATGTATATATTGTATTTATATTTTAAATGTTAACGCATTCTATTTATGTTGATGTTTTTATATTTATACGATTAATATAAAAAATATAAAATATAACACATATACGTTAATTACTGAATTTAAATATTTTATAAAAAAATTCACAAATAATTACTTTTTCCCACATAGGATTCTGATTGTTAGGGGAAACAAACCAAGTGCCAATGGCATTCCTTGCAAGATGTTATACCGTAACTATAAATAGTTTCATGATTTTATCCACCAAACAAGCGAAAAACATCATAATATCGAGTTCTTATTTTTATATTAAGTTTCCAACCGATATATAGTTATTGGATGATAAATTCATAATTGACATATCTAAATTGGTCCAGTAAAAATTTGTCATATTAAACAACGCATTTATGCAATTGACTTGGCTTAAATACATTTTGTTCCTTTTTAACATTGCATCGAAATATACATAATAGTATAAGGTAGAGTACCAGAGTTTCAAGAAACTGCTGATTAGACTTGAAAATTTGTTCAAACTTGAGAATGAGAATTTGGAATACATAAGATGTCAAAAAATTTTGTCGAAAATTGCAATTATATCAACTTTCAACAATTAGAATTGAATGCAAACTTCCAATTGTTATTATTATAATAATAATGGCTCAATGAATATGGGCATCGTTGTAGCCTTGTATGTGGAAATGGTACCACCATTGTGAACTTTTTTCGGCCAGCCATAGACGTATTTAATCTTTTAAGTCATTTCAACTCTTTTAAAGATGCGGCGAAATAATATTACTTGCTTTTTGGTAGGTGTTAAATAAGGTAGTCAGCTGATTCAATAGACGTTTTTTTTTTTTTTTTTTTTAATTTTGGTATTAATATGTATAGGTATATATGCATTTTTGCATATCATTTTGAATTTATTGATATTTTTAAAATTTTTAAATATAATTTATTTTTAAATTTCTTAATAAAATATATACCCATATACACAAACCTTCGCGATAGTTATTTATATATTTATATAAATTTAAATTTTAAAATTATGAATATATAATATCTAAAAATTGTAAACATCAAATAAATATAAAATATTAAAAGATAAAATAAATTATTATTAAGCATGTTTAGTAGTATAATTTAATGAAAATGTTTTATTTGAATGAAATTATAAAAATAAAATTGATTATGAAAGAAAAATATTAAAAATTACTTAAAAAATTAAAAATTAAAAAAAAATTAAAATTTTATATTAATCAATACAAATCCGTACGAGCTGATACAGATCGTGCAAACCGACACAAACTAAAAGGATTTGTATAAATCTATATAAACTGATACAACTCCTATAAATTAATACATAAATCAAAGTATAACGTAGACATTCGATTTTGTCCAGAGTCTTGTATTGAACTAATGCTAGTTCTCCAAACTTAATTAAATCGATTAGGCAACTTCATGGCCTCATTTAATTACGCTTAGTTTCTAGATTGGGTAATTCTTATTCGGGCTTAGAGTCCAAATCAAACTGCCCTATTTACATAAATTATCCAGCTTTAGTCCAAATTGAAAATAGTGTTAAAGTAAACAGAGTAATTTTTTTAAAAAAAATGTATATCAATATTGAATTATGAAAGAAACTATTCTCTAAACGATTTTTAGTATTCTTATACTGTTATAGGAAAGGAAATTTTTGAACGAAAATAAGAAATGTGTATGGTTTAATTTCTCAGATTTATTTAATTTTTTTTTGTAATTAAAATTTTGTTTACTTTGTAAATAATTATTTTAATGCAAGTTGAAAATAAGTTGAAAAGATAATTTTTCTATGCTTAATCATATAAACCTAAATATATATATATATATATATATATACATATGAAGTATAAAAAAACTAACCCACATCACGGGTCATATTCCTAGTAATGGCAAACATTTCGTCCTAAACTTTAGTTTGGCATTTAAAGGTAGTAATTGTATTACTGAAATATCAATTTATGGATTGTAATATTTATATATGATTTTCAGTTAATGAGTGTTTATAAGTATTAATTGAAAATTATTTAATTATTATTTTATTAAATTTTACATTTAATGTAAATTTTGTTAAATTCAAGAGGAAACATTTTATTACTAATTGTCTGTATCTATATTGTACTATATTATACTAATTGTCTTTTGTTAACTTTTGCAGTAACATTGTGTTTTATTTTTGCAAAGGTTACAAACTTCTATGAGAATAGCTAATTAAGTACTAATACTTTATTTTTATATTTTATTATTATATTTTAATTAAATTAATTATGTTTAAAATGCTATTTTCATTACCTATTAATTTGTTTTTCTTTTGTAAATTAAGCTTTAGTTGTTTTATAATATGATATGTACAAATTTTATTTTAAAATATAATTAAATATGGACTACAATTTTAAAAGTTAGTGGATCCAGTGGGTTTTGCTTTGAATAAATATCTCATTAAAGATATAATAAAATGGCTATATTCATTTTAACCAACTAAATTTCAAGCTATGAAAGACTACTTTATTTACTTTATTTGATTTTACTTAATTTCTAGCTGTGAAAGTTGCATACAAAGGTAGTTACCAGTGCATAAATATTAAAATTGTTTTACATAAATCACAGTATCATAAATTCCAATCTTGACCTGAAAAAGATAAATGTTTATAATACAATAAAATATTCGAATCACTACATACAATTTGTATTATATTTAAAAAATTCTTATTTTTTAAATTAAGAAGGTAGAGATTTAATTTTAATGAACTAATAATATTACTTTTTTTTTTGTTCTTATTGCAGTCAAGAAAAATGAAAATTTTAAAATTTTTTTTTGAAGCCATTTTCAAATTTTTATAAAGCAAATCGATTTTAAAAAAAATTTTATTTAGACTTTTCATCAAATCATACTAAACCCAGCAAATGAATATAAATTCAGAATATGAATTTTTAAAAGACTAAATATCATTGAAGATACGTTTGATAAACAATCATATCTTCGCGAAATGAAAATAGTTAAAAACATATTATTTATAGTAAGATATATATATATATATACTATTATAAAATAGTTAAAAACATATAGTTTATAATAATATACATGCTATTATAAAAGAAACTTTTAAAAATTGATGACTAAGATTATAATAAGATTAAGATACAGTAGAAGTGTAGATTCATAAAGGCTAAAATATATAATTTTTTAATTTTGAAAATGTTCATTTTTAGTATTATAAAATAAATCTATATAATTTTAATTTGAATTATGATTATTCACCACCCGCGCATGGCGTGGGAGTATTCCTAATGTAATATATTTATATGTAATCTTTTAAATACACGTGAATAAAGTATAATATAAATGATAAATTTTGTTACTGAAAATTTCATTAAATTTAAAAAATATATTTTAATAAATTCATTTACATGTTGACATTAGTGAAAAATTAAAATTCTAAAAATAAAATAATTCAGTGTTAAATTTAATTTTTTTATTTATCGAAAAATAAATATATTTAAGGAAAAGCTTTTAATAAAATTAAAATTCTTAATTATAAATTAGATAAATCTTAATAATAATAATAAAATACTTATAATGATAATATAAAAATATATGAAATGCCTATTGCTATTTTTACCAATTTAAAAGATTTATTACATTCATTTTTATATATAATATAGATTATAGATAAATATCAACATGTTTTTTAATAATACGAATATTAATATATATGTTAATAATTAGTTAAAACATACATGTTTTAAAAAATAAGAATGCGTATTTATTATGCCTACAAATATTAATATTAATTGTGAATATTCGATTGATTCAATCTGTTTGACTCTAAAATTGAAAAACTGAATAATTTGATAGAATTTGAAAAATTTATCAAATGAAAAAAAAAAAAAATTCTATCAAACCGTTTGTTTACTTAAATTTTATTTAGGTTTGCGAAACTTGTGAAATTCAAAACGAAACAAACCTAAAAGAGCTTATGCTGTCAACTAGTACTTGTACTTGGACTTGAAGGGCTGAACATGAGTGTAAACTGGACCGTTTCTGTGGCAAACTGACAGTCATTCTCTTGCTTTTCCACATTTAAGCCATCTGGCACTCTGGCTAAAAAAGTCAAATCTTTCTTTCTTTCTTTGTCTCTCCTCTCTCGCCCTGGTGGCTGCTGGAGTTTCCTACTGTTGTAACAAGGTACTCTTCTCTTTTCCCCATATTTATGATAACATTTACTAATATTATTAGGTGGCAGGCTACTCTTCATAACCCTTTGTGTCTTATCTCTCTCATTCTGTTCTTCATGTGATGTAAACGTGTTTATCTTTGCGCTTTGACTTTTACAGGGCATGCATCAATTTTGCTTAAAATACCCGTTCCATGAAAATAAATAAGCCAAATATTTTAATATGTGGAATTCAGCGGGAAAGAATTATTGTGTTTCATCTTCCCTTCTTTTTTTTTCCTTCTTTCCAGTCTCCAGTTTCACCCATTTTTCCGGATCTGCATCCAACTACAGTTCCTACCGTGATTTCTTAAAATTCTAATGTCACATAAATTTGGTTGAAGTCTTAGCTTGATGCTTGTTCTGTTCACATTTATGATCTGCTTGTTGCTCTCAAGGGTATAGACCAGCATTTTTTTTTGGGGGGGGGGGTGTTGGAACTCCAGTTTTCTTTTTTGTCATGATCATAATTGAAAATGTAAAACTGGGTTCAACTGTTGTAAGTTTTAAGTCTTTTAGCATCGAAAGATTTTTAAAGTTTGCAATGTTTTGTGTAGCCTAATCCCATAGACAACTGCAAAATTTGTTATAAAATCATAAAATTTTGGACAAATTAATTTGTTGATGTTCTATTATTTCTGTTGCTTCAAAGTGCATATGGTCTGCATAAATGCATATTTTGGTAAAGACTGGAGAAGACCTAAGGGTGCTGGAAAAAACTATGCAGAAAGGTAGCTAGAATATTGTAAAAGCTCGCAATTTGCAGTCCTGAGAATTTAGATATGAAGAAAGCTTGTCGCATTCAGGGGCCACTGCGAGAGGAATTCACCTTTTCCGCTAGTTCTGCTCCCTTCAAAAGTTGTCATGCCTCTACTATTGTTGAGGTCATGCCTCTACCATTATTGAGATTGCATAATTCAGTTATGAGAGTGTGGGTGTGTATGCTTATATTTTTTAATTTGTAGTATTTCTTTCTCAACAGAATTTGGCATGCAATTCGTGTAGGTGGATAAAGGTCATTTTTTGGCTGCTTATTTTGGAGGTACCACTGAAGGAGCACCTGATGTGAAAATTTGGTTGCAAAAATACAAGGTAATGTCTAACCCAGTTGCTGGACATGATATCGGTTCCTTCATTAGGATTTTCCTTTGTGGTTATATAGGTGGATCGAGATGGACAACATGTATGTTCTGTAGATGTAAAGGCGATTACTTTTTTCTAGTAGTTCTCATAATATTCATCGCTGCCAGCCCGTGTCATATGTGTCTTGAGATCTATTTTTCGCACTACTTGACTACATATCCAGCGCACATATGTTCTGCTCGAAAATCAATCTAGTTAGCTTAAGAAGTTGTGGTTTAGACTAGCATTTTAGGAAAGGCCTCTTAATGTACCTAAAGAAAGCTATCTAATTACCAAGTGAAAAATATATTGGAAGGTTTATTCTTTCCTGTTTCTTGGCCTCACTTGTTTCCATTAGTATTTTTCCCTTGTGGTTATGCATTGATCCTCAAAGCTTTCATCTTCTTCTCAAATGAATTGTGCTTGCATGAGTATGTGTTCTCATTCATGAAAAATTTTTGCTGTCTCATTGTCCTTTTTCTCTGTACCTGCTACATTGTTTTAGGTGTGTCCCTACATACAATCAACAGGAAGGATGCCTTGCCACCCTTGCATCACTTCCCTTTGTCCATCTTTCTTATGTCTCTTTTGCTAGCATTTTTATGCACCGTTCTATTGTGTATTTGTGTCTATTACATTTATGTCAGAAAACAGAACACAAAGGATCCATCTTCGCTTATTATTCTCTTTGTAAACTCTATTCGTTTTGTTTGCTTCTTCCTCTTATGCGAAAACATGTGTACATGGATCTTTCTATGTGTTTGCATATTTGTGATATGATACTCTGAGGATTTTGACGGAGTTGCACACCCTAAATGCATGAAAAATTATTTTGGCAGGATGGCTGCTGGTATCCACCCATTGCTATTGATGAAGAACCCAATATTCCAATGTGGAACCCTGTGCTATTTAAACTTCCATCTGATGAATTGTTATTATTCTATAAAGTCGGCCAAGAGGTTCAAAAGTAAATTTCTTGCCCTTTTAAGGTTTTCGAGCGAAGTCTTATTTGTAAACTATGGTGACCAGGTCTAACAGTATTTTGTGTTTTGCTTTTTGCATGTGGGACATCGTAGAACTTTCTCATTGTTCTGCAACTTCACTCAGTTTATTGCATTGCTAAGACATAAAGAAGCAATGCAATTTTCGAGCATCAATATGTACTGTAGAAGAGTTGTTCAACACGTAAATCATTTTTCCTAGAGTTCCAAATTTCAGTACAAGGTCAATAATACGAAAAGATCTATTATGAAGGACTGAAAAGTTCCCTCTTTCTCACAGAAAGAGACTTTAACACATAGACCCCCCTTGGCAATAGTGTTAGCTAAAATTGCTTATATCATTATTTTTATTTCAGTAAGAAATGTTATAATTAGATATGTGCATTATAATCCATTCTTTCCTTTAAAGTCTCAACCAAACATGGAATTTTGATAATCCCTCCCTTGCAGTCTTTCCTTTCCCTTCCTCACTTTTGCTTACCAAACAAGGGAAGCAAACTCCCTTTCCTTCCCTTTGAACCTCTTCTTTCCCTATCCTTGAGTAACTATTATGCTGACATAATAGTTTAGAGGAAAAGAAACTATACATTATAATGCAGTTTCTGGATTACATCCTTTCTTACTATAATAATTACAACAATATGAGAGAGCACTATGGCATTTCACAGTTGAATAGTTTAAGGCTTTCCTTACCCTTGCTTTTCCCTAGAGTTGTGGAATTGGAAAAGTGGCCTTTCCAGAAGAAATGGGGAGATGTTGTGCATCCCACCCCTTCTTTCTATTTATTTTACAGAAGAGAAATGTTGGGCCTTTTCCTCCTCTCCTCTCCTCTACTCCCCTCCCTTCCTTTCCTTCCCCTCTTCTTGCCTCAGTTCTAACAAGTGTTTTATGTGTCCTGGATGATCCCCAGGACCACAGCAGAGTGGTTTGTTTTCATGCTTGTGGAAGTTGAAAATCTTAAAATAGTCATGCATGATTTGTGGCAGATTGCCTTCCATTTTAGGTGAATGTTTTTAGCTTCAGAAGTAATTCCATCCTCTGCACCATGTATTTTCTGTTTTTCCACAAATACGTTGTTCAAACCTAAACTGTTTTCTTATATGCTTGTTGAAGCCTTATGATGGAAGATGTCCTATGGAGTAAAACTGGGTGTTATTCTCTGTTCGAAACTTTATTCTATTCTTAGTCATTCATTGCCTTGCATTCATAATAAGTGCTAAAACCTTTAAAAGGCTTTAAGGTTTTACATGATGCTGCTTTACCAGCTACTAAAGCTTTAGGAGTGCATCCTCATGCATAGAGTGGATTTGAAGTTAATTGAGGCAAATTGTTTTTGCCTTGCAGCAGAAAATACAGCTAAATAAAGCCCTTTCAGATACAGAAATTAGAAGGTTAAGATCCATGTTAATTCACTTTTGTTTTGTAATTTTTTTAAAAGTAGATTTCTCACCAGATAGTCCTATTTTCCAATTTCTTATGGTTGTTTTGTGAATAAAGTTTTAGCTGGAGACTCTACGACTTTTTCTGTCAGAATATAATTATATTTTTGGGAAGTGTTTAGCACAGATTCTACTTGGCTTTAACTCAGGCAGGGGGATTTTGAATAGGGATCTTTGGTTCAAGCTGTAAATGCTCCATTCTTCGACGAAAAGAAATACAACTAAACATTCCAAAGTTGTTTTTGTTCTGTCTATATGTTATCTTGATATGTGAATTTTGTCACAACTAATGTAAATTCTTCTTACATTATCTTTTTACTGTAAATAAATTCAGGTGGAGTGGATGCATGAAGCGGTCATATGATAAAGGCGTAACCTGGACAAAGAGAGAGCAACTTCCTCCTGGTATACTAGGACCTTCTAAAAACAAGGTGTGACTATAATTTTTTATTTCATTTACATATATTTTAGTATATTTTCAATCATGAAAGTATGAAACTCTGATAACAAATCTACTGCATGTGCTGTTTGCTCTTCTGCAGCCTGTCTTGCTGGAAAATGGGCTTTTGCTCTGTGGATCATCTGTAGAGAGCTGGAATTCTTGGGGGTCATGGGTTGAGGTTGTGATTATGGCTCAACTACATTAGCTGTTAGACTTTGATTTTGTTTAAAATTGCAGTTTACATACTTGATGATTCACATCGACAGGTTACAGCAGATTCTGGTATATCCTGGAAGAAGTATGGCCCTATATGTATTAAGAATAAATCTCTCAGTGTGATTCAACCAGTTCCTTATCTTACTGCAAGAGGAACATTGCGTGTATTGATGCGATCTTTCGATGGCATTGGTAAAGTTTGCATGTCAGAATCCTATGATGGTGGCCAAAACTGGGATTATGCAAAACCTACTGAGCTTCCCAACCCAAACTCAGGTTGGTGGGTTAATCTCTGTTCCTTGGTTGGCAACCAACAGAAATAAGATTTATCTTTACTGCAATGGTTCAATGTAAATTATATGGAATCTATAATTTAGTTATGCAAAGTAATGCCATTGGTATCTCTTAAAATTAGTAATCTAGAATTGTGTATTTCATAAATGCAAGTTAGTTAATGCCGTGAAATATGGAAAGAATATTGCTTATTAGCTTCAAATTTTCCCTACTGGCTTATACCATGAGCTGCATTTGTTAGGTATTGATGGGGTTAAGCTGAGGGATGGTTGCATCTTACTTGCTTACAATACAATCTCAAGGGGTGTGCTTAAAGTTGCAGTATCCACAGATGACGGTGATTCATGGAATGAAGCATTAACGCTAGAAGAGAATTCAGAAATGGAATTCTCTTATCCAGCTGTTATCCAGGCTAGTGATGGATTTGTTCACATCACTTACACGTATAATAGGACCCAGATTAAGGTAACAACTTTGTTTTTGATAGTAGGAATGAGTTGGTTCTTAACTCCGTTTTTTTTCTTACCATTCTATTTATTCACTAAATTTATCTGCTAATACATTATTTGTTAGTGATTTTCATCCTGTAAATATTGAGTGCATCCAAGGATCACAGTTTTAACTTGTGCAGAAATTTATTTTTGCAGCATGTTATCCTTCGACCGAATTGAGTCAGTGATACCTTTCCTTCTCACCCAGGAAAATGGAAGGTAAACTCGCAACCGATGTTCTAATCCCAATGCATGAGCATCTTTGAACTTCTAGTTCCCATTTTTTATTATTGCGGTATACTGAAATTTTATGTATTTGGCTTGAGAATAAACACGACATCTCCCTGAAATTGGAATCTTTTTTAAGTTGTGGTTATTTAATGAGGTAATACTTGTTTCTTGAGCCCAGTGGCATCAAAGAATACCTTTTCATGATCGTGTTTTAATAGGAATGGTTTAGGTGCAAGTTGTTAGAAACTTGGCGTATCTTTATAGGACCGTAAATTAGAACTGAAGATAGGATTGCCTGCCCATATTTAATGGATTGAACTGGTGTTTTTGATCTGATGAAGCTGATGAATGACTTGGCTATTCTGGAGAAACAGTGAAAGAAATGCCCGGAGCTGAACAATTACTGCGTGCAGCACCAGCTTTGTTGAAGCTACTTTTGGAAAATAATGTTTCAAATAGGCTTTGTTTAGGAAGAATTTAAGTTTGTGAAAGTAATAATTTTTACATATCAGTGCTTTGCACTTTGAGCCTTGATGCAACATTGTTTCTCATTGCAACTTAAGAGTGAGTATTTGTTTTGATTCTAGTGTAATAATATACATTTTGTTGCAACTCCAGTTTGATCCTCATGATCGGCAATTAGTGCCCTTGCTCTTTATGTCTTAATGTTTGTGTTTAAAACCTTGTTCAACAGAGATATAAATGTGATGTTTGAGATTGAAATTTTTAAGGATTTTTAGGGAAAAAATTCAGTAATCCTAGTGAAAATTGATTTTGGTTTCCATTTTATGTTTTGCTGCATTTTGGGTGCTTTTATCAGGGGTTGTGGCGTCAGCCTCTCATCCCGTGAATAACTCTTTAAAATTTTCACCGAGTACTACCATGCACTTCGGCAAGCGCTCAGGACTACCGGCTGTTACTGTTTTCCTACGGACGGTGAATAAGACATGGTACATTCCATTACTACGAAGAATTCAATTTGTTATCTACCATAAATCTAATTGAATCTAGAATATTAAAAGCTTATTTCAAATCCGAGTAGCCGACGCGTGAGTAAGTACGTTATTCATCAATCACTCAATTTCTACTAGTTAATAACGTCATTATATATCTGTTTACCTTGCTCAATCTGAATATGTATGTATATATACACATATAGTAACAACGTTATTACGTTATGTGCATTAAATGTATCGTTAAGATTGAACGAGCACAAGACTAATCCAGAAATCATACCCATTAATCGTGACATAAGCTCAGATGGTACGACCTTAGACTAGCGCCTCGTTAGCCTCTTCCAATTTCTCCATGTCAAAAATTTCAAGAAAATTTTATGAATTGGTTGGCAATTGACTTGATATCCGATATATAGATCAAATGTTAAGAGAAGACCAGCCAGCGGGTGGTTTTCTCTCTCCATCAATGTTCTTTTAATCGAATTATATTCCATGTGAAACCCTACTCGAAATCAACATGAAATGACAAAATAATATGCATCCCAGTGTTTCATAAAAATAGAACTAGTGGACTATAGTGGGTAACAAAGTTTGTGACTCGTTTGTTTTATTTTCTTTATAGTCAGTGATAGATCTCGATATTTGATTTTGAAGATGCTATTTAATATTTTATTTGATTTTAATTTTACATAAAATGTATTATTATATAAATATAAATATATGTAAGTAATATATCAACTAGACCCGAAGTACTTTTTTATTCAAGCTGGCCGGATCTAAATCACTATTAAATTAATAAAAATATTTTATTTTAATTTAATTATAAAAACATATAAATATAAATTTTTAAATTTTTAAATTTTTAATAATAATTTGAGCTTGTGGATAGAGTCAAATTCGAGCCTAAACAAAAAATTTAAAACAGTTTTGAACCGTAACCCTACCCATAAACACTACTAATACTAGCAAAGGAAATAAGCTTTTAAAATTATAAATCTGACCAATTCATAAACAAATGTATAAAGTAACTTAATGCATCAAATAAATTATTCTATGCATTATACATCAAATAAATAATTTTACTTAAAATTTTGAATAACTTTCTTTTTTAAAAAATATAAAGATATCAATTGCTAAATAATATCTTCTTATCAAAAACACGAAAATTAAAATATTTCATTAAAATAGTAAGGTTTAAAGTTTGAGTTTAGAAATGAGGTATCTTTGTAATCAAAGTGATTTTGAGTGACTTCTGTGCTAATAAAATGTTGTACTGTAACAGAATGAAAAGATCTAGTATGCAATTAAAAGAAATATGAAAGAAACAAAATCAGTCCTATATGGTTTTCGCAAATAAATTTTGACTAATTTATACATCAAAATATATCTCGAAAAACCATTTTCAGTGCCCTCTCTCACCTTCTTTTGTAGTTGCTGATCCTATTCAATCTGGCCCTTCAACTTCTTGACGTAGACCTTCCCAACTATAGATCTCCATCGATCAAGAAAACTACCGACCTTATTAAAATATCAAATTTTATATAAAAATATAATATTTAAAAACAAACAAAAATAAAACATAAATATACAAATTTATAGATATATTAACATCGAATGCATCTAATAAAATTTTCTAAGTTACATTTTTTTAATTGAAGCGGTTGGAACAACCTATTTATTCGAATTTTATTTTTTTTAATCCCCTAATGTTAACATTTTAATTGTTAATTATGGGAGTCTTAGCCATTAGGAATTGTGAAGAATTTAAAGAAGGTAGGAACGATCCAACTTCAACTTTTAAAGTCAGGAATCGGGAAACGGTCATTTTAAGCAAATACCAAATTTAGACAAAAAATGAGCTGAGGGCATAGATTAATGGCGTTTAATAGGGCATGAATTTCTGATATCAGTATCTTCAACCCCTTTCCCTTTCTCTTCTCTGTCTTCGAACCATGTCCCTTTTATATCAACGCAAAACATAAAACAGATTCCGGCAACACAACTACTGTCCTAGTTAACAAGTCCAGGCCATTTGGTTTTAATACTAATTATGGTTCTTTGATCATCCTTAAATCATCTCTGTAATGAGTAAATATGATTTTAAGTTAATCAGAGTGATGAGACCCCAACAGTCGGGTGAAATTTTAACATCTCAGCATTTTCTAAGGCTCGTGGGTTAGACTCAGGCAGCCTGCATCTGATGAGACCCACATATACGATAACAAACGATATACATACAGCTAACGCACAACACAACCCTAGACCCCGCCCTTCTCTTTCCAAGACAAGTTATTCTCGTCAAAAAGCCGATTAATACGGGTTTCAACCCTTAGGCAAATGCTATTCAAGATCTGGGATTCACAGATCCTTAACCAGAAGGTGGTTCTGACTTGCTACTGCACTGAAAATGTCTGACCCCAAGCAGAGTAGCCAAGCTCAGCCAATACAATTACCCTATTAATAATGCATACAATCAATCAGTCATCCTCAGGCTCAGTAGAAAAATCAGGTTCCTCTGGTTTTTGTAATTTTGGCATCTCAACATCTTTCATCTTTTGAGCTCCTCTCCTAGTATTTGCTGCAAACCTTGATGCCAATATCGTGACTCCAAGGTTCATTTTCGCCTGAGAAGGATTGGAACCAGCAGTGAAAATTTTCCCTTCCTCCTGCCCAGTCTCATCCTCCTCTTTCTCGTCCAAAGCAAATGATTCTGTCATTGTCAGGTTGTTTTCCATCATCCTCCTTTTGTACTTTCGCCAAGCAGCCTGTATGAAGCAAGCCGCCCATGTCCTCCAATGGTGGGAGTAAAACCGGAAGGTGTGCTGTAGTTTCTTGCTATGAAGCCGTCTAAATTGGTTGGCCACAAACTTGAGATCTTCAGCCCGTAGAGCAAATGCTTCAACCTCAGCTAAAGCTCTAACTGTTCTAGTTGAAGAGGGTAAGTTCATGGTGGATTTGGGTAGCAAAGCCCATGCAAGTAGTTCCTCTCCACAAAAATCTCCAGGTCTCAGCACAATTGAGTTGAAGAAACCAGTTCGACCACCATTAGTTGTAGAACTTTCTAATCTACCTCTAATAATGAAGAGCATCTCCGTCACAGGGTCACCCTCACGAACAAGATAGGTACCTTCAGTGCTCAAGGACGACACTAGACGCTCGCATATTGCATCAAGCAGCTGATCATCCATCTGGGAGAAGAAAGGGACCTGCAAATGAGAGTAACTTGAATGAAACTAATTATCAGTTAATAAAGAAATTCCATACGGAAGATTACAAATCCTTCCTTAGGTTTAAACACATGAAAATTTTAGAATCAGATCTAATCTAAATGTGGACTGCAATATTATTCAGGTTAACATATTGATGTTTGAAGGAAAATTCACAATGGAACACAAAGACACCATTAAAAGGAAGATTCTTGCAAAATGTGGTGAATGCATGGATTCTTAGTCCACCTAAGAGACAGGTTTTAAGGGAAGAAAGTATAGATGATAAGGCGGTTAACCTAGATCTTAACTAGATGAAGGCACTGCAAGAAGGGAACTCACGCTAAAACAGAAGAGGCTGATTTCTAAATAAATAATTATACGACTCGAAAATTCTATGCAGACAATCTTCTATCAAGACTGTTTTTCGGTAGAAACATCTGTAACTAGCAAGCAAAGGTGGTTTGAAACTCAGAAAGAAATTGATATGGGAAAGCTGCATACACGTCGAACAAGGTCCAAGCATAAGTGACGTTGAATATCACGACGAAGATCAGCAGGTAAGCCTTGCAAGATGGCTTCTTCATTAACTCCCCGAGTTGCAAGCCATTTATACTGAACAAAACGTCTGACACGATGTTTTAAATCTTCAGGGAGTTGGCGATGGCTCATCCATTCCTCAGTGTCCCTTCGCTTAAGTCTCCATTCCTCTAGTCTCACTGTGAGGGATTGCAAATATGTCTGCATCACATAAACAAATGTAAACCATCAGACAGTACAAATAACAAGCAGAAATAATTGTTCCGAACAAGGACGAGTACTCAGTTTAAAACCTATTTGTAGATTGAAGCATAATGCAGGATTTCACATAACTACGAGAAAGTAAATAAGATTGCATCCTACTTCCTATCACAGCTTTCCTATTTGGGGAAGAAAGAAAAAGGAAATCTCAACTGCCAATAAGACAACTCAAGAAAGATAGTACCGTGTGGTCAAGTCAGCTTTGAAAGATAAAACTAATTAGACACATCTTAAGAGATACAAACGCAAAAATCCATTCATGAAGACAGCATCGAGATGATGGACAACGTATATCACAACTTCATTTGAGTTTACTATAAATAGTATGTGAATTTGATTCTATAAGGCAAAACTAAAGGATGCAAAATTTTTTATACCTGCATGTTGCCAATCAAGTGGGCAAATAGAACAAGACCCAAGATAGAAATAAGTATAGCAAATAGTGTCTCCCCAATAAATGTGCTTGTTAACAAATTCTGGCCATAGGAACTGAGATGATAAGAAAAAAAAAAAGTGTACATCAACATCAGTAAACACAAGAAACTCATTGAATAATATATGTATTTTTAATTATTAGGTCAGATAAATCAATACCTTGTGCAAACCAATTTCCAGTAAACGATATGGAAAAAAAGGTGCAAATGCTCTACAAACCTTTAATTAGCATTTCATGATATTAGGCATTACAAAACCATTGACATAAATATGGTCTGACGAGCTGCCAGTCATCATTAGTTTAAAATTGTAAATAGCAAATAGATCCTACAGTATGCCAGACTACAACTTCAAAGAGGCACATACATATGCAACCTATCTACTTTGAATGTCATCCATTACAAAATCCAAACTAGCACAAAGATACATAAAATTGACCAGTAGGCATCTGATCTTTATCATTTCAGATGCATGTCTAAGGGAAAGAATTTTCTTCTATTAATCATTATTGTGGTGAAGGATTACATCTTTCCATCTAATGTTCCAGGAGAATTATCTCATCGAACACAATGTAAACACTTAACATATCAGGTTGTAATAGCAAGGTACATTACTGACTTCTCTCAAAACCTACAATAGAACATGAAAAGTTAGAAAATAAAAGAGGAGTAATACAACATAACAGGCGATATATCAAGTGCACATTGAAGTTGACACGATTTCTTGATGTGATGCAAATGTCCCTGAGATCAAGTAGCTTCAGAGTTTTACACCAAGTAGGTTCCCTTCTAAAACCAAAATCATATGGCATTAGCCTCCTGCCTCAACATGGTCAGCACAGTTCTGTGAGCCTTCACAAATGCTTATTAACTGGCTGTTCCCATTGGCTTGTGGTTCTTTTCTTAGAGAGTTTACTGAAACTTTTCAAATTTTTGGTGCTAAAACTAGAAAGGGAACAAAGGGGGAAGTTGTTGAAGGGGGGGCCGCGGGGATTTTCATGGGAACTTATCTCCATATCTTTCCATCAAAATTTGGCTACAATCACAAATTATCTACATATCTTCAACCATATACAAAATATAGAGTCCAATATATGACTCTTATCCTTTGCAATGATTCAAGGTCATAGATCAAAGAGAGAGACAGAGAGGAGGTTTTAGGGAAGAAAGCAGGACTGAATAATTTAAACTTAGCAAGGTGTTATATATGGCTCATATAATTTTATATATAGAGGTAAGTGGGCTAATGCTAGAGCGGAGCGATAGCATCTGCCTTTTATAGGGTCCACGGATAGATCAGTACAGTACATAGGCAATTTTGTAAAATTATACTGGGTAGGGTTAGTATAAATATGTGATTGATGTAACCTTAAATTAAGTAGTGAATAAAGCAACAGCCGCCACTCCCGAGGACGTAGGCACATTGCCGAACCTCGTTAAAATCTCTGTGTTGATTTTCTCTTTTCTTTGTGTTTTCGTGATTCTTTGATTCTTAGATTCAACACAAGGTATTCCCAAGCCCAAATTCACAGATGAACCATGATATTTTCCTTATGGCCATACAAAATGTTCACGAGCATTATATCATAACAAGTAGATAATGTAACACAATAATTTCAAGATAGAAAGCTTACTAGCATCAATAATTTCCCAACAATTTTGTTTGAAAAAGTTTAATTAATTAAAGATACTTTCTCCATGGCTTTAGGACATCTGTTGGACAAGACCTCTGATAGCACCTTGCCCTTTCTTTGAGTTGTTATGGTCAAAATAATCAGACCAAAAACTCATATGTATCTCATGAGAGTTTCAGGAAGGAACGTTCCAGATGATAAAGGCATTTCTTTGAGTTGTTGTTAAGGGCAAAATTATCAGACCAAGAACTCAAATGTATCTCACAAGATATTTTCAGAATGGAATGCATTACCATTTTTAAGTTATATCATTGTTTTATGTCTTACTATCACTAATAAGTGCTTAATTTTATATAAATTATTTTTCTATTTTAATCTTTTCTAGTTAATTTTTATGATTATCTTAAGCATTTATTTTTTTTTTATTTTGCAAGATTTAATTGGATGAAAAATACAAAAGAAGCAGAAATTGGCTAAGTTAGAGAATTTGTA
>JBBYHK010000013.1:8717517-8732130 GCA_038382065.1 Adansonia grandidieri
AATCAAGTTGTTCAACAGGAACTTCTTCTGAGTCTTGACTTGAAGAAGTCTCAAAGAGTGGATTTTGGTTTAGCACTGGAGAAGTCTGACCATAAAGCTCAGAAAGAGATTTAGTCTTTGCCCTAGTGCCGTAGGGATGAGTAGTGACATCAATGCTGGTTGATGAAGTGGGGTAGACTGCAGGATCAACACAAGCAGGTTTAAGAGTTAGTTTGTTGACAAGGTTCTTCTTGAGAGCCATTGCAACTTGATAACTTGAATTTTGAAGAAAAGAGATGAAAGGCAGAGATCGTCCCACCAGGCATGCCAGAATTTGTACACACAAATTTCGTGTTGAAAATATGACCAAGAAAATTTGGGGACAAATAAATCAAATTTATTTATCAGACTTGAGTTGCAATCTTTGGATGTTCTTTAAAATAAAGAAATCCTTTGATTCTTTTTTTCAATAAAAACTTCGATCTAAGGGTTTTCTAGACTTGATCTTGAATTGCTGAGGTCCGCTTTAAGAGTCTTCTAGACTTAATCTTGACAAACAGAATTTAACTCATTTCTATTGCAGAATAGGATCTGAGAGCAGCTTCTTGAAGAACGAGAGCCGTGTTCTTTGGTTCTTCGCTTTCTTGAGAGAAAACTTCTTGAAACTTCGAGAAAACTTGAATATTCAAAATCTTCTTCTTCTCTTCAGGCTTGTAAATTATGTTTAATGGCTTTGTTGGAGACCTCTTTTTATAGTGCCAATGAGCCAAGTAAAAAAGAGTTTTTAAAGAATATAACTTCTTTAATAAATTTCTTTGATAAATTATCTCTTAATTAATTTAATTTAATTAGAGATAAAACTCTTTTATTTATCTCTAAATTAATTTGAATTTAATTAGAGATAAAACTCTTTTATTTATTTTTAAATTAATTTTAATTTAATCATAGACAAAACTCTTAATTAATTTTACTTAAAGATAAATATCTATTTATGATGTCATCAATTGCATATGATGATGCAGAATTAATTGATAATTTCTTAATTAAAAGAAATATCAATTTACACGTGGCAGTTTATGATTGGTCGAAAATTTTCTCCTTCTACAATTACACATAAATATTACAATTTATATGATGTTTATATGTAATTTGTATTATATGTTGTGTAAAGAATCTTTAAAGGTAATGTTTATATCGAATTTGTTACATATAAATATCATCTTATTACATACAAATATTATAATTTTACATAAAAACATTACAATATTAATTTTTTATTAATATAGCATATTTACTACTAATATTAAAATATATTAATAAAATAGAAAATATTTTTTTTAAACTTCAAAAATTACTAGAAGATTAATTTCCTACATATATAATATATTTAACAAAAAATCAAAAATTATTTTGAATAAATTATATTTAATTTTCTTAAAATAATATCTTACATAGATACATTACATTTTTTGTAATGTTTTATATAAATCTATAATATTTGTATATTATCCGGTAATATTTATAAGTAATTTGTTACATATAAATATTATCTTCAAAGTTTTTTTTTTACACATATATTACCCATAACAAATATTAGAAGCAAATATTACTTACACTTTAATTATGCATGTAAATTATAATGTGTATGTGTAATTATAATAAAAATGTGTAATATATATTTTTATTATATATGATAATAAACTTATGTAATAAATAATATAATTATGTAACTTTTGTATTTTATATAATACTAATTTCTATTACCTATTGGTAATATATTTGTGCAACTTAAGATATTTTCATGTAAATGTAAAAAATTTATGTTTTACAACTTTTATTATCTTTTATCATAATTTATATAATATTTAATGTATATATGTAATTGTAAGAAATATATGTAATACTTATTTTTATTACCTATGATGATAAACATATATAATTAGATAATATAATTTATATAACTATAATATTTTTGGTAATGCTACTTTCTGTTACCTATTTATAATATATTTTTGTAACTTACAAAAGTTTTATATAAATTTAATAAATTTGTGTATTATAACTTTTATTATATTTTATCATAATTCATGTAAATAAATAATGTATATATGTGATTATAATAAAAAGATGTAATACCAACTTATATTATCAATTATAATAATTTATGTAATTGATGATATAATTTATGTAACTATAATATTTATTGATAATTTTGTCTCTTTTTTTTCAATCACAAAAATTTATATAACTTAGTAACATATTTATGTAATTGTAATAATTTTATGTATTATTACATAATAATATATATAAAAAAAAGCAAAAATTGGAACTGGATAAACTGGCTGCAAGTCAAACCTTACACAACAGCATGGTAACGAGCGCACCCTAAAACTCCTCTTCTTTTCATTTATTTGATTTTTTAAATCAATTCTTATGCTTACTTTCTCACAGTAAGTTTTATTTTACATAATTTTATTTAAAAATAAAATAAATTCAAATTAGGTTAGCTATTGAACATGTTTGTGACATAATTTGCTATAATCTTTTAATATTTTATAGTTATTACATTTATTATTTGGTGTTTGAAAATGTTGAGCATTAAATATTTATAATTTTAAAATAATATATTTACATATAGACATAAATAGATGTAATGGAGGCGTGTCTGCATGTGGCTTTTTTATACAATAATGCAATTTTTTTTTTATATTTCATTTTACGCCGTTTTGAAATTAATTCTCGAAATGTACTTAAATTTTATTTTGATCTGACAACTCACCATATGAGATGGCGAGAAGAAGGGATGGCGAGTTCCTAGGGTACCAATCACATATTTTTACTATAACATAAAAATTCCAAAAAAGTGAGATATAAAAATAATTATTAAAAAAGGTAAAAGCAGGAAAAATAATTTAAGAAAATAATAATTATAAGAATTATTAATAAAGAGGCTGTAATTATTATTTTACTTTTAATTTCATTTCTCCTTTACTTTGGCTTTTCTCCTTTGCATTTAAGAGAAAGTTGGTTTCCATAAATTATATATATTAAAATAATATTTAAAAATAATAAAATATTAAAAATATTTTTATTAAATATTAATTTACAATTTAATGATATATATCATACATAATATCAATTATATATAAATTATATAAAAAATATATAAATTATACGTATTGTATATCATATATATTGTATAAGACATATATAATATAATACATAATGTTATAAATATAATATAAAAATATGTTATATATAATAAAAATAAAAATATTTTACATTAAATTATGAATTACTATTTAAAAATAATAAAAAATAAAAAATATTTTATATTAAATCTCATATTATTGTAAAAAATAAAAAATATTTATATTGTACAAAAAATGTTTGAATGACTAAGGAACATATTGTACAAAAACATATTGTACTATTTTTAAATAGTAAATTAATATTTAATAAAAATATTTTTTAATATTTTATTATTTTTAAATATTATTTTATTATATATAATTGATATATATATATATAATTTATGGGAACTAACTCTCTCTTCAATGCAGAGAAAAAAATTAACAACGAAGGAGAAATGAAATTAAAAATAAAATAGTAAATGCAATCTCTTTATTAATAATTCTTATAATTATTATTTTTTTCTTTTGAATTATTTTTCCTGCTTTTATCTTTTTTAATAACTATTTTTATATTTCATTTTTTTGAAAATTTTATGTTATAGCAAAAATATGTGATCAGCATTGAGAACTCGCCATATTTAGAACTCGCCTGGATGGCAAGTTCTCAATGTGGTACCCTGAGAACTCGTTATCCAGTATGGCAAGTTCTCAGCATCTCTCCTCACCACCTCACATTGCTAGTTCTCAGTTTAAAATTAAATTTAAGCACATTTCGAAAATTAATTTTAGAACGGCTTAAAACGAGAAATAAAAAAAATTTACATTATTCGTATAAAAAACTTCTGCATGTATACATAATATATATTTTATTAAAAAATTAAAAATTAATTTTTGAATATATAAAATTATAAATATAAGTAATTTTGAAATAATATATCAAAATATACTAATATTCACATGTACCCCTCAAAACAATAGATATATATAAAATCACAGATGCTTACTACTTTGATTTGAACCAATTGAACCACCGTCAGCTTTGACAATTTTTTTATTGAAAGGCAATATTGATTTGAAAGAGAGATGCATCACAGAACAAAACATGCGAAGGAGCATCTTAACCATGAAAAAAGAAAACAAAAGGGAATCGCTTCAAAGCCCACGACTCTAGATAAGAGCAGAACAACTTATTACGCCACTGTATCAGATCTTCATATATGTTAACACCAGATTTGGCAAGCGCATCAGCAAATTTTTTTTTTTGGGGGTTGGGGGGGGGGGGCAGTGCTGTGCGCATCAGCAATTTCTTATCTTCTCTCGAGGGTATATGATTAACCTTAGGCTTAGCTACCAATGATTGGTGTTTCAGAGCTTCTACGTGCAATAAGTGTTTCTTCGACCTCCGACTCAAGGAGCGATTTTGTGGTGTTGTGACCCAATTCACCAAAAGTAACGAATCGCTTTTATTAATCGAATTGTGGGTAGTAATCCATGTCTATGTAGAAGCTGCAAAGAGATTAAATGCTTTCCCTTATTGCCAACGGTTTCAATAAGATATTTAAAATAGGATTGCAGATTTGTTTATAATTGTATCATGTTTATTATAATTACGGATATAATAAATATTATCGCGATTAATTACTGTAAAATATTGGTCATGATATTAGTAATGGAGAATGTCAAGATCATTAAAAATTAATCGTAGTGTTATATTGCGATTAATATTTGAATCCCTAATTTCAACATCATTTGAGTCAACTATCTCTTTAGACTTGAAAAATGACTATTGAATAGGCTCCTTACTTATCTCGTATAGATCTATCCATCGGTCGGATAACTCACCTAACCCAATTGGGTCAGGGCATAGGTTTGAATTTTTATGTTTTGGGCCAGTTAAGCTCGAAACAATTTTTTTAATGAAATAATATATTTTATTTAAAATTAATTATAAAATATATAAATGTTTATATAAAAATACTTTTTTTAATATTATAAACAATGATTCATACTTAATCGATAAGTCAAGCTAAATCAAATTTATTCTTAAATTTAAAATTTTTTTTTTTTTAAATTTTGATTCGATTTATAAACACTTTTAATCTCATAGTCTATGTTGCCAGCTGGTATGAGTTTAAAATCCACCATCAACTGAACCATTTTGCCTTTTTTCTTGCAATTGCAATTCCTTGGTGCGTAACACCATTTTGGAATGATGTTCTAAAGATGTCAATCATAGAAGCTTTCTAACCGTTGTCCATTTTAGACATAAGCCGCAACATGCAATCATAAATTTAATGATTTCAAGGAGTTGTGAGCTGTCAAACATATCTTTCCCTCCACATGAAAACCATTTCATTCTTACACCAACCCTACGGAGACCAAATACTGGAGAAAAAGGGTCATGTGCCATACTTTATTACATTGTCCCTTAGGAAGAGTTAATTGCCAAGCCTGAATGCCCAAATTTTTATTTAGAATGGGTAATATTAGTAACGATTAAATAATCAACGTGCATAAAATATTTAAAATATGCAATAATATAAATATATATTTTAAATTTTATATAATATAAATTTAAATAAATATAAAATATTTAAAATATTATTATAATATAATAAAATTATATGAGTATATATGAATATTAAATCTATTCAAGGATTCAATGCGGTCGAAAAACAATGATTGACTCATTCCATTTCATTTCTTACAAGTAAAGCAAACAACTAAATCCCAACTCAACAACTTTTATTTATTTGTTCTTTTTTTGCAAGTTCTTACACAGCTACTCTACCTTTTAACACCTGGCAACGAAAAATCTTCACCTTTTGCGATGCTAAGCCAGCCCCTCAACCCTCCCCCCCCCCCCCCGCGCTAAAAAATAAGCCAGCATATTTACGAAGCTTCTACCAGTCAGCATTTACAGTGGTGCAGATGCCATTTTGGAAAAGGATTTAGTGGTTCAGATTGCACTTGTACAACCCTTCCCAATAAGGTATCTTTTAGATCGCTGAAACACCTTTTCATGGATAAATATTTCTTCAGTGAAAAATCACTTAATTTTGAAATATGTTAGACATATTTCTTGAATATCGATATAAATTATTTATCAACTTTCAAATATAATCTTTTTCGATATTTAAGCATGCCACGTGAATTTTAACCAATAAAAAACATATAAAACGTAGAACAAGAATGTTTTTGGCAATATATAGATCATATATATTGATACATAATGATTTTGAGCTATACAATGATAGATAAATTTCAATCGTTCTTAAATTCTATTCTGTGTCCATCTTATATGATTCAAATTTTCAAGATGACCTGAAATTTTGACTGTTTGTTTGTCCCTTTTGAATAATCATAACCTAAGCTACATAATTTGAAGATTCCTAATTAATACTCCTTTGCTAACAATGAAAGTGCACTTGGTTCGCTCTTTGATATAATACGCAATGATTTAGATTTTCAATTAATTCGAACGAAAGATCATTTTATGGCAATAATGGTGTTTTAATATATAAGTCATTGAGCATGGTATTCTCTTTTAGGGGCCTATGTCTTCTATTAGGGTATGCAAAGATTAAAATATATAAAATTTAAAGTTTAACTCAATTGATTCAAACAGTTAGTTGACGCCTCGAAAGTCAAAAATTTGAATCTTAATATTTACAATTATTCTATTATCTTTAGGTTACTACCTCTTTTGTATTAAATAAAATAAAATAAAATAGATTAAATTATATTTAAATATGCAATTTGTAATTTTTTTATTATTCTTAGATTATGACTTTTTTTTTTATAGAAATAATAAAAAAAGCATGGGGTGAGGTACGGACCTGTTATCTTTCTTCGCAAGTAAAATAAGGCAAATAATTAATAAATTTCTAGTTTGTTTACATGTAAATAGATAAACCTCTTTTTATAAATTAGTAATTAATTGTGTCGGCAAATGAACTTAAAAATTTTTCTATTTTCTAACTTATTTTTTGCGCTTAAATATTAACACTAATTTTTTTATTTGAGATTGTTAAAAATTAAATTTTATTAATAAATAAAAAAATCAATATTTTACGAATATATCATATCAAAACTAAACTTTTATTTACTTTTATAATTAAGAAAGGAAATAAACCATTTTTTTGTGGTGTCATTTTTTCGGTTACATATAGTGATGTATTGATATTGGTTGAAAACCATAATTTGCAAAACTACAATCTCCATTAACAAAGATGTAATGGGTTAGCATGGGAATTCAATACAAAGGGAGAGGCTAAAGACTAAAGAGATAAGCTGACAAGGTCATCAATATTTAACTTTTTTAGATTTTGTACATAATTTAGTTTTGGTCCAACTTTTAGGATTACAAAATAAAAAATTGTTTAAGAATAAGATAAAGAGACGATCAAAAGATATGTTTTTTCTATTTTGAATTTATTAGTAGTACTAAGAACGAATGTTATTTTTAATTTAACAGTAAAAACTTTTGAAAAACACAATTTTAGAGGATGATAGTTACAGACAATTTTTTATCTTTCGGTGATAATTATTGATAGTCTACAATTCCTCTAGGTTGCGTTTAAAAACTTAAATTTTGATTTGGATTTGAATTTTAAAATTTTAGATTTGAAATTTATGATTTTCAAATTCGTGAATTTAAAATTTTTTGTTTGGATAATTAAGATTTGAATTTAAATGAAAATTAATTCTCAACTCATAAACGATAGAGTAGCAATAAAAATGCGATTTTGTAAATTCTCACTTTCAAATAAAATTTCAAATTTAGATTTACATTGCTAAAAATTGATGCTGGATTTGTCCAATCCAAATCTAATTTTTTATTTAACATCCATACAATAAATTTAAAATTGTAACTCCAAATCCAAATTTTTAGCTCATATCTATGTTTCCAAACGGATCACTAAATTTTGTAGTGTAGTTATAAACCTTGACTTGTTTTGTCTAGATGCATAAAAAGCAAAGGCAAAGGGGAAAAAAAAGGCAAGTGGAATTTTCTTCTCCAACCCACGTACCTTCACACCTTTATGCCAATATTACGGTGTCCATCTGCTTATTTCATGTTAGTCTTCTTTGAATGAAAACAAAAACCCAACTATTCCTCTTCTATCTTCAATTTTCTTTTCTCTTACAACCCAATTCTTGGTTTATTTATCTAATGAGATAAACTTAACAAAAGCTTTACATTCATAACTTTAATTTTTTTTAAGTTTTTTGTACTATTTTTTTTCTTACAAGCTAATAAAACAGACAGTGCATGTGGACCATTTGGAATGATTCTTGTTCTACTAAAACAAACAACCATTTGTAATTCATTTTGCCATCTTCCTCAATTATGTTAATTTGGATTTGTACCTTTTGAAAGGTTAATCTCATAAAACCTAAATATTAAAAAAATTGAAAGAGATTTCAATAACTAATTTGTCAAATTAGAGTTAGAGATGATAAAATTAGTATCCACATTAAAATACTCCCAAGAAAATCTTTTAATTATTTTTTTAAAAGTTATTTGATTATGAAAGATGTTGAGTTATATATATATATATATATAACACTCCAACCATAAAATTTTGAAATTTCAACATAAAGATTTCATTTCATGACGAGGTCTTGAAAAGGAACGATAACTGAGATAAGGGAGAACTGTCTTTTTTGACTTGTTGAAGTTGTGATGTTAAATTAGATGATATATTTATTCAAAAAACTAAAAATTAATTAAAATATAATTTAAATTTGATGCACGGTTAATATATAAATTTTATAGGTTAATCATATTAATCAATGAATAAAAATATTTATAAGTTTTCAAAAATAAATAGAAATAAACATTTTCATTTGCTCATTAATGAAAAAACACCATATAATTTATTGATGATGTACAAAATTTATAACTTCATAATGCATCACATATAAATCTTAAAAAAAAAAAAAGCTCAACTACTATATTTAAATTCAAAAGCTTTCTATCTACCTTAAATCAGACACGATCTCTAATATTTGTCTTAAAGATTAAAAAGGTTAAATTAGCTAAATATATATAACTGTGAGTCTATGACAGTGAAAGAGAAAAACTAGTAAAAAAGAAGGAATAGAGGACTTGCAAAGGCTGCAACTGCAAGTCCAGTACTAGCCTAATCTGAAAGCCAAAATTCAGTCCAACTACATGATTGGTGCAGAATTTGGCTCTAAAACGCAACTAAAAGATTCTGTTCGTGAAAGCAAGATGAAAACGCCAGAAGTTGTTGATGAAGCTGAGGCCACCCAAGAATCCACTTACTATTATATATATATATATATAGTCCAATATGTGTTAACTTGCATGGCATAAATTGCTTTACCCTATACTTTGAGGAATGGCTTTCCTCTATGTAACAAAACTATTCGGCATGCATATTTTGACACTGCTAATTTCTCTTGCATGCAAATCTTATTTTCTATGATGCCAAAAAAATAAATAAACAAAAAGACAAAAAAAAAATTCGAAAATGAAAACGAAAAAGGAAAAAGAAATAAGGGTCCAGTTTTAGATACCAAATTTTCATAAAAAATTTAAGCTTTAAAGGGCAAACAGAATCTAGGATAAAAATGCTAGATAAAAGATGCTGCATATGAATCACAACTTTACATATAATCGTAGAAATTCATTGAATCCAACTACAGCTTGCATAGCATTTTCATTTGTTTGATTCCACTTATAGGGTTCCAGCCTGGTACCTATTATAGTCCTAAAGATCAAGCACAAGAAAATGACTTCAACCAACATTTTTCAGATAAAAACTTTCTAGACGTATATTTTTATTTGTATAAGAGATTGAAAAGGTACAAGAGTTTGTATGAATATAGTATATCATACTAATCTTTCAAATAAATTTATATATATTGATATTTGAAGTTGTTAAAAATTGAATCTAAATTATTAAAATTAAGAATCCAGTATCAATAAATGATACTTAGTGTTGACAATAACTTTATGTTATGAGTAATACATCGGTATAATTATGAGATATCATTAATATGTTTAAATCTATCTGAAAGTTTTTATTGACATTAATTATGTGAGTCTCTTGTTAATAAACAATTTTTAAATTTAAACTATGTCTCTAAAAACAATCCAAGTTCACATGGTACGTTGCTTACATGTAATGATACGATCATATCTATTGTTTAAAATGGGCAATACTAATAAGTCAAAATTTGAAGCTGGATAAGGGTCTGTTTTGATGAACATGGTAGTACATATAATTCTAGATGTGGGGTTAGACCCACGCGCGTCGGCGGCCAAAATCCAAACGATGGAGAAGGCGGTGGATCCGAGTGGTCCTGCTGGTCCACATGCAACCGACACTCAGCCTCTCCTCCACTTGGAACACCATCTCTTCCTCCCCTCATAATTCTAAATCAAGACCGCAGACGCGATTACTGTGTTACAGTTACCAATGTCTCGGGTGTTATTGTAAATCATCATAATTGTTTTGAACGTAAATTTAATAAATTTTTTGAAAAATTTGATAATGTCTTAAAATACAATGCGAATATTATAATTTTTATGCATTTTAAAACAATTCCTCCTCCATTTTTGGTTGAAAAGATTCCTCAACGACTTTTGTAAAATCCCCGCCCATTAAAAGGGTTCCCTAAGGCCGGTGCATAACTTTCCTGTGAATTTTGCATGCTTTGAATAAAAATGCCTTTTTGAAAAACAAAGGCAAGAAGAGGGGGGGGCCAACCATTACTTTATTTCCTTTGGTATTAAAGCTGATTGAGACTTGAGACTTAATACTTCATGGCTTCCCCATTTTGTCCTTTCTTCAATGTAATCTCCAAGGCCCAACGTCTTTTTACTAATTTAATGGTGAACTTCATTATTAATACCACTTTATTCGTATACACTTTAATTTTTTTGAAAAAAAAAATAGTTAAACACATTAAATAGTCAATTTAATTAAGATTTTTGATAAATGATATCAAATTTCAAGAGACATCACCGATATATAACAATGATATAAATATAGCGCCAAAAAAATGTTAATGGAAGAGTTAGAATTTACATATAAACTAGTTATTCGTCAGTCCGAATCAGGTCCATTTTCAGGCAAGTAAAAATTTTTTTGCTATATGGATGTAATTTGACTTGGTTCATAACAACTTTAGTATAAAAATATTAAATTTTCTAACAACATATAAACTCCTTATAATGATTTTTTTTAATTTTTAGATATTATATTTCATATTGCATATGCAAAAATTAAAATAAAAAATAAAGTCTCAATGTCAAAAAATCCATTATTGTCTAATTAAAATATGTATAAAATTATTCCATATTATAAAAGAAAATCATAAGATTATGTGTATTTTGAAAAAGAAAAACAAGCTAAATGCACAATCTGTAGTAGATATTGTAATAAATTAATTTTTTTCTATTTATTTTTCTTTATGAGCATAGAATAAAAAATATTAAGCACACATATATCTATTTAACTGATTGAAAAGGTAAATAAAAAAAACAAAACTAATAATAATAATAATAATGAATGTGGTTTAAATTAATAGTATCATCAAATTTATTGTATTCAATAAATTCTGCCAATGACAACAAACTGAAAAAATTTGGAGGGCCAAAGTCAATTTTACCATATTTATTATCAATTGTATGTAACTATGTAAAAGCCAAAAAAAATTTAAGAAGGAAATTGATAAAAAAATCGAATGGTTGGTTAAATCGCACTGCAAGATAAAAAATTTTTAGGGGCGACATAATGGGACAATGAAAAGAAATGTTTTTTTTATTCTGATTTTAATTGTATTAGGGACGAACGGCATCACTAGTTTAATAGTATTTGATGAATGTAATTCTTAGAACTTTTTAGAGACATATTTTTAGAGAATAGCTGTTAGGAACGGTTTTTTTTATCTCTAAAACTATTATGGATAATTTTTTTATTTTTTATAAATAATTATTGATCGTGCTCAATTTTTTCTAACTTTGTAATGTTGATTTAACTGGGAACTGGCTGTTTGTCCACTCCAATAAATATCTTAGAATTGCTTAGTAAGTAAATCGTTACAAAATCAGTTCAAAGTAAAAAAGGGCAAAAACCATATTGAACTGGAAAAAATTGGTTTTACATTTATTTTTTATTTCAAAATTTTATTTGTAAATTTATTAACTTTTGGACATCTAACCTTTTAATTTTATATTAGATATTATACCATTAAACCAAATATATTTTTTTATTAATTATTGCATATATTAATATTTATTTAACATTAAATTTAATATTTTTAACTAGGAACCAGAGGACTGATCAGTTTGACTTTTGATTTGATCTTTTAAGCTTAAAGGGGGCCAACACATATGCCAGCATCCTACCCTTACCACTGTATAAATAGTAAACCTAGAAATATTGGACACGATACAAACATGACATAAAAAAATAATTAAAACATGTCATGAAAAAAATAAAATAAATATGACACGAATACAAGTATGTCTCAAAATCTATGTAATATGAAATAATTAAATTATCATAATTTATTTAAATATAAAATATCTTAAATATTATTATGATAAAACAAAATAAATGAACATGATAAGGATATATGAATTGCAAGGTCTAATAAATAGATTTGTTAACTTTGACTAGGATACGAAAATATAATACAAATACTATATGTTTAATAAATATAAAAGAACATGTTTAACACAATTAAAACAATTAATAAAACATGTTTCATATATGTATTGTATTTTAATTTAGAGTTTTATTTAATAACTTGTGTTGTATTTATACGAATATAATTGATAAAAAAAGAGATATAATACACATACACAAATTATCGTAAACTTAAAAAAAAATTGTTCAAAGCTGTGATAAAAACCGAAAGAAAAATGGGTTTATGGTATTTTAAGAACAGGAAGAAAATAGAATTGAACTTTAAATATAGAAGTAAGAAGTTTTTTCATTTTGAAATTATGTCATTCGACCTTACTACTTTATTGGACATATCAATCGTAGAATCCATTTGTAAAATTCAATAATCATTTTCAGCTGTTTTTTGTTTTCGTACAATTACAAATACATTCATTGCATTAGAGTTTTACTCCACCATGATAATTCATATTTTGACATTTTTTTCTTTTAAAGAAAAAGGTAATCTGTCTTAAAAATGAATCAAACTTTTTGGCAGATGTTTGCACATAAAATAAAACTTTTTGACATTTCTCTTTACAATCAAACATTAAAAAAAAGGGCAAAAGGTGGGGTAAAACATATTTGCATTATTTAAGAAGGGCTTTTAACCTACTTTCTTCATCATTATGCTTTCGTACTCTTCTTATTTATTCTTTTTAAGCAGCTTTTGTGCTCTTCTTAAAATGTTGAAGAAGATACAAAATATCCACTAAAACTTCCACCATATCTACCAAACCATCTCTCAAAAATAAAATCATAGAGGTCCCACTAGCTGTACCTAAACCCTTATAAAAGAAAAAGATTGTCTTGGAAGAAAATACCAAATGCATTAACTTTTTCTCCTAACTTCAAAAAGTAGAGGTTGACATCTCAAGTTTTCTCTTAATCCCTTTTTTTTAGTAGCAGAAAAAGAAGAGGTTTGGATTAATGTAATCTACAAGTTAGACCCACTTGCATAATTTTTTTTCTTCTTATTGCTTTTTAACATTGTTTAAACACTAAAGAGGATCCACTTTGGGATAAAATAATTGGAATTTAAGATATTTATTCTTAAATATGAAATGAAAGAATTATAGTTTAGAAAGGCATGGAATAAGTAGATGACAAACTGCAACATGCCCCTTTTGTTGCTCATCTTTTTGCACATATGCTGGCTTTTAGAGCACCATGCTTACCTGTTCCCTCTAACTTCATTTAAATTATTGAAAAATGTTTATAAGTGTCATTAGGTATAAATTGGTTAAAATAATATTCGAAAACAAAAACATATATAATTAATGAATTTTTTCTTTAGTAAAAATAATGAATTAAATGTATAAAACATTCTAAAATAATAATTTAGTAATTTTTAATCAATAGATATAAATATAATTAATCAAACTCTAAATTATTTAATTATTAAATTAACTTTTTTTTCGCCTTTCCTTCACCATTAATCAATAATAAATGGGGCCAATAAACAAATTAATGCATTTTGGGGGGCTCCCCCACCCTTGTGAAGGTCGATTGGGGCACCCTTCCTTATTTGGCTCATATTGACTGCTTCCAAACCTAGCTCCAAGTGTCTGAAAACTCAGCAATTTTGGTCATTTATTATTTTTGCCATTTGAGAAGATTTGAGAATTATAATGAGCTTTAATTGGAAAATTTCGGTGACCCAGTTAACATGATAAGAGTAGTTTCAATCGAAAGATGTTTCTCAATCCGAACGAGGATGGCCTAAATAACTTCAGAATCTTGAAAAGGTATCTGTGAGGATAATATGCAATTATTATTATTATTATTATTAT
>JBBYHK010000013.1:8732230-8744458 GCA_038382065.1 Adansonia grandidieri
GATGGCCTAAATAACTTCAGAATCTTGAAAAGGTATCTGTGAGGATAATATGCAATTATTATTATTATTATTATTATCATTATTATTATTATTAAAAAGACATTTCAACTGTCATAGTTGAGGTTTGAAAATGATAATTATCAAAGCTAAAAAGTTGGATTGGAGATTAAATTGGTATGACTTTTAATTATCAGTTTAAGTGGTTAGATTGGTTAGATTAGTTGATTTAATTAAAACAGTTTTAAATATTAAAAATATTTTTAAAGTTAAATAAATAATAAATATATTAAACAATTAATAAAAACATGCATTTGACTCAATAATATGATTTTTAATATAAAAGTAAATATTAACGGCTCAAATCTCATTACTTATAAAAATAATTTTTGAAAAAATAAAAGAAAATCAAAAATTGATTTTCTTGCCTATTCAAGGAACTTTTAGTTTTATAAATACTGGATCGGATAAATCTTTGATTTTCCAAGTCAACTGATCCAATTAATTTTTTTCATCACTAATAATTATAAATTTATAGTCAAACGTTGGGCAAAGATTAGGCAATAAACAGCCAATAATCAATCATTCTCCTAAGAGTTAGTTAAGAATTTAGTCAAAGATCTCTAAAAAGGAAAAAGATAATAAGATAGTCAAGCATTAACAATACCTATTTCCACCCATAGAAATTTGGATTATTGAAACCTAAAATTCTACATATTCGCTTGCATAACCTATTTCTCTTTTTTGCCTTTTCTTTTAGAAAATACATAATCCGGTGAATTTTTAAATTTTACAAACCAAATTAATAGAGTGACACGTATCTTTTAAGATATATCAAAAAAATTAAAAATAAGATATGATAAATTCTTGTGAAATTAAATTATTTTATTGTCAATATATCAAATAGAAATTTTTAAAATATATATTCTCAATTTAGGGCACCATATTGGCAGCCCTTTATTTGGAATCAACCTGACTATTCTACAATGGCTTCACAAATATTTTATTAAAGAAACCGTGCCATCCAAAAATTGCAAATTTTGCACAAAATCTTGGTCTCTAAACGCAATTGATTGACTACATCTTTTATTTTCTGTTTTGGTGATTACAATTGGAATTTCAGGCTTGGCCCATATTCAAAGTGCATTTATTGTCGGTCTGATTAACATGTAAACAATTTGGTTGGACTTCCAATTTGAACAATATTTCCGTAGTCCAAAGCAAACTGGATCCATACCCAACTTTGAAACTTAAATCCATATTTAACCAAAGTCCAACATGAACCCTAATGAATGACTTTTATGTGAACGTCGAATTTTTGTTGAAAATTCGAAACCAATGTTGGAAAATTTAGAGAAAGAAGCGAAAAAATGAAAATAATATTACTAAATTAAAATAGCTTTTCAGACTTGTAGAACAATTTTTTTAAAGCTTTTAATATACCTTCAAGATACAATAAACTCTTAACCTCTAAGTAAAATAATGAAAATGACTGAATAGAAAAACTCTTTACATAAATAACAAATAGATGAATTTTTTTATAACATATCCTTTTATAAAAGTTATATTGTTTTGTAATACTTTACATATAAAGACAACTTTGTAATGCAAGAGTTTTATCTTTATAACACAACTAACCATGAATAATTAGATATTTTATAAGTTTGGCTTTTGAAGATAATATAAGATTGATTATCTATTAACATTTTAAACTATTAACAATCCCTCACTAATTTAGAATGTTGGTAATTTAATATGTAGTTTTTTACACAAACAAATATTATGTATACAAGAAAGTGATTTGAACCATCAATTAGCCGATATATCTTAGAATTTTAAGGAAGTTGTTGGTGTTCGTAGATTAAACTACAACTACTAGTATTAGAACTAAAGATGCACTACACATAATATTTATTTACATTTCTATTAAAGGTTGTTCACTTTTAGCACTATTTTGGCTATATGCTTATCTTGTTCCTAATAAACATTTACAATAGATACCCAATTCTTCTTATTGAAGTAACACCACTTTTTATGTTTATATAGGTAGAGTTCCTTAATATTCCCACTGCTTTGAACATTCAAACGATAAGCGATGAACTTTATTAAAAGTATTTAAACTCATCCTCTATGTTCAATAGACCATAGTAGTCTCTAACCAACTTCTTTTGGAATAAGTTTTACTAGTGCATCACAAACGCATAATAATAACTTGTTTTTAGCAATTAAACTCTAAAATTAGAAGATATTAATTAAAAGTCAGGTTACCATTCTTGGTGCCTAATAATAACATTTAAATTCACTCTACTTGTAGTACTACTAATCAATTTATAGGAATTTATTTTATTGCACAATAAATATCTTAAATTAGAGATTGAATCTCCAATATAATCAAATCATAGGCTAACATGTCGAAACTCTCTATTTACTTATTACTATATGCTTTTATACATTGTTACCTTTTTCTAACAATTATAGGAAATAGTTGGCATTGGTTGTGGCCACAACTCTTATATTACATTAAAAAATTTTAGTCATTAACTTTTTATACAATTTGAGTAAAATTATTCTTCTAATATAATTAGATAAAATTAAAAAAAAAAAAAAGAAACCAATCATTTTTTAGTCTTTTAACTTTAAGGATCTTTTAATGGTTTTCCTTTTAATAAGTTGTAATAAACTTATTAACTTGTATAATTTAAACATGCTAAAATTATACCAAATTTCATTAAACTGTGGTAGTATTTCTTTATTTCTTAATAGTTTGTAAGAAATTAGCACCTTTACCATGTGCAAGATATCCATTCTTTTTACTAAAGAATGTTTTTTTTAACAGTATTTTAATTATCAAGGTATTCGGTGTATAAATACCAAACTTTTATCTTATAACATTTATAATGATCACTATATCTATTTTGCCATGGTGGTTTCACATTCGTCCAATTTTTTTATTTCTTTATATCTCAAGAAATTAATTTCATTATTACCAAATATGTAAACCATACTATTGCAACTTGCCCCCCCCCCCACATGCGTGGTGACGCACTACAACTTAAAAACAACAAAAGAGAGGTGGCGTTCACTTTCGAATCATCTCTTGGTCGAGATTCGAATTAGGCATGATAAGGAGAAAGTCAAAGGGAGGACCATCGTACAAATCACTTGTCCAAATGGTTTTGAACAACCATTATGAAATGGCCATGACTTGGAGTCACTACCGACCATCTTGGGCTAGGTGTGATCAGATACTTATTAAAATCGATGATTTCGAGTTACAAAAATCGCAACACTGATTTTATGGACTACGTATACTAGTGTTCATCTTTAAAGGTTTGGGAGTCAATTAAATGTGGAGAAGGATTAATATTATCAGGACAACCAAAATTGGTACCATCTAGTCATAAATTATAAAAGTCTCAGTTTTCCTCAGTTTTTCATGCGATCACTATCTATGTGTAATCTTCTTATTATGAATGCAAATTTTTTGTAAATATTGGATTCGGGTTTTTATGATAAAAGTTTGATTAAATCCTCTCTATGCAACCCATGAGGGAAGAGAAATTTAGAGGATTTAGTACAATAAGATTCGGATTGATTTAGAAGAGGATACTCTACGTTAAGCATTGGAGGGATATTGACAAAGAACATTGCCTCAGTTTAATGAGATTTGAGTTTTTGAAAACATGAATGCAAGACACCATCATCAAAAGAAACAGATTAGTAAGGCATAAAGGAACATAATAAAAATTGCGTTAAAGATAAACAAATGGAAACAAAAAGGAGTGACAGTCGGGATATATCTCGTAATTGACCTTTGTTATTAAGAAATAACTGAATTGACAATTTTAAGACTTATTTGGACTCGAAGGCCATCTTAGGTACAAAAAGGTTGATAAAAGGTTCAAGAAAACCCGAAGTAGAGAAAACTTAAATTTTGATGTATTTTTGAAAAGCAAAGTTGGAATATCCCTTTGAAGAAAATGAGGTTGGAAAATCTCCTCGGAAAAGCAGGGTTAAAGTATTCTCTCGAAAAAGGAAAATTTGAGTGATTTTTAAAAATCAAAATTTTTGGGATTTTTAAAGAAAACAAATTTTAAGATGGAAAATATTTTAAATTGGGAATGGAAATTAATTTTGAAAACCAAATTTGAGTTTTGATCCGAGCCTAGAAGGACCTATATCGTAAGTCATAACCCCATGGGGAAAAGCATTGAATATATTTCGACTCATTCGAATGACTTGAAATATTGGATCGAAAAAATCCATGCAATTTTCCCAACTTTAGCAAATATAGGGGACAACATCATGCTATCCACCTTCCTGAATTTATTTCAGTCTGGTCCGATGGTTTCTAGTGGTAAACAAGGAACTGTTGGAAAGGTAACTCAATAAGGATTAATCTAAAAATATTCCAAAAATCCTAGAAAATCGCTTTTTAGGTGGAATTAATTTTTGAAGCCCGGTCTGAGTCAGTACTAACAGAAAGTGCTAGAAAATAGAAGTTGTGAACTTTGAAAAATCGTCCTAGACTCGTTCGAAATCATTAAATTGCAAACAATACTTTCTTAGAAAGGGAATTTTACAAGCACTTTAAGAAAATATTCAAAAAATTGAGAAAATCATTCATTGGGTCAGAATTGCATGAATAGAATATGAATCACTAATTTCGGGGGTTTCAAACAATGAAATTCAAGAAATCATAATTTTCACGTTAGGAGTGAACCAAAGGCAAATAAGGTATTGTTGTAAAGGTAATTCAAATCCTTTTCAAAAATAATATTGGAAAATTCTAGAAAAATTGCTTGGAGTATAGAAATAATTTTTCAATTTTGGCCATTGTGCTACTAGTATCGAAACTGAGGCTTTTTTTGGTTAAGGCTTTTATGCTCACGTATGAATGCTTGGACATGCAAATGTCCAATCACAAAGGTCCATGGCAGTGGAGTAATCAACCAATCTTGCTCCCATAGAGTGGGCTCCCAAACCGTCCACTATCCATGCCAAAAGTCATGGTAGGCTTAATTCAAAGCTTAAATTAAACACTTGAAGACATTTTTTTTATTTTTTGATTAAAAACTAAATTTATTTCGCCTAATTAAGCCATGATCCCAAACATTTATATTTGATATATCCTGGAGATTAAACATTAAATCGATGCTAATCCTTATTGATTAAGGTTAGTATAGATTTGGGTTGATTTTCAAAAACAGCATAGGCACTCATTAAGCAAGCATTTCGAAGAAGCATTTTAACGCGTATATGGTAAACCAAAAAATGTATCATCATCATCCCAACATCAAATATAAAAAGCATCATTAAAAGACTTTTTGACAAGCAAATCATGCTCAAAATGCAAACCACCTCTTAAATAACATTATGAAATGCTAGGTGAACATCTATAAAGCATGAACCATGAGATATAATACCATAACATCAAAACAAGGGCTATTGAAAGCTTTCAAAGAAAAATGCAACTTTTAATCACCTAAGCAATATTAAACCACCATCAAAGCAACATGAAATCAAATACCATCAAGAAAAATGCATGATTTCCTTAGATGGGTTATGAATACCATGAAATAGATCACTAAGATAATATAAAAATAAAATAGAGGTATAAAGAAATAATAAAGGGCGAAATGAATATATATCAACAAAGCTCAAATCCTTGTGCTTTGTCCTTTCTTTGGCCTTCACACGCTAGGCAACTTAGCATGCAAATTTTTCATTTTTCTTCTATGGTGGCTGAGCTTAATGGTGTGTGTGAAGGATTAATTTTGTACATTGTCTCACTAAAATGATGAGTCATAGTGTACTAAGATGTGTTTTCAAAATTTAATTGGTCCTAGTATTAATACTTGAGTACTAACTAACCACCAAAGTTTCAAAATGTCCTTTGAAAATTACTCTTTGCCATGAAATTCCCTACCATCAAGCTAATTGGGTCCTTAAAAAAAAGCAGTAAACTAACGAAACCTAAAATTAATTCAAATAATGCATATATTAAATCAAAATAATTTTAATAAGGCTCATTAAGAATTTTAAAATATTTGAAAAATGACCCAATACAATTAAATAAAATGGCCCTAAATAAAATAATTAAATATACACACGGGCTCTATTTTACTTAATATGTATTTTTTATAATGCTTGGTCTTAAATTAAATAAAATAGGTCCAAATAATATAATTAAATATGCATATAGGCTCTATTTTATCTAATACAAATTTTTTATGGGGCGTGGTCTTAAATTAAATAATTTATGAACCAAAATAATTAAACAACATAAGCCCAAATAAACTAATTAAATATGCATGTAGGTTCTATTTTATCTAATATATATATATTTTTATAAGGCATTATCTTAAATTAAATAATTTATGACCTTAACTAAATAGGAATAATGAGGATTGGCCACGTGCTTGTATGAATGCCCTTAGTGATACTTCAAATGATGACTTTTGATACTTCAAATGTTGGGTCGGATGAGGAGGGTGTCTACACATTCATCATATTATCATTTCAATGAAATAAATTATTGTAAATAGTCCTCGTATCCCTTGTGAAACAAAATAATATTATTGCTATTTTTCTTAACTTCATATCATAGTCAATACAAAACTTTAAACTTATTATGTGTATATATATACTCAAGTAACATGACTTTTTGTCAAAAATCATATATATACACACACACACAAAAAGGGATTTCACATATCACTTTAGAATATAGATAATAATATCAGACCATTAATGAGCCTATCAAATGACTATTACAATAGCATTCATCTTGGTATTTTGAATATTTTCATATTTCCTTCAAGTACCATTTAAGATAATCGTTAATATGGAAAGCATTAAATAATGGACGACAGAAGCCACCATTCCATGAGTTTCTTATACCAATCTTTTTCATATTTTCTTTTACAAATATTATATCATGAAATCTTATCATGATTTCATAATGTCTCATTTGGAGATCACTTACAAATATTATATATTGTAGATATGTATGCATTTTATATATTGGTTGCCTTGTTTAAACTATATTCATTAGTTAATCATATGCATTACCGCATAAACAAAATAAACCAAATGAAAAGAAAATCAAACCACACAAGGTCGAATACAATCAAATTGTGATCTCTAAATCTTTATTGCCAAATTCAAGCAATATCATTTTATAATATAATATTTATCTTCCATATCATAATAGTGGTTACATAATAAAAAATCTATGCTTTTCAACTATTCCACCTCTAACTAAAAAATTAATTATTTATAGCATATAGTTAATTCCATTTGTAGTCAAAATCACTAAGCAATAATAAAATTTGTAGATTAGTTTAACATTTTCTCTCATAAAATCAATGATTAATCAATGTAACAAATAATGAAACTTGGTTAAATATATAAATCTAAAATTATAATTTTGTTTACCCCTGTTAACATGGATAATCAACTGTAAAGCCCATTTATTTTATGATTATTTCTAAGCAAACCATAATGAATAACATTATCATGTATAAACTTTCTTCTAATTTATTATCTAATTCAAAAGCAATGACCATATAAAGTTACATTTGTTAGTAACTTATCTTTTTACCTAAGTAACTTTTCTATTGACACAAGTGACTTATCTATTGACATGAGTAACTTGTCTATTTGTATAAATAATTATCTTATCTTTTAGCTAAAATAACTTGTCTATTGTTGTGGCATGTGTCTGTTTATTCTCTTCTTCCATTACAAGATTAGACCTTTCTTTCATGTTATTCATGATGTACAACTATATATCAAGGTTCGAACAAACTAAATAAAAGCACATTTCATTTTATCTCCATCATATCAAGGTTCTAAACAAAGGTTCTAAATATCAAGGTTCTATACAACTAAGTATCAAGGTTCCATCATATAGCATAGGTCTAAACAAAAGTTAATAATTTAACTTTTCATTCATTAACAGCCAACAAGGATGAACCAAATAAATAGACCATCACAACATTTAATTTTAATAGGCCAAATATAAATAAATTATAGGATGATTAACCAATATTAATATCATGAAGGATAAAAAAGTGAATAACCATAGAACTAATAATATCTAAATGCTATAATAAACGACATATAGAATCCAATAATCATTAAAAAATTTTGAAAATTATCCATTTCTAGGCATGGTTGTTCATTTTGTTGAGATCAAAGATCCCATTACAATGTCACCATTTTCCTTAACCCAGTTTCTTTCCAACTATCTTATTAAATACCTACAGCCATTATTCAACATGGGTCTAAGAATTTTATTGATGAATGGTAATTCAATGTTCAAGAATTAAATGGCCATCATGTAAGTGGTGTCCTCACAATAAAATTTATAACACATGAAATAAATTGCATACCCGGAACATGATCACACTATACATAAGTTTATTATTTTTTTCTTGTGTCTTGCAGTAAAATTTTTATCCACAAGCTTGATCAAGAAATTTTTAAGAAATTGCCGCATTAAAAGCTTTAAGATTGTTGGAAAATTTAAAGAAAGAAGTAAGAAAATAAAATAATATTGTTAAAGTAAAATTGCTTTAAGGCATGTATAATACTTTCTTAAGGCTTTTAATATGCCTCTAGGATACAATAAAGCCCTCAACTTTCAAACAAAATAGTGAAAATGACTAAAAAGAAAAGTCATTTTATAAATAACAAATAGACGTTTCTTTCAATAAGATGCCCTTTTATAAAAGTTGTATCGTTTTACAAGAACTTTACATGCGAAAGTTATGTCTTTACAAGACATATTTACAATACAAGAGTTGCGTCTTTATAACATAACTAATCATGGACAATTATATATTCTATAAGTTTGACTTTTTATTAATATAAGATTGATTATTTACAACATTTTAAATTATTAACAAGCAATTTTTTCTTCATTTTTTTCCTTTCTATTTTGGAACACTACATGCCATGTTAATATTTGATCACACTACGATGAGATATTCACTATGTAGGGTTGTTGTATAAAATAACATATTCACTCTTGACTCGATTCTAAAAGAGGAAACGATAAAAAAGAAGGAAAACAAAAAGAAAGGAAATAAATTATAAATTAATATTAAATATCCCTAATATTAATATCATTATAAAAGTTCAATATGTAAAAATTATTTATTTATAAAATCAATGATACAAATGCATTTAGAAGTCTTAATTTTAAAAAATATAAATAAAAATATATTATAGCTTAATGTTAAATATCCTTAATACTAATATAATAATTTTATGTTAATTATAAAAATGAAATATATAAGAATTATTTATTTCCATTAATTTTTTAAAATATTATTCACTAAATTAACCAAATAGTTATGGAAATGAAAATATATACATAATAATTAGAAATTACATAAACAAATAAAATAATTGTATTTTTATTTACTTTTGTTTTTTTTTAAAAAAAATTCAACCACATGGAAAAAAAAAGAGAATTAAAGGCTCAATTAAATGTCATTTCTCATATTAAATATAATAATTTTATATTAATTATAAAATTAAATATGTAAAAATTATTTATTTTCGTTATTTTTTAATTATTGTTTGAATAATTATAGAAATGAAAATATATGTAGTAATTAGAAAGAACGTAAATAAATAAAATAATTATATTTTTATTTTTTAATAAATAAATAAAAAGATTTGATTAGTTTTTTAAATAAATAAATAGCAAAAGGAAAAAAGGAATTGATAGTATTAGATAAATGCTTGTGATTTTGTTACGTGGTATTTATGTTAATGTGTAACAAATCCAAATGTAATTATTCATGTTTTAAGCCAATGAACTTAGGTGGCGTTTAGTGCTTTCCCGTATTAAAATTCCAGTGAAATGTGATTCCTAGGAATAAGATTGCTAGGAAAAATAATATTATGGTGTTTTGTACACATGAGAAATTATTATTAAAATACTGAAAAAAATTACATTGGTAATTGTGAAATTACTCTTATCAAATGAAATGCAAATTTTATTATTTTCAATATTTTTCAAAGATATTCATTATTAACAAATATTAATTTATTATCAATAAACATATCATTTAATAGGTTTGTTTTTTAAATAATAATTAATTTATTTTAAATAAAAACAACATGGTACATGTATCTCAAATTTAATATATGATTAAAATAAAAATAAGTTTTAAATATATAATATGTATTTGAACTAGAATGTATTTAAATTTAATAGTTATTAGAATAATTTTAAAATTAATTAAGTTTTATTGATTTTGTAAATAATAAAATTATTGAGTAGAAAAAATTAGCTACTAATTTTTAAATATAAGAAAAAGTAATTTTGTCTTAAAGCGTTTTTTAACTTTTTAACTATACGAGAAAGTTACTTTCTACTTCTACACATGGGAAAGTAATTCCAAAAAGAAAATTATATTCCTAGAAAAGTGAATGCTACATAGCATAGCAAACAGAGAAATTTAATTAGTAGGAATTTGATTCATAAAAAAGTGAGAATTTTTCATAATACCAAATACCCTTTTAAAGTCTAAATTAAATGTTTATGATAAACTATAAAAAATATTTTCATTTGAGGACAAATTTTAAGGTAAGATATAAATGTCTAAAATTACAACATTTAATTTATATAAACAACTCCCAATTATTTACATAACACATGACATAAAATTAGGAATTATATAAATAGTGCTAATTAAATCGACAATTTCAGATAAAACATGATTATATGTAATGGACACAAGATGATAAAAATATTTAAAATATGACATGATACAAAAAATAATATGAACAAAACACATAGACTAATATGTCAAAATCTACATAAAATAAGTTAATAACGTGTCAAAATTTGAATACATATATATGCTTATGGCAAGAAAAAGTAACATGAATATGATGATATGTGACACTAAATTAGGGTTATTCAAACAGCTTTAATTAAACTTGACAATTTTAAACACAACATGATTATACAACATGAATGCAACATGACAAAAATAATTAAAGCATGAAACAATACAAAAAAATGAACATGACCCGAATATAAGTTTATCAGTATTTATATAAAACAAATTATTAATATGTCAAAAAATAGAAAACCCAAAGCTTGATCCCCTCAATAGGATAATAATTCAAGCAATCTCAAATATAAGTAAATTGAGTCAAGATAAAATATTTTAATAACTTTCTTGTGATTTAATTAAGTTTTATATAATGAGTGTTAGGTATTAGACACTCCCAGTGTAGGTGAAAATGAGAAAAAAAAATTAGTTAAAACATATATAGTAAAATAAATTTATCTAATGATGAAGATATAAGAATTTTTTTAAAGAAAAAAGATATTTCACTATATCACGTGTAATGAGTTTTTCAAAATAATATATATAAACACATTTAATTGCATTTACGATATACATTTACTTTATTTTTTAATATATATATATATATATCTCTATTAAGTTGACATCTTGTTAACTCATTATGCCATCTCATTAGTCACTTTAATAATATTAATATAGATAAAAAATATAGAACAATTTTTATTGTAAATTTTAATCTGATTATAACATATATAATAAAGGATTTCAAATATAATTATAAGTCTTTTTTTATAAGTTGCGTTTGAGTAAGAAAGTAAAAACTCTATAAATTAATTTTAGAGTTTTCTTATATCATCTAGTTTAGCATTGCTTTGGAAAATGTATGAGTTGAAAAAAGTGTGGAGAAAAAAATATATAGTTTAAGAAGTTTAATTAATGCTAAGAATTTTGATTATTTTAACATTGCTGCGAAAAAATGTTGTGGTAAATTGAAATTCCCATTATGCATAAAACAGCAAAATTTTGGAGATAAAAGAATAATTTAATAATTTTATCTTTAAAAAATCTAAATAAATAGCAAAAGTTACAAAATTTTGATTTATTAATTTGAGTTTCCAACCATAAATTTTTAAAAGAAAATGTCAATTTTTTTTGCTATTTAACATTGTTATTACAAGAAAATATAACTTTTAATCTCAAAAATCGTGCCAATAATAATACTAAATTGATCCTGCTTAGCTCAACGCAACTAGATAAATTTCAAAAAAAAGTTATAAAATTCATTATGCAACTTACTATTTTATTAGGTCATTTAGCTAAATTTGTGAGTTAAATAACAAATAATGTGAAATTTAATAATAATAATAATAATAATAATAATAATAATAAT
>JBBYHK010000013.1:8744558-8781666 GCA_038382065.1 Adansonia grandidieri
TAATAATAATAATAATAATAATAATAATAATAATAATCTTATATATTAATATTTAACTATGCATAATTGATGTTTATTAATTTGAAAGTTTAAAAAGTGCTCAATATAGATGTAGATCAGTATTAATACTAATTGAAAACATTATCTTTTATATTTTTTGTAAACATATATTGTATTCATAAAGTACTATTCATCCTTGTTATGCATGAGGTCAAAACTAGAGGAAAGCATTAAATAGGTTTTATTTAGTCGATTTTAAAAATTCAAAAACTAAATAAATCAAATACTCTAATAACCAAAACCAATCAAACATGTATAGATAAATGAAAAATAATCAAACTAAATTAAATAAGCCAATTCAGTCTGTTAATTCAATTTTTAATAATATGTTAAATGATCTATGTTCTTTTAAAGATCATGTCATTACAGTTCCTTTCTTATGACTTTGCTTGCTAGTCTTTGGGCTAAGGCATGGAAATTATTTTTAGTTGTAATGAAGGTTTTTTAGCTTATATATTTTAGGGTTGGAGAGTGTAAATGAACATAGTTGGTACTTGTCAAGATGTTTTTGTACAGATATGGCATGTGGGTGATAGATTACAAGAAAAAAAAGATAAATTAGCTAGATTTTTAAACACATTTAGTTCAAAAATCGATATGCTTGCATTCTCCCCAATGATATTATGAGGCAGTTTTTTAATCACTTATATTAAAGATTGGTAACTCAAAAAGTGCAAACAGTAATGAGAATAAAAAAATGAATTTTATCTCATTACCAACATTACATTTAGTCTAAGAATTAAGCTAGGTAAAATCAAGTTTATGCTAAAACTTACACTTTATAGAACTTAATCTTAATCTTAAGTTTACATTTAAAAAGTTATAAAGTTTATTTAAATTAAGTTAGTTTAAATTAGTTGATTAGCTAAGGCTTTATCCGTATCATGGATAAGTTAAACTTTAAATAAAGTTAATAAACAAAAGTTTTTAAGTTTGCTCATGCTTCAACTTCTTATTTGTCGTAATATGCCACCTTAAGACTATGAAGCCATCAGTTACACCAATCTTGTATCGTAAAAACACAAACCTTTGATTAGTCAAAGTTTTGGTAAATCATTCTACAAATTGATTCTTTCTGAAAACATACAAGACTTTTAATGCACCTACATTGACATGTTGACAAATAAAATGATAGCCAAAGCTATATGCTTCATCTTGGAATGAAAAACAAGATTTGCAATTAAGTAATTGGCACTAATGTTATCACAAAGTAGCTTGGGTGGTTGATAATGAGAAATCCAAAGCTTGATGCCTTATCTTGAATTGATAAATAAAATTTGTAATTAAGTAGTTTAGGTGGTTGATTATAAGGAATGTGAAGTTCTACCAACAAGATTTTGGATCAAAGAATTTCTGATAGCAATGCTAGCAAATGTCCTTATATTCTACCTCTGTAAATGATTAAGCATTGTATTTTTACTTGATTGACTTCCAAAAAATTGGATTCCAAGCAAAAAAATTTAATTTGCCGTTAAAGTTTTTTCATCTATATTACTTGCCCAATTAGCATCAGTAAAGACAGAGAGATCGAGAGATGAATTTTTCATTAGTAATAAACCATGATGATTAGTCTCTTCAAATATTTGAATATTCTTTTAACAGTTGTCCAAAGCAATTTCATAGAAAAGTTTATGTATTAAGATAACTTGCTAACTGGATAAGCCATATCAAGTTTAGATAATGAAAGATAATAAAGAGAGCCAACTAATTGTTTTTATACAGTAGCTTTAGTATGACCAGTGCCATAATGATGTTATAGTTAAGTGCTTGAAGCCATTAATGTGACTATATCCTTTGCATTAGACATATCAAACTTTTCAACAAGATTTCTAATGTATTTATGTTGAAATAGAAATAAACCAGATGCTATACAGATAACTTTAGCTCAAGAAAGAAATTAGATTACCAAGGTCTTTTAGACAAAATCTTTGAGATAAATTGAGCTACAAATCTTTAAAGAGCTTGTTAAATTTTGCCAGTGACTATGAGATCATCAACATAAACTAAAAAGTAAATCAAATCTGAATTATGAGCATAAGTAAGTAGAGAATCTAAAGTAGCATTGACAAATCATATTGTAAAAAAAATGATTCAACTCTTGATGCCATACCTTTCTAGCTTGTTTAAGTCCATAGATACCCTTATTCAGTTTGCATACATGATTAGGTTGATTCTTGTTAACAAAATCTACTAGTTGAGTTATACACACATTATTTCTTATTATTCATTGCAAAAAGGTATTATTAACATCTAGTTGCTTCAAAGACTAGCCAAAAAAAAGAGTAACGCAAAAAACAATCCTAATTGTAAGAAGCTTAATTGTTTCTTTGAAATCTGAATAAGTTGATGACAGATTTTATCAATGTTTATTGCAATCAAAATTGTTTTTTGCTTTGCTTTTTCCTTTGGCTAGCCTTTGAAGCAACTAGATGTTAATAATACCTGTTTGTAACAAACATTGTCAAATAATGCATATATAGCTGAACTAGTAGGCTTTGTTAAGAAGGATCAACCTAATCATGTACACAAACTCAATAAGACTATCTATAGTCTTAAACTAGCTACAAAGGTATAGCATCAAGTGTTGAATTCTTTCTTTTCACATATGCTTTTATCAATGCTACCTTACATTATCTATTTATTTATGCTCATAATTTAGATTTGATTTACTTTTTAGATTATATTGATAATCCCGTACTCACTAGTAAAATTTAAAGAGCTCTATAATGATTTGCAATTCAACTTATTTCAAAGGTTTTGTCTAAAAGACCTTGGTAATTGAAATTTTTTCTTATGAGTTAAAGTTATCTCTATAGCATCTGGTTTATTTCTATTTCAACATAAATATATTAAAAATTTTCTTGAAGAGATTGATATGTATAATGCAAAGGATATTGTCACACCAATGGCTTTAAGCACTCAACTAAAACTTTATTATGGCACTAGTCCTACTAAAGCTACTATATAAAAATAGTTAGTTGGCTCTCTTTATTATTTTTCATTATCTAAGCTTGATATGGCTTATCCAATTAACAAGTTGTCTTAATACATGAACTTTTCTACACTATTACATTGGACAACTCTTAAAAGAATATTCAAATATTTGAAAGGGACTATTCATCATGGTCTATTCCTAATGAAAAATCCATATCTCCCAATCACTTTGTTTTTAGTGATGCTAGTTGGGCAAGTAATATAGATGAAAAAAATCTTCAACAATAAATTAATTTTTTACTTGAAATCCAATTTTTTGGAAGTTAATTAGTAGAAAACAATGGCTAAATCATTGATAGAGGTAGAATATAAAACCATTTGCTAACATAGTTACAGAAATTACTTCATCCAAAACTTGTTGGTAGAATTTTACATTTCTTATAATCAATCAACCAAGCTACTGTGTGACAACATTGGTGCCAGTTAATTACAGATCCTATTTTTCATTTAAGGATCAAGCATTAAGCTTTGGATTCTTTATTATCAACCACCTAAGCTATTGTGTGATAACATTGGTGCGAATCTTGTTTCTCATTCCAAGATAAAGCATTTAGCTTTGGTTATCAGTTTGTTTGTCAACATGTCAACGTAAGTGTATTAAAAGTCTTGCATGTTTCCACAAAGGTCAATTTGTAGAAGGTTTTACTAAAACTTTGACTAATCAAAGGTTTCTATAAGAGTGGTGTAACTAATGGCTCTATAGTCTTGAAGTGGCATATTAAGGCAAATGAGAAGTTGAAGCATGAGCAAACTTAAAAACTTTTGTGTATTGAATTTATTCAAAGTTTAACGTATCCATGAACCTTAGGTAATCAACCAATTAAAGCTAACTCAATTTCAATAAACTTTTGTAACTTTTTAAATGTAAACTTAAGATTAAGATTAAGTTCTGTAAAGTGTTAGTTCTAGCATAAGCTTAATTTTACGTAGCATAATTGTTAGACTAAATGTAATGTTAGTAATAAGATAAAATTCACTTTTTCATTCTCATTACTTTTTGCTCTTTCTGAGTTACCAACTTTAATGTAAATGATTTAAAAATGCCTCATAATATCTTTAGGGAAAATGCAAGCATATTACTTTTTGAATTGAATATGGTTAAAGATCTAGCTAATTTATCTTTTTTTTTCTTATAACCTATCAGTCACATGCCATGCCTATGTAAAAAAAATATTGACAAGTACCAACTATGTTAAGTTACAATCTCGAGCCTCAAAGTACATAAGCTCAAAAAAACCCTTTATACAACAAAAATAACTCTATGCCTTAGTTCAAAGACTAGCAAGCATAGTCATAAGAAAGGAACAATAATCACATCATCTTTAAAAGAACATAGATCCTTTAACATAGTATTAAAAAATTGAATTAATAGACTAAATTAGCATATTTAATTTAGTTCAATTATTTTTTTTATTTATTTATACATGTTTGATTGATTTGGTTAATTAGTGTGTTTGATTCATTTGATTTTTAAATTTTTAAAATCGAATAAATTGAATGCTTCCCTCTAGTATTGACCTCATGCATAACAAGGATGAATAGTAGTTTGTGAATATAATATTATGCTTGGAAAAAATATATAAGATAATGTTTTCTATAAGTGTTAATGTTTGTCTTTATTTATATGAAGCATTTTTTAAACTTTCAAATTAAATAAACATCAATTATGCATAGGTAAATGTAAATATATAAGTATTATTATTATTTTTAAATTTCATATTATTTTGCATTTAACTTGCAAATTGATCTAAATGACCTAATAAATTAGTAAGTTGCCCAATGAATTTGATGAAGTTCTTCTTTTTTTTGAAATTTATCCAGTTGCATTGAGCTAAATAGGATCGATTTAGTATTATTGTTAGCACCATTTTAGAGATCAAAAGTTACATTTTCTTGTAATAACTATGTTAAACAATAAAACATTTTCTTTTAAATTTATGGTTGGAAACCTAAATCAATAAGTCAAAATCTTATAATTTTTGCTACTTTGTTATACTTTTTAAAGATAAAATAATTAAATTATTCTTATATCTCCAAACTTTTGTTGTTTTATGCATATTGGGAATTTTAATTTGCTACAGCATTTTTCATTAAACTTCTTAGCATTAATTAAAATTCTTAGACTATATTTTTTTTCCACCATAGTTTTTTCAACTCATATTTTCCAAAGTAATGCTAAAACTAACTTGATATGAGGAAACTCTAAAATTAACTTATAGAGTTTCTATTTTCTTACTCAAACTCAACTTATAAAAAATTATAATTATATTGCAAATCCATTTTTATATATGTTATAATCGGATTGAAACTTACAATAAAAATTGTTCTATGTTTTCTATCTATATTAATATTATTAAAATGACTAAATGAAATGGCATAACAAGTTAACAAGACATCAACTTAATTGGTATATATTAAAAAAATAAATTTATAACAAAAAACGAAATTAAAGGTGGTTATATATATTTTATTTTTAAAAAACCACTACATGTGACTTAATAAGATATCTTTTCTTTTAAAAAAACTACTCATATCTTACATCATTAGATAAATTTATTTTAATATATATAATTTAACTGATTTTTTCTCTATGTTATGGGTGTGCAATACCTAGCACTTATTATATAAAAATTAATTAAACTCACAAGAAAATATTAAAATATTTAACTCGACTTAATTTACTACTTGTATTTGAGCTTACTTGAATTATTATCCTATTAAGGAGATCAAGCTTTGGTTTTTTTTCTTTTTTGACATATTAATAATTTATTTTATATAAATATTGACAAACTTATATATTCAGGTTATGTTCATTTTTTGTGTTGTTTCATGGTTTAACTACTTTTTCATGCTGTATAATTATGTTGTGTTCAAAATTGTCAAGTTTAATTGACACTATTTGAATAACTCTAATTTAGTGTCACATAATATCATGTTCTTTTTACTTTTTCTTATCATAACCATATATATTTATTCAAATTGTGACACGATAATAATTTATTTTACATAAATTTTGACATGTTGTCTATTTCTGTTGTGTTCATGTTATTTTTGTATCACGTCATATTTTAAATATTTTTATCATATTGTATTCATATAATATAATCATTTGTTTGCTTAATTAGCAATATTTAAATAATCTTAATTTTATGTCATGGGTCGTATAAATAATTAGAGTTGTTTAGATAAATTAAGTGTTATAATTTTAGAATTCATATCTTACCTTGGAAGTTGTTCTCAAGTGAGAATATTTTTTATAATTTATCATAAATATTCAACTTAAACTTTAAAAAAGGCATTTGGTATTATAGAAAATTCTCGTTTTTCTGGGAATTAGATACCTACTAATTCAATTTTTTTGTTTAGTATACTATAAAATGTTCACTTTTTTAAGGATGTAATTTTCTTTTAAGAATTACTTTCCTATAGTCAGAGGAATATGATTCCTATGTGGAGTGGTGGAAAAGCAACTTTCTATGTAGTTGAAAAGTTAAAAAAAAAATACTTTAAGATAAAATTATCCTTTTTCATATTTAAAAATTAGTAGCTAATTTTTTTCCACTCAATACTTTTACTATTTATAAAATCATGAAAATTTAATTAATTTTAAAATTATTCTAATAACTTTTAAATTAAATTACATTCTAGTTTAAATACATATTAAATATTTAGCTTATTTTTATTTTAATCATATATTAAATTTGAGATACATGTACTATATAATTTTTATTTACAGTAAATTAATTATTATTTAAAAAATAAAACTATTAAATGACATGTTTAGAAATAATAAATTGATAATTATTAATAATGAATATCTTTGAAAAATGTTAAAAATAATGAAATTTGCATTTTATTTCGTAAAGGTAATTTCGTAAATTACCAATGTAACATTTTTTAGGATTTTAATAATAATTTTTCTTGTGTACCAAATACTATAATATTATTTTTTCAAGAATCATATTCTTAGGAATCACATTCTAGTGGAATTTTGACATGAGAAAACACCAAACACCATCTAAATTCATTGGCTTAAAAAATGGATAATTGCATTTGGATTTGATATGCAATAACACAAATACCACATAACAAAATCACAAGCATTTATCTAATACTATCAATTCCCTTTTTTATTTAAAAAACTAATCCAATCTTTTTTTCTATTTGTTAATTTAAAAAACCAAAAAATAAGAATATAATTATTTTATTTGTTTACTTACTTTCTAATTTGTACATATATTTTCATTTCTATAATTATTTAAACAATTTAGTAAACAATAATTAAAAAATTAATGAAAATAAATAAAATATACATATTTAATTTAATAATTAATATAAAATTATTATATTAATATATGAAATGACATTCACTTGAGCCATAATTTTTTTTTGCTATTTAATTGATTTTTTTTAAAAAAAACCCAAAAAGTAAATAAAAATACAATGATTTTATTTGTTTATTTAATTTCTAATTATTATGTATATATTTTCATTTCCATAACTATTTAATCAATTTAGTGAGTAATATTTTAAAAAATTAATGAAAATAAATAATTCTTTTATATTTCATTTTTATTAATTAACATAAAAATATTATATTAATATTAAGAATATTTAATATTAAATTTTAATATATTTGTATTTATATTTTTCAAAATTAAGAATTGTAAATGCATTTGTCTCATTGATTTTATAAATAAATAATTTTTACATATTAAATTTTTTTATAAGGATATTTAATATTAAATTATAATTTATTTCCTTTCCTTTTTTCCCTTTCTTTTTTGTTGTTTCCTCTTTTAGAAGCAGGTCAAGAGTGAATACGTTATTTTACACAACAATCCTTGTGTAGCAAATATCTCATCGTATTGTGATCAAATATTAACATGGCATGTAGTGTTCCAAACAGAAAAGGAAAACTAAAGGGAAAAGAAAAAGGAAATGTTGTTTGTTAATCGTTTAAAATGTTAGTAGATAATCAATTTATATTATCTAAAAAAGTTAAACTTATTGAATATATAATTATTCATGATTAGCTGTATTATAAAGACACACTTTTGTATTGTAAAGTTATTTTGTAAAGACATAAGTTTTTTGTGTAAAGTTATTATAAAATAACATAACTTTATAAAAAGGTATCTGATTGAAAGATATATCTATTTGCTATCTATGTAAAGGACTTTTCTATTTAGTTATTTTTATTATTTTGCTTAAAGGTTAAGGGATTTGTTGTATTTTTTAGGCATGTTAAAAGACTTAAGCAAAGTGTTCTACACACTTCTAAGCCATTTTACTTTAACAATATTATTTTATTTTCTTGCTTTTTTATCTATATTTTTCAACAATCTTAAGGCTTTTAATATGGTAATTTTACTGAGAATTTCTTGATTGAGGCTATCGATAAAAATTCTACTTCAAGACCTAAGAAAGAAAATAATAAGGTTATGCATAGTCTGATCATGGTCCAAGTGTGCAACTTATTTCATGTACTATAAATTTTATTGTGAGAACACCACTCGCATGATGGCCACTTAATTCTTGAACATTGAATTACCATTTATCATGAAAATTCTTATATACATGTTGAAAATGGCTATAGATGTTTGAATAAGAAATTTGGAAAAAACTTGGTTAAGGAAAATGGTGACATCATACTAGGATCTTTGTTCACAACAAAATGAATAACAATGGCCTAGAAATGAATGATTTTCAATATTTTTTAATGATTATTGGATTCTATATGCCATTTATTATAGCATTTATATATTACTAGTTCTATAGTTATTCACGTCTGTATCTGACTTGATTATAATATTGGTTAATCATCCCAAAATTTGTTTATATGTGGCCTATTGAAATTGAATGATATGTCGATTTATTTATTTGGTTCTATCCTTGTTGGTTGTTAATGAATGAAAAGTTAAACTATTAACTTTTGCTTAGACCTATGCTATATAATGGAGATAAAATGAAGTATACTTGTATTTACTTTATTAGAACCTTGATATTTACTTGTATAACAAGAATAACATGAAAGAAAAGTCCACCTATTAATGGAATAAGAGAATGAATAGACATATGGCTACAACAATAGATGAGTTACTTTGGCCAAAAAATAAGTTAATTACTTATGCAAATAGGCAAGTTACTTCATTTACTAACCAAGAAACACAAAAGGTTTTGACTTAGGTTAAAGCTTGTGATCAATTTATGATTTAAGCTAAGTCAACATGAACATCCAAAGACTTTTAACTGGAGTAATTAGATGTGATTAGAAATAAGATTTCATAAGTCAACTTGGTCAAAGACCTTTGATTTTTTGTTTTCAAAACTTTCAATTTTGTTGAAAATGATAGAAACTTATCCTAAGATCCAGACTTGGTCGAAGAGACCAAAATGTCCTCTAAAGTACACATTTGACATGAAAGTATCCCGATGATCCTAAACGCTTGGTTCTAAAGTAATTACTAAAATGCCTTTAAGGTACACCTTCGACGTGAAGTATCCTAATAACCCTAAAGGATGCGATAACATCATGAGAGAACAAAGCTATCCCTACTGTACACCTTTGACTTGAAAATATCCTGGTGATCAAATAAGACTTGCTGCTAATATAAATTACTAAAATGCCTTTAAACCTTTGATGTGAAAATATTTCGGTAACCCTAAAGGACTCAAAAATGATATAAAATGACAATTTTACCATAAATGGATAACTTAGATGGCAAATATGACCTAAAATGCAAAAGTTGCTAAAGGCCTCTAAATTTCTCAAAATTACAATTTTACCTTACATGGCTAAAAAAGCTAAAAATATTTTTAAAATGACCAAAATACCCTAAATGGGTAATTTAATGTGAGAAATAACCTTTATAACCCTCAAATGTAAGGCTTTACCTAATGAACTCCGAACTTTTTTAACTTTACAAAATAGTCCCTAAATGAAATGAAATACATAATCAAACATCAAACGCATCAAAATTGACATGGAAAATTTTCCAAATAATCCAACAACCATTTGGCCAAGCACTTTTGACAATTTTTTTATTTTTACAAATACATCCCTAAACTTTCTAAGGTTAAAAATGCATGAAGCATACTTGAACATGTCAAAAAATACATTAAAACACCCCTAAGGATCTCAACAAGCATTTGGCCAAGTTGATATGGCCTTGGAAAAAATTTTGCAACTTTTGCAATTTAGTCCCTATATTTCTTAAGATTATAAATAGCACCAAAAAGTCAAAAAACTTCACCAAATCACACATACAAGATTCGGCCAAGCTTGGATATAGTGATCTAAGCCTTAAAAATTTTTGGAAAATTACTTTTAGGCCCTTGCAACTTTCAAATGTGACAAAATAGTCCAAAATATCATCAGACAAGTATGAAAATTTATCCAAAAGACATGATCATCATCAAGAACAATCAAGAACAAATTTTTTTCACATAAATTCATGAATAATAATGCATGAAACATGAGAAACATGAACAGATAAACATACTTTTTCAATAAACAACATGAAAATACTAAGAAAAATAGCACAAAATTATATATATATATGTACAAAGGTAACATCATTTTCACAAACAAACATATATTATCTTGATGAAATTCAGCTTATTGTTAAGAAAAACAAAACCTAACAACAAAAGGAAGAAAATTGTTTATGGCTTTCATACTTGGCCTTTCAATATGAAATCATGAAAATACTAAGGAAAATAGCAAAAAATTATATATATATATATATATAAAGGTAACATCATTTTCACAAACAAACATATATTATCTTGATGAAATTCAGTTTATTGTTAAGAAAAACAAAACCTAACAAGGAAAAGAAGAAAATTGTTCATGGCCTTCATACTTGGCCTTTAAACATGGATCAAAATTTATGAGCATAAGTAATCATCAAGCTCACTAAAAGGAAAAAATATGAATGAAATGTATAAAAATCAAAGTTCTTATAAATGAAACTGTGTTTAGAGCGTTAAAACTTGGAAACACTTAAGAAATTTTCTATCTTTTCTTTGCATGAAAGCATTAGTCCCCAACTTTATCTCCCTTGGCCAAAATTCTCTTTTTTTCTTTAATTGATTCTAACTTTATCATTTAATGGATTTTTTTTTAGATAAAGCTTAATTAATTTTTTTTATCTTTTTGTATTACTCACCATGTATTGGTTATCAATTTAATGTATAGGTATAATGATGGTTAAGATAAAAAAATCTTAATTGGATAAAAATGAATTGGAAGGATTAACTTGTAACAAATTAAAAGATTATGTATTCAAGAAATATAAATTCACATGATAAATTTAATTAAGAATTTAATCAAGTGGGAGGCCTAATTAAACATCCATATAAAAATTTTTTATACAAAAAAATTAATAAAAATTTTGAAGGGAGAAAAAATTAATGGGTTCTATTATAAAATTTCAAATATCTGTTGGGCTTGTTGGAAATTTCTAAGTGGACTTGTTGGAAGATCAAAATAGGCTTGTTAGGCTTATAGAGGAATATAAAAGGCTTCATGAGTTTGTTGGGCTTGTTGAAAATATAATGGGTTTATTGGGCCCATTTAAAAGTTTTAACCCTATAAAATAAAACATCCTTGGCCCATAATACATTAATAAATGAAAATATATTTAATATGTGAAAATTTGAATAAAAATTTTCATAAGAAAATTTCAAGTAAAGGAAATCAACTAAAAAAACCCTTTTTGCGAAAACTTTGGAAAATATATCTAGAAATAAGAAAATTTTAAAATATGGAGGCCTACAAAGAAATTTAATATATTACTCAAATCATTAATCAATAAAAATTATAAGGAAAAAAACCTAAAATTCAAAGCAAGTTTTATTGGAAAAATTTTGCAAGCTAAAGGCTCATGATAGTGTGAAAAATTCAGAACTAAGTACTAAAATTAACAACTTGATACCTCATGGTATAAAATGTTAATATGGATTTTTCTTGAAAATTTTAGATTTTTCAGAGTTAGTATCAGCATAAATATGATAGAAGTATCGGTAAAAATATGAAACGTTTAACCTATCAAATTTTATGAAAAAATCTCAAATTTTTCCTAAAAATAAAAAATTCGATCGTGATATCATATGTAAAATTTAATTTCAAATTTTGATGAAAAGATAATTAAAAACTAATTTTTCTCTTGAATATTAATCTTTTTTATTCGAGGTTTATTCTATTTGACCTTGGAAACTACATTTTGTTTGTTACGTGCACGCGCGGCCACTTAAGCATGACTAAATAGATCTTGAAAATATCCAATTCACTTGAAAGAGGTTAACCTCATACCAAGAGTACTGTTAGGCTCTTAGTTTCGAATATTTAGGATTGTCGGAAAAAGAATCCAAATGAAATTAGGTGTCTACACTTTCCATAAAAAAAATTCAAAACTTGAAACCATAAAAGACAAAGTAGTCATAATAAGGGTCAAAGGAAACAAATAATATATATATAAAAAAATATTTATGAAAGAGACTTTTGAACCAGCATTTTTCTCTATCCAAATTAAGAGAAAAACCATCATACAAGCTCAAGATTTGCATGGACTATAATATACTACAAATGTTCACCAATTCAATTTTTCAATCAATATGTAGTTCATAGAGGTTTACACTACTTTATAAGTCAGACAGAAATGCACCAACAAAAAACCCTGTAAAGGTTTGCCTCCACATAACTCTAAAAAAATATATATAGCTACATCCATAAAAACTCATAGATATAATAATTTGAGTAAAGGCGAAGGAAAAATACGATAACAATAGTAAAAAAAGGAAACAAGAAAAAAAATCATATCTTTTCCAATAAAAAGCAATATTTTATCCATGTACCTAATTGAGCAAACAAGTGAATGGGTCTTGGCTCAATTGATGGAAAAGAGTACATAATATCTTGCTAGAGCGGTGCTCACTAATGCATTTTAGAATCCAATACATGAATAGTAAGATTGATACGTCTATTTGTCAGCATATACAACTAATGCAAGTATAAAAAACCACAAAAATAATAAAGAGACCAATAATTCAAGCCCAAGCTAGCCCCATAAGGGTATATGTTTGTCTTTAGAATATTGGGTTAGGTGAACACAGAACATTTAGTATCCTTAGCAATAGTTACCCATTAAAACAAACAATAGCAAGCATCATATTTCAACATTTATGTTGAACATTACAAAGCAGTAACCTTAGCCTTGCAAACTGCAACCTGAAATGAAATAGACTGATAAATAACACTCCATGTAGCCTGCTATTGTATAAAAAAAATTAAAGAGAAAAAACATGCAAAAGATATAGAGTTAAGTCATATTAGCCATGACTATTAAAAAGGAGAATTTTTATTTATCATATTCAGCGTTATTTGGGAAAAAACCATGGACCTTCATTAGTGAAAATTTAAATAGTTAATTAGAGATACTAACCCTTCAATTATTGATTCATGCATGAGAAATATTCAGTGGCCTCTTAAGAGTACAATTAAAATCATAGTTCTTTATTGGGTGCAAAATGCAAACCTTGTATTGTAAAACTTAAAATCCAAAAAATGCAAAGGTTATGTGTAAGGCTTTACATATGAAACATTCACATAAAATATTTCTAACAAAAATAGACATATCAAGACTGTATAACACAGAAGCATATGAACAAAAAAAAATTGGAGATCTTTAAGGATAGTGATTGCTCAAAGAAAATGAAGTTGAAAAGAGATCTTATGAGGAGAGTATTATTAATCATAGGAATAAATCTAATTGGGAAACTAGAAGGCAATAAGCAAACCTTTGTTGTTGAGAACTTCGAGCATCATGCTAAAAGAAGAAAGATTACATCAAATTGAGCCACGATTCCAACCTGAAGTATGTGCAAATAAAAATATGAAAATAGTAAAAGAAATTACTTAAAAATAAAAAGAAAAAGGAAATGCTATACAAATTTGTTAGTTTATCACTGTCACAATTTACTTAAACAACATTCATGTAGAACTATTAATGCTATTTGTGTTTGTTACAACAACACAAGTAATAGCGCATTCATTACCATTTTATGCATATAAATGTAGTTTTTTGGCCTAGTTCTCTTTCTAAGAACCCTTGCATGCATGAAAAATCAAAGTAGTAGAAACTAAGAAGGATTATATTTTAATCTAAGCTGAAATTTCAAAAAATTACAAACATCATTTGAAAGCAAAGGTATTTAGGCAATAATAGTTTTAAATTTTTGCATTAGTAAGGAAATCTAGTAGTTACACACCACATCACATCATGCTCATTGGCTTAGTTGATTGGAAAGAAAATCTTGTGCTCATGCATATCGATATAAGCATAAACTTTAATCAGAATTAAAATATACGCAGTAGAATTAAACAAAAAAAACCTAGATTTCCTTAAAATCTTAGGAAGAGATATACATGTGATCTAATTGCAATTTAAAACATAGATCTGATAAAAATCATACTTGTTTAGAGACTCATTACTTTAAGCATGCCAATCGCTACACAAATGCACTATGGGTTTTATTACTATGATTGAGAGTAAAAGCAACCCAAGTATTCTACCTCTAACGATGATTCACACAAATGACTTGGAGTATGAGGTCCAGTAGTTCTTTGATGTGAGCCAGAAGGCTCTTCAAGCCTTAACCAAAAGATATACAGCCAATAAGTATAGACTGGATGTGATCTAGGAATAATTCCCTTATTTATTAGGCCAATAGAAGGAGAAACAGCTCTGTAGGAAAGTAGCTATTTTTCGCAAATGCCAAAAATGGATCCAAAAATCATAATTCTTGGTTTTGGTTCATTCCTTTAGGATAGAAAATTGATTTTCTATCATTCATTACAATCAAGAACACTTTTTGATCACCTGAATACAATCAGCACAATCAGGCTTAGGAAAGCAATGACTTTAAGATTTTGCTAATTTCATAACTTTTACAACAAATTAATCTGTCAATGCTAGAAACCTATTTTTCTACTTTCGTTGTGTCAAGAACGATTCAATAACACTCAACAAAGGCAAGATTATGCAAAGAAAACTTAAGAAAGCAAAAAGTTATGCCAAATCCCTTAATAAAATCTAGGGTTGGCACTTAGGATTTATTCTATCCTCTTTGATCTGCCAAAGAGTCTTAGTTATATATTTAAATACATCTTGGGCTTGATTAAGCTTGACTATTGGGGTAGCTGAGCCTATTACTAGATACCTGAAAGGTGGCCTCACTTAGAGTGTTTCCTAAAGCATCATTAAAACTATTATAATTAGCTTCCCCAAAATTGAGCCTTAGTATTAACTTATTAATATTTTAGCCCAATAGCACACTAAAGACAGCTATTCCATGCACTAAGCCCATTGGCAAGCCCAACTTGGAATAGTTCAAAACTGAATTCTCTTAACTTGATAATAGCCCAAACCCTTAATTTACATGTTCAATAATTAATTCATAATTAAATTTTCTAACCAAGTAAAACAATTTTAATTCATTAAATAATTATCAAATAATTATTTAATTTTTCAAATATAATTAGTTGGCTTTAGTTAATAATATTGGTAAAACCATGTTTACAAAATAAACATTATCTTGATAAGACATTTTATCTTTATTGCCAAATTAAGACATCTCTAATTAGATTTCATAAATCTAATTTATGTCATAAATTATTCTTAATTGAACTTATTCAATCAAATTTGCCTCGTTATACCTTTTATTTAATTAAGTCATACTTAATTAAATCTTGATTTTAATCTAACAGAGCATCTCATTAATTAAGTCATACTTAATTAGGCTTTCATCATAAAGACAATAAATATAATTACCCAATTAAGTGTATTTATATTTATAAACCAAGATTGGCCTATAATAAGGCATCATGGCCACTTGGTATGTAGCAAGAGTCAATGTGGCCTCTTAAGAAACCTTTCAGTAACCAGCCTTTTTGTGTACTTTGGTCCTTTCACTAGATATCCTAGAAAGACCATGAGCATGGTGCAACGTCTACTCATGCATTAATCTATATTATTTCCTTATAGCTTATGGTTAACCTTATGAATTTAGAGAAATAATTTCTCTTAAATCCATTATGTGTTGGCCAATGACTTTATCCAGTTAACCAAAGACAAGATCATATGAAATTTATCTCCAATGTCACCAAGAATGGTGAATCCTTCTAGATCACTTATCCACCTTTGTATGGTTCATGCCTACCCAAAACCACCCTACCTAGGCATCCATTTATTTTGGACCCGTTTATGATGGAATTAAAGCATGAAACTCCTCATACAAAATGATTTGGTATCATAAGTATAAGGACTGATATACACAATTGGCACATGAAAACATATTCCCTTGAACTTGAGTGACTAATATCAAATAGAGTTCTCATATAGATCATGTTCATTGAACTTGTTTTCACAAAACAAGGACCCATACATTATCTCCAAGTATCTCTATGCTTTAACTTCTATTAGATCAAAGAGTTGCATGCATTAAATGGATAGAGGCTTTGCATATGCTAGTCATTGTGCATTGTCAATGCCCTATCTTGACAATATGATGACTAGGAATGTTTTTAGAAATATAGCTTTGACGCATAAAGTTCTCATGATCATAACTCATTACTAACTTTGCAAGGCCATCCTTTTTCATGGGCTTTATCCAATTAATGTTTGCATGATTGTCAATCAAGCCACTAACATAAAGGAAAATCTTAAATCACTAACTAAAGTGATTAGTTTGCATTATTAACATAGATATGCCTCATCCAATTTGATTGACTTTAAGGCATATATTAACATCTCTCAATTGCACTAAGCCAATCGCTAACGCATTTAATGTGAAACTCTTTCGATTACCAATTATGTCTCAACTTGGATGAAGTTTTAATACTATTGTGAGAATATTTTGGTTACATTCATGATAATCTCATTAGCAAAGTCATTAACTATTTGGACCACAATGAGATCTAGATTCCAATCATATCCTCACTTATTACTTCAACAACTATTAGAAATCTTTTATTAAGTTGTAAACTAATGATCCAAATGTAACTCTTTATGTGAGCATAAACAAAAGAGTTTGTTTATGACTTATAGGGTATAAACATGCAATCCTCTCTCTAATTTGGAACACTTTCCAAATAATTACATTTTTTACATTATGGCTATTTATCACTAAGTCAAATTATGATCTTTAACTTTTAAAAAGTCATAAATGCCTCCTACTAAATCCAACATGTGTAGATTGAAAGAGAATTGGATTTGAAAATTATTTTTGAATCTTATAAGTTATAAGCTATTTAGTATTCTTAGTACTATTACAAGTTGTATGTTTGAGAATAATGTGACCATAATATAAAACAAGTTCTACAATTAATGATTTATTCAATGAAGATTGAATCTAAGCTTGGCATCGAATGCTAGCAATCATTCTCAATTGGTATGTAAATGTCAAAATAAACATTTTATGTTCATGAATAAATCAAAATTATGTTTCAAAAATATTGATTAAGAAGGCAAGCTTAGATCAACATCAACAATGTTGCTATTACCTATGGGTTTATCTTTACTACTCCTTTCGTTTGGGCCTTACAATATGTCATATATATTTAAGCACCAACTTCTAGGTATCATATACCAAGTGAATGAATCTCAGTGAATATCTAATATTGAAACTTCTCAAAGTTTCTTAATTTTGATCATATTAATATTTTCCTTGCAATCTTAACTTTATTAATCTAGTTATCCACTATGTTGGCATATTCCCTTATCATCTCCATTATCTTTTTTGAAAAGAAAGTATATGGACAATGAATGGATCATGACCATCTAAAGTGCTTAAGTCCTAAAATATATCCTATCATATAAAGCCTGATTAAGCTACCTTTTGACATCTTGCTTAGGAATAATTCTTTAGGGATATCAAACCTCTCATTATGATTATCTTTATAGAAAAATTCTTTAAAGTTTCAATTAAGTTCATGAGCTTAAATAACCACTTGCTACTTTCAGAGTTCGGGCATCATACTAATCATCATCACAACGTGGCTTTATCAAGATTATCAAATTAAACTTGATAGACTGCTTCTAAACTAGTGGGCTATTTCTTGGATATGCAATTTCAGTGGCTTAATCAATGGAATCTGGCCCATTAAGCTTATTAGCACCATATATACTACTTAGCAATAGTCTATTAGTCATTTCGTGTTTATATTCATTATGAACCAAAACATTTTATAGTTAATAATTTGCAATTTCAATCATTAATTAAGGTTTTACAAATTTAATGATTGTCTTCATTATTTTATTGAGATTATAGCCTCAACATAATTCAAGAAGTTTAACATTTGAATATTCTTAATGAACTAGGCACTTCGTTCACCCTTTAATGACCTTGAGTCAGCTCAACAAACTACGAAAGAACTAATTGGAGTGGTAACTTTATTTACCATTCACATCTCTATGTAACTCCTAGATCAATTAGGTGAAAACTTTCTACCTAAATACTTAGTATGCATTTCACCTAACCATTGCCTTTAATGTTATGCAATTAAGTTGTACGCATCTGAATAGCATGACATTACTTGATTGAAACCTATCATTCATAACTCAAGCAGTCGGGTGGAAGGGACCTTGAGTAAACTCAATAAATCCTCATGGTCCAAACTCAAGTATCTTATTATGAACAATGCAAGGCGTCTAATCATGTTTTGTCATGGACTCAATATTTTACGAGAGATTTTTATCATTTATCTTAGGTCTCATTGCTTTGTTTGATTAGCAAGCTTAGCATTTATTCAATCATAGATCAAATATATATAAGTTCAAAAATAGATCTAACACTTGCAATCTATTAGGATAATAGTGGACTTTATCTGTCTAGTTTCCTTGAGCCATTAGGAAATTAGTTAGTCAAATTCCTAAGGATATCATACAAGGTCTTCACAAGTCTTGATGATGATCTTCTTGGTCCTTTATTCTTGTTGTCATCTCTTTTACATCTTGGATTTACAAAAATTCTAATCATATCCTAATCCAAAGCCTACAAGTCCTAGGTAACTGTTACATATCATTATAAGAAACCTCAAGTTACATTTAAAGAGAGTTAGGTGAGAAGAGAATTTACAACCCAAAATTAAAAGAGAAAGCAGGTTTGCAGACCTTATTTATAAAATAAATACCAAAAGAGAAATTCAATCATCAACAACCTAGTCATTCTAAGGTTTGGTCCATAATTATCTTCATGCTAACATAATCATATTATTAGCATGAAACAAAATAAGCATAACCAATATCACTTGATGTTCTTGTATTTTATTTGCATAAACTTCATCAAACAATTTGAGATGATTTATCAAATTATTTAGTAATTTTGGTTCTTTAATTAAAACATTTTTTTAATTAAATTCCTAACTTTTATGAAACTTTTCTTAAATTGCTTATTACCTAACTTTTAATTGCTCTCTCTTAACCAGGACATTATCTAACTTTTAGAAAACTATGTCTTAATTTGGACAAACTGTTCATTTTAGGAAACTTTATTTCTAAAAACCATTTTAGAAAACTTTTTTTTTCCACAAACAACATTTTAGACATTAAATTAGACATACTTGACTTTTAGGTTGTTTGTCTTAATTAAAACACTGTCTAACTTTTAGATAACTTTGTCTTAATTTAGACCAACCATTTGACATGTAATATCTCCTAAACCATTTATGAAACTTGTTTTCCAAACTTTTTGAAGTCCTAGTAATTGATTCATATTTAATTTAATCAAGAAAAAAATAATTTTCTTACATGATTAAAAGTTATTCTAATCTCATTAGAATAAATCCTATTCCAAGTAGAATTAATCATTTAAAAGAAACATATTTTTCATCTAAACAATTTAATTGAATTTATTTCCATGTTTACTATATTATCCAATTCATATCTTAAGCAATTTAAGAAAATTAATACAATCAGATAATTATGTGTTTGATAATAAGTAAGAGTTTTAATAGAACATAACATCTGAAGGAGTCCTAGTCCAACTAGGAGTCTATTCCATGCATGGCTATCTTAGCCATCCTAAATCAACTCAAATACTATTGTCTTCCTCCTAAAAAAGCTCTCAGTATAGCAAATTTGCTACAATAACTTGCTACCATTGATGTCGCAACAAGGTCACACAAAGAAAGACAACAAGTTGCATCTGTCACAGAGACATAGTGCAGCCGCTGTGCCCCAGAATTGAAATGTTTTCAACTTTGATTTTAACTTAATTTTCCATCAAGTATTATGAACTATTCATATGAAACTTTCAAAATGGAAAAACAAGGAAAAGGGTACACTAACAGCTGTTGAAAATATCAACACCATCAGAACACCAAAACGGAGCTATCTTAGCAATAGCTAACACCAAAATGTTGACAGATGACTCTCAGATCAATTTAATTAGAAAAAATACCTTAAACTAATTAATATTGATAATAAACATGCATTAACAAGCTAAGAAATTAAAAATTAAAAAGAAACAATTTCTTTAATTTTTAATTCAAGAAACAGATCAAAATAACATTGAACTAACCTGAAAGGTTTAAGACATGTTAGGACTTTAATCTAAATTAATTAAAACAATTTTAATTAATTATTTAAACACTTTTAAATATGACTAAAGTAAAAAATTATAGGATGTCCTAATTCAAAAAAAAGAAAAATTATTTTTCAAGAATTTTACTAAAATAAAAAAATCACCAAGTCAACACACAAATCAATAAGATTGATTATCATCGAAAACCAACATGCTAGACCACATGTAATCTACAAAACCTAGGCTCTAATATGACTAAAAGGAAATTCTGAGCTCATGCATATTGACATAGGCAAAAATTTTAGACAAAATTAAAACAGCGCAATGGAATTAAACAAAGAAACACCTAGATTTCCTTAGGATCTTAGGAGGGGATATACATATGATTTGATAGCAATTTGAAGCATAGATCTGATAGAAATCATACCTACTTAGAGACTCATAACTCTAAGCATCTTGATCCCTACACAAATGCACCATAGGTTGATTGCTACAATATTTTCTTGAGGCTAAAAGTAATTTAAGTGTTATGCCTCTAATGATGATCCATACATATGCCTATTAAAGCCTTCATGATGTTCAGTGGTTCTTTGATGTTAGCTAGAAGATTCCTCAAGCTTTAATCAAAAGATATACAGCCAATAGGTACAAATTCAATGCGCTATTGGAATGATTCCCTTACCTACTATGCTAAAGAGCCATTTTTCACATATGCTAATAAATGGATTCAAAAATCGCAATTCTTAATTTTGGTTGATTCCTTTAGGATAGAAAACTGATTTTCTATCTTTCATTGTGATCAAGAACACTTTCTGATTACCTAGAATACAATCGACACAATCAGAATAGAGAAGTAGGGATTTCAAGATTTGGCTAATTTCACAACTTCTATGAAAAAGTAATCTCTTAGTGCTAGAAAACTATTTTTTTACTTTCGTTGTATCAAGAACGATTCATTAACCCTCAAAAAAAGCAAGAGCATAAAGAGAGCTTAGAAAAGCAAGGAATTAAGCCAAACACCCTTGAAGAATCTAAAGTTAACACTTAGGATTTCTTCTATCCTCTCTGATCTACCAAAAAGCCTTAATTATGTATTTAAATACACCTTGGCCTAGGATATGCTTGACTATTGGGTCAACTGAGCCCATTACTAGCATACCCAAAAGGTGGCCCTATTTAGGAGTGTTTCCTAGAGCCCAATTAAAACTATTTTAATTAGCTTGTCCAAGATTGGGTTTTAGTATAAACTTATCAATATTTTAGCCCAATAGCATACCAGAGATAGCTATTTCATGCACCAAGCCCATTAGCAAACCCAACTTGTAGCAATTCACAACTAAACTCTTTTGACTTGATAATTAGGCCTTTTAGCCTAACCCTTTAATTTACATATTAAATAATTTAATTCATAACTAAATTTTCTAACCAAGAAAAAAAATTACCTCATGTAAATAACTAAATAATTAACTAAATAATTTCAATTAATTATTTAATTTTTTTAAATATAATAATAAGGCTTTATTTAATAATATCACAGAATCATGTCTATAAACAGACATTATCTTGATAAGACATTCTTATCTTTATTGCCATATTAAGACATCTCTAATTAGATTTCATAAATCTAATTTATGTTTTAAATTAATCTTATTTGAACTTATTCAATTAAGTCCTCATCGTTATACCTTTTATTTAATTAAATCGTACCTACTTAAATCTCAATTTTAATCTAATAGATCATCCTATTATGTGTGACCATTAGGTTTCCATCATAACGACAATAAACATAATTACCCAATTAAGTGTGTATATATTTATAAACCAAGATTAGCCTTTAGCAAGACATCATGGCCACTTGGTATGCAGGAAGAGTGAATATGACCTCTTATTAAGAAACCTTTCAATAACCAGCGGCTCAGTGTACTTCGATCCTTTCACCTAATACTCTGAAAAAAACATAAGCATGGTGTAATGTCTACTCATGATCAATCCATAGTAGTTCGTGCAACTTTTGGTTAGCTACATGAATTTAGAGAAATAATTTCTCTTAAATCCAGTATGTGGTGGCCAATAACTTTATCAAGTTAAACAAAGCCAAGAACATATGAGATATATCTCCAATGTCACTTAGAGTGGTAAATTCTCTCTTGATCACTCATCCACCTCTGTATGGTTCATGTCATACCTTAAGCCACCCTACCATAGCCATCCATCTATTATGGACCCGTTCGTGATGGAATTAAAGTATGAAACTCCCCCTACAAGATAACCTGGTATCATAAGTTTGAGGACTAATATACATGACTGGTGCATGAAAACATATTCTATAGACACTTGAGTGACTTATAAGAAATAGAGTTCTCATATAGGGTCATGTTCAATGAACTAGTCTTCATAAAACAAACACCCATATGCTATCCCATGTATCTCTATATTTTGAATTATGTGAAATCAAAAAGTTACATGAATCAAATGCATGGAGGCTTAGTATATGCTAGTCTTTGTGCATTATCTATGCTCTATCTTGACAATATGATAACTAGGAATGTTTTTAGAAACAAGGCTTTGATGCATAAGGATCTCATGGTCGTAACCCAATACTAATTTTGCAAGACCATTATGCGTTATAGGCTTCATCCAATTAGTATTTGCATGATTGTCAGCAACGTCAGCAACTTAAAAAAGAACCTTAAATCACTAACTAATGTGATTAGTTTGCATTATTAACATATATTTGCCTTATCCAATCCGATTGGCTCTAGGGCATAAACTAACATGGTTTACATGTGTTAGTATAGATATGCATCTAAACAATTGTCTCTATTTATTATAATGTAATAGAGTGTCATTTAAAGTTCAAGTGTCATGATTTTGAACTATCTAAAATAAGATGGAGTCTTATCTAACTTAATTACTAATTCTTACAAAATCCCTTATTTTTTTATTATCATTTAGTGATTTCATATAGGAATCACCGTTTTTGCAATCCAATCTTAAAATATAGCTTACCATAGCTTACCAAAAAAATTACTCTTGGTAAGAAGTAGATTTGTTCATAGGCTAAGCAGCCTACTTAACCCTATTGGCCAAGCCCATGTAAGGTTTTTATATTTCTGGCACAAGCTAGCCTTACTCGAATTACTGTTTAAGTAATTAAAAATATTTTTATTTAGATTTAATTATAAATATTAATATAAAAATAATTTTTAGTTTATTATTATTATTTTAAATAATAATCTGAGCTTTCGAGCTTGTTCAACCCAAGCCTAAGGAATTTCAAAAAATTTTGGTTGTCACCTAGCTAATATACACTACTAGTGTAAAAAAAATTAAGATATTCCGATTAACCAACTTGAACTTCATTCATAATTCTTATTGTCTTATACACCAACGAATAAATCTAAATATATGAACAAAGTAAGTTTCCTAAGCTAATGATAATTAACTTATAGCTACCATCAAAAGAAAAGCAATGTTCTTGCACCATTTCACTAAGAAAGGTAAAACTACTAAGCCCAATAATAAATCCTACAAGCAAATATCTCATAAGAACTTGAAATTTTAAAATGTAAAGGTAGACTTTCCTTTAGAGAAAACGTATCACTGTGAATCAAAAAAAAATTTCTACAGAGTTTATAAGTAGAGCTCGAGAATTAATCTAACAAGCAGCACAATATTGTAAAAGGCAAAGGCTAAAGGAATAAGGAACATAAAAGGTATGGTAGTAATTTTTACTACTATTTTCCATTTTTTTTACTAGCAAGATGACTTAATAAAAACTATCTAATTACAAAAGCAATTTAATAAATGAGGCGACAAAAGTTTCATAACAAGGTAACTTGGGAGAAAAAAAAAAGAAAAGGAAAAAACAATGAAGAGGATTGCAACTATATATAAGCTACATTTCACAATTAAAATAGCTATAAGGAAAGATAAATCCACCAAGTTTCAATATTAACTGAGGAAAAAATACATAAATCGGCTTTCTATATGGTTTATAAAGGCTTATTTTAGTTAAATATTTTTCTTATCATACAAAATTCCAATTCTAGACTTTACAAGCTTTGACACAAATTTAAGTAAGTGATAAATCTAAAACAAATTGGTTTATGTTTTTACACTATTTATATCCAACCAAGATTGACCACAAAATAAAAGGATAACATAAAATTCAAACCTATAGGTTATTATCAAAGTTGCCATTTCCATAGCACAAAGATTACAACTTTGGGAATTGAACAATACCATATTTTTAACTTTAAAAATCATCTTCTTTTTCACTTTCTTACTTGAATAGCCATCGAAAATTGCAGAACACAGAATTGTAATTGAAAACAAATGCCTTATAACCAGAATTATTAATCATTACCTTAAAATTTCACCTTATTTAGCATTAGACAGCATTATGACTCAATGCAACTCGAAATTAGAATGCAAAATAAGGCTTAATCTCAAATTCACCTTTTCAATAAGTCAATGACTAAATGCTAGCTGAGTTTCTAAATGAAATTCAAAGAAAAAGAATAAATAGTAAACGAGCTTACCTAAAACCAAAAAATTACCTATCAAATACCTTAAAATATTATACATCAAACTTAATATATTTCAGTATCATTTAACATAACAACTTATATTATTCCAACAAGAAACAAAATAAAGTTTTTGCCCTCCTAGAAAGTCAATAAAAGAAAATAAGAATATGAGAAATAAATAAAGACATTACATAAGACTGTAAATTTAAGATTTTGATTAGCAAGTATTAATTACAGAACATAAAAGCTACAAACAAGAATAGTAAAAATAAATGCTTAAGAATCACCCCCTTGATCTGTAAATCTAAAGTAATTTAAGAAATATATATCCTACTAATTTTATACCATCTAGAAAAATATAAAAAGAAATGCAAAAAAAAAAAAATAGTTCTTCTCATAATTGCAAATAAAAAAGCACTATCAATTTGGAGATTAAGATATAGTTTAAACACAGTAGTATTTAAAGGAAAAACAAAATTAGTTTAAACACATCTTAGTTCTCTTTGATGATTTAATTAATAAAATGCAAACTATATAAATAAAATAAGGGTTTGGAGAAATATCTCAAACAAAATTAGATGACCTATAGCAACACGAAAAAAAATAGCCCATTGTTATAAGGCAGTTTTTTTTAATGATGCTTATATACTAATAATTAAAAACAAACCACTAGTAACATCAAACCTGTACTAACAAAAAATGCTCAATTATTATGATGAATGTAACTGAAGGAAAAAAAAGGTTGGTATATATTTTACATTTTCTAATAGATCAAAAATTGGCCAATATAGATATGATTTACAAATAAAACTTGACCACTAGTAAGAATAACCATTAGTAGATAGAAATTTGTTTTTAGTGTATTTTTAACAAAGAGGCTTGATAAAGAAGAATCAAATTAATATTAATTTGGTGTTTGTGTTTTCTTTTAAAGACACCATTTTGTTCAGGTTTCTAAGGTGATGTATTTAGATGTTTAATGCCATAAATAGTAAGTAAAGTGGAAAAGGCTTAAAATTCACCAACATTCTCTGAGACAAAAATTATGAGTGTTAATTCTTTCAGAGAAGTTTCTTTTGAAAAAATATGAAGTAAATTAGATTTATTCCTAATAGAAAACAGCTAGGTGAATTTAAGAAAATAATCAACAAAAATAACATAGTGATGACATTCTTATTATGTCATTTCACTAGTGGTGCCTTGTGATGATATCTTTAACAAGTAAATTACATAGAGAAAATTCAATAGAGACATGATTAGTTTCAAAAAATTTTAAAATAAAGAGAAGTGTCTTTTACATTTTTGGAACATGCAATACATTAGATAGAACCAATGGTTTTTATATAATGATGGCCATAGTAGAACTAGTGTGTTTAATATGCAAATCCTAACCATATTCAACCAGAATCTCATCAGAATCATAATATTTCAAATTAATAAATAGATGAGTTCTACAGCAACATAGTGACATGTTCTTAAGTAAATCACCCTATTCTAATTGTTTGTTGAGTTTGAGGCCAAAACAAAATTTGCAACTAGATCCTACAAAGATGAAATCTTATATTGTCTACAAGTTTTACCACTATGACCAAATTTTTCACACGATTAATAAATATGTCTGTTGTTATTTGTGCTTGCATTAAATTTATGAACTCTTTTTGCAAAAACATAGTTATTCTTAATTTAATGACTGTCTAAAATTACCCCTAAAATTGATGCTAATATCAAAATCCATTTTCTTTCTTTACCATATTTGTTGTAATAATAGTTCCAGTTACAAATTCCTCTTGCTTGATATCTATACCAAATCAATTAACTTGTCACATAATTTTTTTGAAGATATTGCTCTTTCTCTAGCCTTTGTAACTATAGACATTTAAACTCTATTCCAAGTCCATTCAAAAAAAAAAAAAAAGATAATCAAAATGTCCTCAAACATAAGTATTTGAGCTAATTCTAACTAATCTGTATACTTTACATTGATTGCAAAAATTCAACCAGAAGTTTGCTCTATTATGTAGAAAAGGGTAATTTTTTCTTGAAAGAAATTACCTTTAATATAGTTTTGCTTGTAAAAAGTTTTGTAAGCTTGACTATTAACTCTATAAGGTTTTAGAAGTGGTTATAATGTAAATCATTTTCTAATGATTGATGCAACAATAGCATGAGAGAATAATTTATCTAGTTTAACCCATATTGAGTGTTTGTGGTTTACGATTATGGTCTTTTAAGTGGTGATGTATTAAACATAGCAAAATAGGGTGCCATTAATAGAGTGAATAAGGTCAAGGCTAGTTAACAATGTATGAAATTGCATTTGCCAATAGGAAAACTTATTGGAGTTCAGTTTGAAATGTATTTTGCTTATAGCATTGATTTAAGTAACATTCAAAAAAGATAATTAATTTAGTAGTGGTGGTTAAACTAGATGAGGCTATGGTTATAGACAACATAGGATCTTTAAGCTATTAAGCTTAAAAATTTTGATATCATAAAAAATTGAAAATGAAAAAGTGAATCTTATTCTGCTACCAACATTAAGCTAGTTTACATTTAAAAAGTTACAACAATTTATCTAGATCAAATTATCTTAAATTTATTGATTAGCTAAAGCTTTATCTTAGATATTTTAAACTTTAAACAAATTCAATCAAGAGATATGTTTAAGCTTACTCATGTTTAACCTTAATAAACTCCAAGGATCACCACTCACCCCTTATAAATTTTTGGTTTTGTCTAGATGAAGACAACCATAGCATTTGGAACTAGTTGATGTAGTTTTGGTAGAGAAGTATGGTAGAAAATGGTAGATTTAATATTATTGATATACTGATAAAATTGTGAGCTAGGATCTTTGGAAGCTTATTTCTAAAGAAATATTTTTGAATTTATGAAATCTTAAAAAAAAAAAAAAAAGCAATGACATTGTCAAGTAAAGAAACCATGAAATTTCTAGTTAGATGGCTCCAAAATCCATCTAGTAATCAAGGAACTAAGTAATCTATCAGAGAAAAAGCTTAAATGTTTAAAGATTGAATATGCACATAGGATGGGTTTCTGAACTTGAAACTTAGCGTTTTGGCTTATATTGTCAAGATAAGATAATTTTTCAACTGCTACATGTTAGTTTCCATGCATGATACTAGATAGGATTGGATTTTAGGCAACTAAAAATGAGCATGGTTAAGCTGAGTATTTTATGTTGGATATATACAATATAAGAAGATAAATATTTATTCTTTCAAGAAAAAAGAAGATACATATTTACAAGATTAACAATGATTTCATAAAGGAAAAAAGTAGGTATGGCACCAAGAGGTCGAAATAACAAAACCTTGTTTAAGGTTTTTTAGACATGAAAAAAAAATGAGACCTACAAAGTTCCTACGAGAACATGTGATTTAATGTAGGATATACAAATCAATGGCATAACAAGAAGAAAAAGAAAAGGAAAAGACCATATAGGACACAAAATGGAAACTATGAAAAATAAATACTTATTACTGAGCTTCTTAAGAACATGGCTTGAACAAAGTGCATTGGTTAAATAGGATCCATATAGCTAGACACTAAAAAGGCTTAATATTTTTGTTGTTTGTCTTCTTATGTTCCTTGTTAGTTTTAGTAGAAATGAGCTCAACATCTTTATCATTGTTATTTCTTAAAAATTTATGCACCTATTTCCTATAATAATTTCTATTTTTTTGGCCTTATCCTTTAAAAAAATCAATTATGTTTAGCTGTTAATAAATGTGTTCTATATTTTATGTTTTTATTCAAATCTTTCCTTTATCAATCGATGACAATTCAACTTCTATAAATTCTATGTGCTAACTTTGTAGGTATGATAGAAGATTTACATTTATTTAATTGAAAAGGAAGTTTCTAACAGTGTGATAGTATTTTTAATCATGCACACTTTCAATGAACTTATTTGATACCTCATTCTTAGTTTAGTTACATGCTACCACAACCTTATGCTTATGTTATTGTACATACAACTATTTTATCTTCCTTTCAATATATAGTGTTGTCTTTGAATTCATTCAATTGTTTTGGCTAACTAGGTAAAAGGTTTTAGAGTGATGTCAATTATATTTTCTACGACCCTATCTCTTCTTGGAATTTTAGCATGATTTTACTGGCATACTTATGCTCAAAAAACTGTAGTGACATTGAATCTTAGAGATAAGAATATTGATTTTGATTATTAGGCATTCTTAAAGGAAGAAAACTTACACTATATTAGTCTGAGATATTTTCTTGGCTTATAATTCATTTGGTTTTCGTTTGTAAAAGCTTTTAGCTAATAAAATTTTTCAGCATTCTATAAATATATTGACTGCATTGATACAGGCTATGATAAACCATAAATTAAAGAGTTGAAATCTTGTCATTTTCCTTTCAAAGATAAATAAATGCTTGAATAGGTGAATTCTTTATTGCCCATGTCAATGGTAGACAATAGCCTAGTTTTTTTCTCTTATTGATTTTCTTCACAATTAGAACCCCTTTTCATCAAACTTAAGTAAAATATATGAATTTTGCTTCTAATTGTAGTAAATTTTCAATCAAAAGAATTTAAAGAAGGGGAAGTAAACCTTCTCTAATTGAAGTGAAGAAATGAAATGAAATTAAAAAATGCTACTATTTATCATATTGATAGTTGAAGTTCACTTTTTGACATGAATAATTAAATGTTATAAATGTTTATAGGTTCTTTTTACCTAGATCTTATTACCAAAACTTGTTGACAGCCATTTTCAATTACTACTAAACTTTCTTACAATTGGACCTGATGATGTTAGCAAACAATTGAAGCACTTTAATTCAACTAGTTTGACTTGGTAAATATACAATATTTTTATAAATTGTATTTCACTTTTCTCTACCAAAATGTCATTAGAGGCTTATTGTGGTAGCCTGATTTTGATCAGTGATACATGTTGTTTATCTTTAACAACATTTAGTCTTTCAGCATGTAGTCTATGTATGGTTATTCATGTGATGGTTTGAGATATCCATACAATAAATTTTGGATGTTATAGAAGCAGGAAAGTTATTAATGTTTCACTAGCTATAATTCCTTTCTCTTTTTTTTCTTTTATTTCTTTCCCACATTACCTCTACAATGCCTTTGCCTTTGTCTTGGACAAACCATTTTGAAATTTATTTAGAAAAACAAACAAAATGGAATTGGAATAAGGGGATGACAGAAAGATGCAATAAATATTGGGTGCTTTAGAGGTATAAGAGGCTATCTAATGTCGCTAGCTATAATGCCTTTCTCTTTTTTTTTCTTTCTCAGGTTGACTCTATAGTTCCATTGCCTTTGTTTCAAATATATTGTTTTTGAAACAAACAAAAGGGATTGGAATCCAAGCATGACAGAGTAGTTGTCAGGTAAGTTAGATAAAATAAAAAGGAAAGGGAAATATAAGACTTTGATGAAGAAGCTGGTCTAATAAAAAATCATTTTTTCTCTCTATGCTTCCTCTAAAATTTTTTAAGTAAAAAAACACACTTAACAAACAAAAGCTCCTATATCTAATTTAATTGTAACACCACCATTCCCCACTATAATGCACACATGACAACCAACACCACAATACTATTTGCCATCTTCAACCACACACCAAATATAAGCAAACAAACAAAAAAAAAAACTAAAAAATATATGCAAAACGCAAAGAGTTTTTGTTTATATTGGTTTATTGAGATTTATGAATTTTTACAATGATCTTAATAGTAAATAAGGAAAAAAGAAATAAAAGAAGCTTGATGAAGTTTGGCCATATTTGATGATAAATATGTCAAAAATAAGTAGAAAAGCCCTTATTTTTAGTGTACATCTAAGGTATTAGAGGCATTTTTAAAAAAATCTAAACCAATAGATGAAAAAAAAAGGGCTAAGATGTTAAATTAGGAAAAATTTAAAGGTATAGGTCATTAGCAATTAATGATTGTTAACTATGGTTAACAGATGATGGAATTATTGACTATTGAAATCACAGTTAAATGGTCAGATTTTGGGTTTGTTTAGAGAAAAAAAAAAGAGAGTTAGGGAAAAGATAAGATCAAAAGAAAAAAAAGGAAAAAGAAAATGAAAAAAGGATTTTTGCGTTTAACATCATTATCAATTGTACTAGTAATTTTATCCTTATACATTTAAAATTTAAAAAAGCAAGTAAAATTGAAAATAATGTTAAAAAGATCTAAAAATTGATGTGGCATTTTAAAATCTAACAAAGCATATGAGATGTAAAAAAAATAATGATATGTTAACTATTAACATGGCTTTTTGAAAAAACAAACTCGAATCACTCTTTAAATTCGTAAACCCACAATAAACCTGAATCCATCAATTTCCCTAAATCTCTCCAAACCTTAAATCTTAACCCTAAATTAGCATAAACCTTAAATAAAGATTTAAGTATTTAATGCTAAATCTTTTTTACCCATAAAACTTTTTTACCTTAAATTGCTATAAGTATATGAACTAAAGAAGGAAAATAATGTGTTACCCCAAATCCTTCTTACCTCAAAGCCCTTCTTACTTTAAATCCTTTCATTATTCTTGAATAAGAAAAAAAGAAACTAGATGGAATTTTAGGTAAGATATGGTTTCTTCAGCTTGAACATTTTGTTCTCTATGTTGTAAATGTATTAGATACTAATTGCTTTAATTAACAACACATTATTTACCTTTTTAGCTAAAATCATCTTTTGATTATTAATTTCAAGAAGTTGAAGTCTTGATATTAAAGCCTTATACTATTGTATGCATCCACCTGTATGTTCTTTACAATTGTAAGTATTGTATGGTTATGATAATTTTGTTTGCACTCTAATGACAATACTAGTGTAGGGTTTTGAATTTTTTTTCAATTCTAGTAACATATTTCAAAATAACCAATAATGAATTCTAGATGCTTATTTCATCAAGGATATTAATAGTATACTTATTGGCTATGAAGCTTTTCATGGAGGAAAGTTGATTTTGATACAATCATCAAAGATTAGCACATCAAAACAACCGGTAAACAAACTAGTATTAGGGTAAGAAATAATGGAGCATTCATCAAATTTTAATGCGTTGATTATTATTGAAAGAAGAGCTTGACTATGAGTAATCTATCAAATTTAAAAGATCATTCAAATTATGAAAATCCAGCAATGATATGTTAATATTGGATTAAAGCTTTTAGACAAACATTACAAAAATATTCCAATATGAGTCATAGATTTTATTGATGTGGAATTACAAGATTTATTAGACATTCATATAATTTTATTAAAAATTATATCAAATATGTTGGAGCTCTGAATGATGTTGTGTTAAGATATTGCATTTTTAATTTTTTTGAAATATATTAAATGCATAGGTTGGTAGTTGTCAATTTTTTTCGTTAGCATGATACTCATATTGGTAATGTGTGAGTAGGAGAATGGATCTAAGAGATGTTTACAAAGCAATTACAAAAGAGAACATAGAGTTTAAGAGCTGAAGGCCTAGCAATAAGGAAAATTACATTGAACTCTTTGATTACTAAAAAACTACAAAATGAAACCAGTATTTTGAAAATCAATATAGATATTTCAAAGCAAAAGTTGAAGTATGCCATAAATGTTGGAGATAAAAGAGCTACAAAAAATCAATTTTATAAAATGGCTTTAATCCATTCTTGGATTTTTTTCTCTTTTATGTTTTAGTAATAGAAGACAATAAAGAAAACAAGGATGTTTGTTGAGTCTGCTAGAAGCAATTGTATTCGCTATTGAATTTGAATGTATATTTTCAGCATGATGCATTGTTTAATTGAAATGTAAGTTTATGCTATTGCAATAATTGTCATTGAATCAAAGTTTTGATATTTCCCTTATTCTACAGTTCAAAGTTTCTTTAAAGATTGGTGCTTGAAAATAGTATGAAGTAAATTTCCTTTGTTCATACCAATACTGTAACTCCAGTTTAACCATAAATGAAAAAGATCTTTTCAGATCTAAGAAAGATAGAAATATCTTCGTGTTCTAAAAAAACCCCAAAAGAGAAAGGAAGAAAGGTTGTTATTATGGTATGTAAAAAGCCATTTAAATCATAACCAAAAAGCTGGGAAATAAAAAAAAATTATTTGTGTTAAAGGTAAGAACTTAAAGGTATTCTTGGTATATAGTTGTCTACATGAACAAACAGTATGCTTAAAAAACAGTATCCATTAAAAAAAATTCATAGACAGAAATCCAAAAATAGTAACTTGTACCCTTAAATAACTATCTACATTTTAACAACCACAAAAACAATAGTTCTAGAACGTAAGGGTGCTAATAACCCTATCTATATCTAATTAAGGGTGCTAACAGTTCTAATAAAAAGCAACAACTAAATAACTTTCTACTTTTTTGATTTCCTAAATTCGGTTGTTTTCCTTTTAAACACAAAAAGGAGTAGTTGAGAAGTTAGTAAGGCTTTCTTAAGTTAAAAATTAGTGAGTTTTATCATTATAAGTTAGTTGAGGACTTGCAAGGTATATTGTTTAACCTTTTTGGTCTTGCTTTTTATGTTAACATCCAAAGACAAAAAGTCCAACACATATTACAAAATTAAACATAAATTAACAAATTAGGATACATGTTCTCACTAGTAGTTTACTAGTTCTTATAGTTGATTTTGATATATTAAAACTTGAAACAACCAATTGATTATGTCTTCCCAACTATTAAAACTCATTTTCTTAGCACAAAATTATTAAAAACATAAAATAGATAAGGATGGTTTTTTTTTTCACAAACTATTATCAAGGTATTTACATTCAAAATAGATACTACATAGGGACGGTTGTCGTTTTTCCTTTTTATCATGTTTGAAGCTTCACTTTCATATCTCGATGTGTGGTTAATATAGAGGATTCATAAGTTTTCATTTTATTTTTACGCTTCAAAAAACCAAAAAAGTGTGAGTTAAATTACTTATACATAAATTAATTAAGGAAAATAAAAAGAAAAAGGAACACGTAATGATCACTTACTTATAGGGTTGGAGGATTTAAGCTTCGTACATCTAGTAGCATAGTGTATCTTGTTCTATTATGATCTTGTGGTAAAAACCACACTTCATTTTTCTTCTTATCCTTGACATCTTTGTCTTTTTATGACCCTCTGACTCTTTTCTTTTTCTTTTTTTGGGGGAAGGTCTACCAAATTTTTTGCTCGTAGTTAGGAGTATCAGACTTTTTATTGATGCAAAAAATGTTCATATGCTTTCAAATACTCATATCTTCTTAAATAAAGATCCAAATGATTTTTTGGGTCATCTTTATACATGATGGCACTAAAAGCATTTGGACAAGTACTCTACTAATATCCCAATGCTACAGTACATGAATCTCTAGTGAAGCAAACTTATAGCTCTCTTCAATATTTATCTTCAACATTCTCATAGAACACTTCATGCCATAATCCTCCATTCCAATCAACTTTCCATTTTGGATGCCAACGCAATAGACTTCTCTAATCTTGCTAAAATTTAAAGCCCATAGTTATTCCAATTCCTACCCGGCTATTTATTCCTTGTCGATCTCTTCATAACATATACTCTAGTATCTTCTAGCATAGAAAGAATAGGCTTGAATCTTGCATTTATGATCACTTCATTGAAAGTGATATATATTGTTATCAATCACATCACAATTGAAAAAACTAGAGTAGAAAGCATGTGACTAGTATAGTGGACCCTAATTTTCCTTTTAAATAATCTAAGTAGCCTCTTCCTTATTTTTTAAAAGACTATCATATTCTTTAAGAACTGTTATTGGTTTAATGATCTTTGACACATCCAGAATGGCAATTTTAGTTCTAGATTCCTAAATTTATTCCTTGTGCAGATGTTTGGCATACATTTTTTGTGCAGATGTTTGGCATACATTGTTTGTTACACAAAAAGAATAAAATCATTAATAAAGCTCAGAAGACCTTGAAAGATTACATAAACAAAATTAGGAACAAACAAATTTAGCATATAATTCATTTAAAACAACTATCAAACATTATACTCTTACATCTCACTCATTACTATTCAACCAACCCATTTAAAATGTTAAAGTTATTCATCAACAATTCCAAATATCCTTTCCAATTATATAGGTTTTCACACCAGTGATAACAACCTATGCTAAAAAAACATCTAGTTGTTCCCAACTCTTCCAACAACTACTAGTAACTATCCTTTTACTACACCTTTTAAAAAAATTTATTTAATCTAGTTATAGGTTTTCATCTTTCATTGAAGTTATCTTTCAATGCTTTGAAACATATATGCATCTAATGGAATATTTGTGATGAATCAAATGTAGTACTATCCATTTCCACTTTTATAATGCCACTAACATTAATGTCATTGAGCTCATCAAAATATTCTTTCAATGTACTAAACTCCTTTATGTACTTCTCTTAAATCTTTTTCATAACTATAAATTTAGCTTTTCTGGCTTTCCAAATATTAAAAGGGATGCCCACTTTTTACCTCACTAATGCTCTTATGTGTCTGCCTTTCATGTAAGGTATATTTGTAATCTCATCTTCAAATTAGGTTACTATGACCTTGGTTATCATTCTTTTGTTTAAGTAGTAGAGAAGCATGAATGGTCAAAAAAATAGATTTTCACCCTAAATAAGTTATCATTTTCATGCCTCGATACTAATATCTCCCATTGACAATTTTGAGCTACAACTTTGCTCTCAACTTAACTTTATCATTCTTTTTCCAGAAATTTGAAAATTGATTTTACAGAGAATAGTCATTAAAGGTTTTCTTGAATTGAACAAGGCCTTTAAAGATTTGACCAATAAAAAGCCTTAGATGGCAACATTAAGACCGTAAGACAAACCCCAGAGCTCATCTTTTGTGCACCATTAGCATCAAAGTCATTACTTCTTGTTGAATAACAACTAAGATCATTTGAATCGATGGAGTCACTTTAAGGTATATTATTATTGATGTGGCCTACAATATATGGGTCAACACGACAATGATCTATACCATGTGGTCAAGATGGCACCACCAAGCTTTGTACCATGTTTTATAGATGGGCTTGCAACACCATGCTCGTCATCTACATTCTTAATTTCGCCTTCAACTTGTCCATATTTTTCTTGTATTCTTCCCCCTTCAATTTTTGCCTAGCACTTGCCAACTCATTCTCCTCATCATAACCTAACCAATTAATGTTAACTGTGTTAGAGTTCTCATTATTGCAATTAGTACCCTCATTAGCCCATTTCAATATCACCATCCTCATTCTCATAGTCATTTTCATCATCAATGCCTTCATTATATGACTCATTAATGAACTCAAATATCTAAGTAAGAAAACATCACCAGATTTGCAGTCACTATCCCTCACATAATTAACGTATAAAGACATTTCACCAAATTTATATGAATTATTTGACTATTTAAAAACAGTATTATAATCAAACAACAACTTTAGTACTATTAAGGTCATACCCGGTTCTAAAAAAATACAACCTTTTTACTTCATTTAACCTATATTTTAATCAATTTACCATAGATAACAAACTCCAATAACAAATTTCCTTTACATTATAATGTCACATAACTTTTATTTTCCATTCACACACGATATATTAGAGTTGTAATCAAAGGTTCCAACAAGATGAAACCTTAATTTACTTTTTTCTTAAATGTAGGTTCTTCATCTATAGTATAAATAATATAATATCATTGCAAAGTCTTTTTTTTTTCATTAAACAAAAAAATACAAAGTTTTTTCCATAATAATAGTAATAATTTGAAGGGTAGGGGTATTAAAGTTCAATCATGGTTAGTTCATTATGATCCACTAATATTTTGCCAAAATAATAGTAATAGACTACTATTGAAATATAGGACAAATCATGTTTCTTTTTCCAAAAAAATA
>JBBYHK010000013.1:8781766-8808472 GCA_038382065.1 Adansonia grandidieri
TAATATTTTGCCAAAATAATAGTAATAGACTACTATTGAAATATAGGACAAATCATGTTTCTTTTTCCAAAAAAATAGGACAAAGTAGCATAGGCACATATATTTAGCCTAAATCACACATATATAAGTGGCAATTAATAGCAGACTACTTTATATTTGCATAGGCACAAAACTAGATAAAGGTTATGCAAATACCTATCAACATTTAAGATAATTGAGAAAATAACGTAGGCATACAATTAACGTTCATATGGAAGACATGTGGACCTTTAAAATGCTATGAGAGTAAAAGACACGTGGACCACCATTAGTCAACAAAACATAAAAAAATAGCATAAAAAGAGCCAAAAATGTATGAATAAATAAACTATGTTCTTACCTCTAGCCATATTCGATTCCTCTAGTTCTCGATGTCTAATATATTTACTATTTCTTTGTCTTTTTCACTTTGAATCATTTGATTTTGTCAATTAATGTCTCAAAACCCAAGCCTTAGTACTGTATCATTCTATTTTGTTAGCTCAAAGTGATGCTTGAACCAAAAATAATGAATTACGTTTTTTTAAAATTTAATCACAAATTAACCTTTTACGAGAAGTTGAAATGAAATGAAAGTAAAAAATAGTTAAGGGTAAGTGAAACAAACAATCACTATATACAGGTTCAGTCCTTGAACTCAGAGCCTATGTTGTCTTTTCTTGGCACTTCCTTGCCAAGGTGATTCCCACAATTCACTAATAAAGTTATTATCTTTGAGGCTAAGGTATAACCTTACAACTCTATCTTTTGAGGCTTAGATGAAAACTTTCAATCCATTTAAGAATTCTATCATAAATTCCTAAGTGTCTTCACTCAATTTTTACATAACCCCTTTGTGATATGAATAAAGTGTTTGCAAACAATTAGAACCTCTAGTTGATAGGTGTTTGCTAGAATTCAGTACAAAATGGAGGAGATACAAATAAATTTGAAAGAGTACAAATTGAATACAAAAAGAATGAAGATTTTGAAGATTTTGAGCTTTTAATGTTCAATGCTTGACTAATCTTAATAACGCATACTTTTTCAGCTGTTGGAAACCTCTATTTATAGCTTGAAATTGATTTATAGACATTGGGCATTAATAAGGTCGGTGGAGAGCTGTTGTAGCCTTCATAAATGCTTGTTCTGGTTTAGACCCATGCTATTTTATCGATACAATAGCAAGAGTATGGATACATGAATTTAAATATGTGACCATTACAAGCTGTTGTATTGATATATCAAGATTGAGTATCATACTCATCATGTTGTATCGATATAGAGCCATTTGTATCAATACATTTGAGGGTTTTAGCTAAACCTTAGCTACTACTAAGCAATGTATTGATACATATAGGGTGAGTATTGATACTCACTATAGTGTATTGATACATGGTGATGTGTATCAATACATTTGAAGGTTTTAAGCTTAGTATTGATACTTTGAAGAATTGTATCGATACATTAGTTGAAAATCCTCTATAAAATAAATTTTCTTGGCTTGAATTTGACTTAGATATACTCAAAAATATTCTAAGTACAAATATACATTTAAAACATATATTTTTGAGAAAATGGGAGGTATAAATTAACGTAGTATTCTTCAAAATATTTTTTCAATTTAATTGAAGGAAAATACTAAGTTGGAAATAATGGAGTACAAGCTAATTTAGCTTAGGTTATTATTATATCAAAACCAAAATTAATTTAAAGCTAATAAAGCTAACATATTTCATTTAAGCTTAAACCTTGAATCTTTCTCTAGTTATATTGACTTAGGTTTAGGTTTTTTAGGGTTATGTCAATTTGGATAAATTTTTAGCTAAAAATATTTTAGGGTTTTAGGTTTTCAACTAACTTTAATTTGCTATTAGGAACATATTTAGAGTTAAACTAATTTTAAGAGGGATTTAAGGTAAAAGGGGATATGGGTAAACTAATTGATTCGGGTTTAGGGTATTTTTTGGCTTAGAGAATGTTTTTAGTTTGGTTTTTCAAAATCCAAATCAACAACTGTCATATGCTTAATTTTTTACATCCTATATGCTTAGTCAAATTTTGCAAGGTTAGATCAGCATTTAGACAACTTTTTAATACGTTATCTTTTTTTTATCAATTTTTTCCAATTTCAAATGTGCAAGGGTGAAATAATTTAGTTTAATAGTAAAGGGCTAAATTGCTTTTTGACTACAATTCAATGATTGCAAAAGGACTTTTATCGTTCTTATTGGATATTAGTTAAAGTTATAGTCAGGCCCATCCAAGCTCGAAGGTTTACCTAATATTTAGGAAGGTTTGGACAAAAATATTAGACTTAAAAAATGAACTTGGGTAAAAAATGAGGCCTATTTAAAAAACAGGTTGAGCCTTGGCTCTAACATTCAAGGCCCGAGCCTGGCCTGACCTATTTTACAATTATATAATATAAATTAATTTTATTTTTTTATCATATAAAGAATAAGGGTATGTAATCTTATATTGTAAACATTAAAAATATGTTGAGTTGTTCATATTTTAAACAATGAAAGAAAAATATTAAAATAGTAAAGATTAAATTTTAAAAATATATATTTTAAAAAATAAATTAAAAAATATAATATAAGCTGCCTTCAACAGGCTTTAACTATCCAGTTACAAATATGAACGAACAAGACAAATTTTGGAAGCCATATTTCGTGCTAAGCCAAGCTTGGGCAAGCATTAATGAAGTTAATACCATACCTAGGTCCATCCCAAACCAAACTTGACTGGCTCAGGAGCACTTCTAATAATGGTTTTGAGATCATTTTTAGCAAATATTAGTTGTTGATCCAGTAGTCGGATATGCAACTGACCGCATTCCAAAGATTTACAAACACTTTGTTCTTATTCTTGTGGGATACACAACTAATACGGTAAGAAAAGTTCAAACAGAGTTAATATCTCAGAAGTACAAGATTGAGTTTTATAACTTTGATAGGTATACAGGGTACTTACCAAGTTGAAGACCGAAGTGGAAAAAGATAAAAAGACCATCTTGTAATGATTAATTTTGTATAGGATTAATATGTTAATTATCTATGTAATTTTTTTTTTTACAATTTGGTACCTAAAAACAAATTTACGATTACATTAACTTTTATTCCGTCGATATAGTTATCCCAAGAGTTACAGAAAGAGCAACATGGCTTGTTGGACCAAATATGAAGCCATCGAATGTCTTGATTATAGCTGCATCAAAATTTACATGCAAACCTTTTTATTTTTTAAAATAAAATTGATAAAAGTAAATTTAAAATTTAAAAATGAAAATGAAAGAAAATTAAAATCTTGAAAAAAGAAAAGAGAGAGAAAAAAAGTATGGAAAAGAAGAGAGAAGAAAGGGCAGCAAAAGAGGTTGGGTAAGCGCCATCATTTGTTAGTCCGCCACGACCGACAACTTCAACAACTTTTGGCTAAAAAAGGAGAAAGAGGGAGAAAATGAGGAATTGGGGAAAAAAGGGATGACGAAGCCGAGCGACCTCAGCTTGGCAACTCGAGGCAGATTTATTATTGATTTGCATTAAGCCAATGAGATCGACAACTGCCTACTCTTCTTCTCCTTCTATCCTTAATTCTCTCTCTTTTATTTATTTTTTCATTTTTTGAAAATTAAAAATTATTTTTTAATTCAAAAAATAAAATATTTTTATTTCTTAAATAAATTTAATTATTTTTAAATTTTATAATCCATAAAAATTAAACATTTTTTAAATCATATATAAATATAATATAACGGGGTACAGATTTACATGATAAATATTGCTTATGTGAATGTTTACGTGGACATCTTCATTTAATGACACACTAGACAAACTTGCTTTTAATTATATTTTATATTTTAATTTAAAAAATTTTAAAAGTATATATTTATCCAAGATTTTAATCTAAAATTTAAAATTTTTAAAAGAAGTATTTATCCATATTTGGACAAGCTCAATCTTAATTATCTTTTATATTTAATCTATTCACCTAATATTCAAATAACTACTATATTTTAAATTAAAAACAACAAAATTCCTTAAATCCAAAATTTTGTCAAAACTATCAATGTTTATCTTAAATTTAAAAACTATTCAAATTTTTATATTTACCAAATTTATCTATTTCTTAATAACACAATTATCAAAAATTTATTTTAAATTTAAAAGCTATTAAATCTGTTTATAGTTAACAATTCTATCTATTTATAAATATGCACCTTATCTTATGACTAAAGAGGCAAGGTCGTTTTTCATTACTATTTCTAAACAAATTGAACCAGTATCTGAACATTTCATTGATCCAGATTAAGGGAGTTAACATCAAAGAAGTATTAGCTTTGGTATGCTGATGCTGGAAAGTGTATGGCTTATATTTACAAGACTAAGGTTAAGAATTTGGGGAAAGGTTACTAAGCCTCATGGTAATAACAGTGATGCTATTTATGTTGAGTTCAAGTCTAACCTTCTCTAAATTTAAGGTAAATGTGTTATATTGTCATTATTTAATAGGATTTTTTATATTATGTTTTTTATCATATACGTATCTTCTGATTCTTTGTAGAGAGATAGAGTCAGAGTCTTCAAGTACTCCATCAATATATCAAAAAATCTTTTCCCAATTTATGATTCGTTTAGTTGTTTTATAATTCTTAAGCATTGGAGATGAGGATGCCGTGAATTGTTGTCACAAATATGGAGTTTTATTACTTTTAAAAAATGTGAGGCACTTTAGGATAATATAAAATGCAAATGAATTCGAAAAGATACTTAAAATTATGAGTAACATGAGGTACTGGCAATGTTAAGGTTTTTTATTCGATAATTTATTTTTTGGCTAATTCTTTGCAAAATTAATTCAAGAGTAGTGTTATTATAAGTATTAAAGTATTGATAAACGACATAATTTACTTTTGAAAGTATTATAATTGAATAAATATATAATTGATAAAAAATCATTATGGTCAGACAAGTTTATCAAGTTTATTGAAAGAGAGTTCAAATTAAGTAGTCAAATTATTATTTAATCTAAATATCATTCAAATTATCTCGATTTATTTACAAATGAAACTTTGTATTTAGTGTAATGGATAAAAATATATTAAAGAAATTAAAAGAAACAAATTACGTATAATTTGTTTATATGTTATAATATTATCTTAAAGATAATATATCTCGATCAAAAGGAAAAACTCTACGTATATTCTTTTGAGATAATATTATCTTCCCAAACTTTATGCTTGACTATGTATTAGATAAAAAATATATATGTACATTTTTTTTTAGTATAATATAAAAATTAATATAAAATAAAATTATAAATTATAAATATAATAAAAAATAATATAAAACTTAATATTATTTAAAATATCTTTGATTTATTTACTTATAAAATTTTTAACATAAAATTATACATTTTTGTTTAATTCATAAAAACATGAACAGAAATAGAAATGAAACAAATTATATAATTGATTTGTACATTACAATATTATCTTAGATATTAGTATACCAATATTTGTAACTTGACATTTCTTATTGCCTGATTATATTAACAAATAAATGCATGTGTAATTTTTAGTATAATAAAAAGCATGAAACTAAAAAAAATATAATTATGAATATAATTAAAAAAAGTCCCGTGTTATTGCACGGGTTAAGAAAACTAGTACATATATATATATATATATATATATATATATATATATATATATCAAAATGTTGGCATGGCATTTGGTGATGTATAAAAATTACCAAATGTTAAATTTTTAGCATTGGACATGAAATATAAATTCAAGTACATAATCTTGAATTTTTTCTATAACTACCAAATCATCAAAAAAAAAAAAAGCAGCACAATTTGGAAGACAATTTATATATCAGTGCTTTTGTACGCAATAGTTTCTCTAAACAGGTGATAGTAATGCTTGCTATGGATGGCACACACTGTTGATAGTCAATTGGGAGGACAAAATATGAAGGCTGAGAAACTACTTGGGATATGGGAAACATTAGGAACTATGGGGCGAATTGTCAACTGTGAAACTTGAGTTAACAAGTGCGAAGTGGATTGAAGGCGAACAAGAGGCTTAATCATCAATTAAACTTTTTTTCTGATAATGATTATCATTATATGCTTAAACCAAGGATCAGTTGTTGCGTGCCTAAATTTCTGGTCCAGAAGCCTTGGTTGACTTCATCAGAAAAACACAGGCAAAATTTACTAATCAGTTTCAAATGTCAGCAAAGCGCAAACACGTTAAATTTAAACTAGAGACCTCAGGCCAGTCTTCTCTTCCCACCAAGACATTCCTGGCCTAACTAAAGCATTTTGAGTAAATATATATTTGTTCAATTTATAAATAGGAGATTCAGAATTATCTCCCACCTTCTACATCAAAACCATTGTTTAATATCTCAGATGGTCCAAGGCTCCGGGGTTTGACTCAACTTGCATTCGATGAAAACCCACATATCCGATAACAAATAATATACAGGTAGTGCACAACAAGACCACCTCCGGTGCGGCTACACTAATACCCCGCCGTCTCTCTCCAAGACAAGTTCTTCGTTCCAATACCTGATTAATAAGGCTTCCACCCTTCTGGGATTGCAGATCCAAATAAGGTGGTTCTCACCTGCTATTGTAAACGGAAAATGATTGACCCAAGTAGAAAAAGCTGAGCCAAAATGCATGCAATCAGTCATTATCAGGATCAGTAGAAAAGTCGGGTTCTTCTGGTTTTTGTAATCTTGGCAACTCAACATCTTTGATCTTTTGAGCTCCCCTCCTAGTATTTGCCGCAAACCTTGATGCCAATATCGTGATTCCAAGGTTTCGTTTCACCTGAGAAGGATTGGAGCCAGGACTGAAAATTTTCTCTTCCTCCTGTCCAGTCTCATCATCCTCTTTCGCATCCAAAGCGAATGATTCTGTCCTAGTCAGATTATTTTCCATCATCCTTCTTTTGTACCGACGCCAAGCAGCCTGCATGAAGCAGGCTGCCCATGTCCTCCAATGGTGGGAGTAAAACCGGAACGTATGCTGTAGTTTCTTGCTATGAAGTCGCCTAAATTGGTTGGCCACAAACTTGAGATCTTCAGCATGTAGTGCAAATGCTTCAACCTCAACTAAAGCTCTGACCGTTCTAGTTGAAGAGGGCAAGTTCATGGTGGATTTCGGTAGCAAAGCCCACGCAAGTAGTTCCTCTCCGCAAAAATCTCCAGGTCTCAGCACAATTGAGTTGAAGAAACCAGTTCGACCACCATTTGTTGTAGAACTCTCTAATCTACCTCGAATAATGAAGAGCATCTCTGTCACAGGGTCACCCTCACGCACAATATAGGTACCTTCAGTGCTCAAGGAGGATACTAGACGTTCGCATATTGCATCAAGCAGCTGATCATCCATTTGGGAGAAGAAAGGGACCTGAAGGTGAGTAACTTTATCATTAATGATGAAATACCATATGGAAGATTGCAAATCCCTATGTTCAATAAACACATTAACATTTTGGAGTCAAATCTAATCTAGATGTGTGCAGCAACATTGTTGAGACCAACATTTGGTTTTGTTTGATGGAAGATTCAGAATGGAACACATAGACACCACTAAAAGGAAGATTCTTGCAAAATGTGGTGAATGTATCGAGTTCCAACTACGAGACATGTTCTAAGGGAAGAATGTACAGCTGATAAGGCAGGTCACCTAAACCTTAACTAGATGAAGGCACTGCAAGAAGGAAACTCATGCTGCTGGTTTCTAAGTAGATAATTATATGACTCTTAAAACTCAAAGTGAACAATCTCCCGTCAAGACTGTTTTTCGGCAGAAACATCTATAACCTAAGCAAATTACAGGTGGTTTGAAACTCAAAGAAATTGATATGGGAAAGCTGCATACACGCCGAACAAGGTCCAAGGATAAGTGGCATTGAATATCACGGCGAAGATCAGCAGGCAAGCCAAGCAAGATGGATTCTTCATTAACACCCCGAGTTGCAAGCCATTTATACTGAACAAAACGTCTAACACGATGTTTTAAATCTTCAGGGAGTTGGCGATGGCTCATCCACTCCTCAGTGTCCCTTCGCTTGAGTCTCCATTCCTCAAGTCTCACTGTGAGGGATTGCAAATATGTCTGTATTGCATAAACAAATGTAAACTACTAGAATGTGAAAGTAACATGCAGAAATAATTGTTTCAAATGACGATGAATAATCAGTTTAAAATCAATTTGCACAATGAAGCATAATGCAGGATTTTGCCAACTACAAGAAACTAGATAAGAAATCATCCTACTTTCCATTTCACTACTCTCCTATTGGGGAAGAAAGAAAAAGGAGCAGATTTCAACAGCTAACAATAGACAACACAAGAAAGATAGTAGCAGGTGGTCAAGACAAAATTTTGACAGATAAAACTAATTAAATGCATTCTACTAAAGAGATACAAACACAAAAATCCATTCATGAACACAGCATCGAGATACTTTATATATCACAACTTCATTGGAGTTACTTTAAAGAAATGTGAATTTGATTTTATATGGCAAAAGTCAAGGATGCAAATTTTCTGATACCTGCATGTTGCCAATCAGGTGGGCAAATAGAACAAGACCCAAAATAGAAATAAGTATAGCAAATAGTGTCTCCCCAATGAATGTGCTTGTTGACAAATTCTGGCCATAGGAACTGAGAAGATAGGAAAACAAAAGGCATGTATCAACATTTGTAAACACAAGAAACTCATTGAATGGCATCTGTATTCTTTAATCATTAGATAGGCTAACTAATCCTTTGTGCAAAGCAATTTCCAATAAGTGAAATGGAAAAAAGGTGCAAATGCTCTACAAACCTTCAATTAGCATTTCCCGATATAGGTGTTGCAAAACCATTGACACCATATGATGTGATCAATTTCTGGTGCTCACTAGTTTAAACTTGAAAATAGCGAACTGCAGTGTTTGATAGTACAGTGTGCCCATCTACTACTTCCTAGGGGCACATAAAGATGCAATCCATCTATTTTTAAATGCCATCCATTCCAAATTAGCATAGAAAAACATAAAACTGACTAGTTAGACATCAGATCTGTATTCATTTCAGATGCACGTGAAGAATTACTTCTATTAATCTCTATTGTGCTGACATGTACATCTTTCCATCAAATGTTCGAGGAATATTCTCAATGAACACAACTGAAGCACTTAACATTTAAGATAGTAGTAATAAGGTATATTTTTTTGTCTCATACTGGCTTCTCTCAAAACCTACAATAGAATATGACGATTAGATGACAAAGTGGAGTAATACAACAACAACACAGGCAAGATATTGAATGCATCACTGAAGTTGGCATAATTTCTTGATATGCTGCTATAGATGCGTGTTTTTTGGCCATTAACATTTCAAGCAAGTACAGCTTGATTAGACAATGTCTGTGACGGCAATGACATTGCTCTTATTAGCAATCCTCCTTGGTAGCTATACTCTCTGGTGACGACATTCATTTGCTACAATATTTACTGAAGAGCATGCTTCAGAGCTCCAATGCTCCAGCACTGTCCAACTCTCTAAACACTATAGCCATCCTGCAGACCTTATTTGAGGCACTTGGCGAGGGAATGGAAGCATGCAATGAGAGTAGAAATTGATGCCTTGGAGAAAAATAAGACATGGGAACTAGTGGAATTACCAACTAGAAAAAGACCAATAGGATGCAGGGTCTTCACACTGAAGAATAAGTCAGATCCATTGAGAGGTATAAAGACAGCCTAGTAGCCAAGGGATACAAGAAAACATATAGGGTGGATTATCAGGAGCACTTGCAACAGGGGCAAAGATGAAAACAGTAAGGTTATAGCCGCAAATTGTGATTGGACTTTACAAATGATGTGAAGAATGCCTATTTACATAGTGATCTCGAAGAGAAAATTATATGAAGTTATGGCTTTGGCAACTAAGTGAAATCAAAGTGTACAAACTAAGAAAAAAATAGTGCAGGCTCAAACAATCATGGTTAGAAGATTTACTAAAACAATGTTGAAAATGAAATACAAACAAAGCCAGGTTGATTAAACGTTGCTTATCCAGCATTTGGCTTCAACTGGGATCACAGCAATGATAGTTTATGTGGATGATATTATAATAACCAGGAATGATGCAAATGGAAAGGAGACTCTTCAAAAGTACTTAGCAAAGGAATTCAAAATAAATGACCATTAGACACGAATATGGAGCCACATCATAGAATAGGCTACTATATGGAAGGAAAATCAGCTGACAAATGCATGTACCAACATCTTGTGGGAAAGCTAATCTATCTGTCAAACACGTGACCTAACATTGCATATGTAGTGAGTATAGTGAGTCGATTCATGCAAAACCCTAAGGATGCCCATCTCCATGCATTCTATCGAATCTTACCTTATTTGAAAGGAAAGCCAAGAAAGGAGATTCTCTCTAGAAATGGCAGATGTAACTAGAAGCACACAAAGATGTTGGTTATGTTGGTTGTGTTACTGATAGATCAACACCTGGGTTTTGTTCCATGGCGGAAATTTGGTAACATGGAGGAGTAAGAAACAATCGATTGTAGCAAGATCTAGTGCAGAGGCAAAGACTCAATTGATGGCACAAGGTATTTATTAATTCTGATTGCTAAAGATTATCCTAGATGACTTGAAAATTAAACGGAAGACCCAAATTAAGTTTTACTGTGATAACAAATCTGCAATCAACATAGCTTATAATCTAGTTTAGCATGACAGAACCAAAAGCTTGAAGTTGACAGACATTTCATTAGGAGAAACTTGAAAACATATTGATTTGCGCTTCCTACATTTCTAGAGATAGCCAGCTAGCAAAATTCTTAACTAAAGGATTGATGAGTTCAATATTTCAAAAGATTGTAAGCAAGTTAGGGCCAGAAAATATCTACTCCTCGACTTGAGGGGAGTTTTGGAGATCCGGGATTTATCAATTGAAATCCCAATATTCTTGTGAAATAGTAGTAATTGAATGATTATACTTGTATTCTTTAATAGGAGATTAACTGTAAATTAGTAAATCATTACCTGATTTCTAGAAATTTAGCACAATGTCAAACTTTCCTAAATTATCAATATCTTGCAATATAAAGACTGTTTCAAATCATTTCAAGCAGCGGATAAAATTCCAAAAATTTCTTCAAAAAACACTACTCAAGGTGTAACTTATACATAACTTCCACTTCACCCACTACCTTTTGATAACATCCCTTTCTCTCCTCTACTCCTGATTGATGTCACATATCTGACATCCAAATAACTTCCGGCTCTAACTCTTTGTAACTTCCTTTGGTGGGACCATAAATAAAGGTCCAGAGGCTTCATTTGGGATCTATTAGCAACGTGAGAAACTTTGGTTCTTAAACATCTCTTTGCAATTTTCTTTGAAATCATCCCAGCCAGCGCATTTTCTACCATCCTAAGCCACCTTCGGCCTTCATCACCACAACCTCCTGGCTTCATTTGGGATATTTTGGCAAATATGACAAACTTTGGCTATTAAACATCTCTCTGCAATTTTCTTTGGAATCATCCCAGCCACCACGGTGTTTAACATCCTCAACCACCTCTTGCCTTCATCACCATCACCTATCACTACACTTGCTCTTCAAGATCTACTCCAATCTTTCTCTCTGTCATATTTCCATAACATCTCATTTTACTGGTTTGCAACGTCTCCTCGCCTCATCAAAAGAATCCTCTATGATTACAAATGCCTTTGAGATCAAGTAGCCTCAAAGTCACAGCAGAAAAACAAGGTTCCCTTCTAAAACCAAAAGCACATTACATCATGCCTCTTGCCATAACATGGTCACCAAATTTCTATAAGGCATCAAAATGCTTATGAATGGACTGTTCTTTTGGTTATATTCTCAAATAACTTATGGAGAATGTTCAAAATTTTAGTACCAAAACTAGAAAAGGAATGATGGGGGAAGCTGCGGAATGAAAGAAAATTTTAATGGGAACGTATTTCCATATCTTTCCATTAAATTCCACTCCAATCACAGTTATTATAGCTATTCACCGTATACCAAATCTAGAGTCAAATATGTGTGCCTTCTTACTTTTAAAAAAGATAGAGAAAAGGTTTTAGGAAAGATAGTTGAAAGCTTGGCAAGGTAGATCCAAGCCCATATTCATGGATGAACCATGACATGTTCTTTATGACAATGCAACTTACTTCACAAGCAAGATATCATAACAAGTAGATAATGTAACAAAATTTTTCGAAACAGAACACTTACAAGTATCAATTATGTTTCAACTATCATGGTTGAAAATTTTACTTTAATTCAATTAAAGATACTAATTGTATGGCTTTAGTGATCTGAGGGACAAGACCTTAGATGGCACCTTGCCAAATGATAGAGCCATTTCCTTGGGTTGTTGATAGGAGCAGAATTGCCGGACCAGAAACTCATATGTTTCTCCTGAGATAGCTTCAAAATGGAAGGAACTATCATTTTTCCCTTACAGCATCACTTCATGTCTTAATGCTGCTCCAATTTTTTAAGGAAAATACAGTAAAAACCCACAAATATTCTGATGTTACAAAAGAAATAAGCTTGCAATTCTACATGGTTGAACTTCCTTTTAAATGGAACCCCCATGCAGCAACTGCATACTTATTATTATCATAACAGTCATTTGATTGCATACAAAGTATATCTGAACTAGACTCTCGCTATGTTATTCAAGTATCATAGGCAATATTGTTAGTGAAATACCATACAGCTACTGCATCCACACCTGACCTGTTAGTTATAAGGGAAATAACAAAATCTACCAATCGAACAGTTTGCTCAAACTCGTCAGCCACCAGGAAATTACCGAAAAAAATGCAACAGTATATTCTGTGAATAAGACAACACCAATAAGATTTGCAATATAAGATTATTTTTATCCATAAAATTTAGTAAAATCATACCTAAGTTGCTGTAAGCCCCACCATAAACAATAGAAATACTTCTCAAGAAAGCCTGTGGAAACAACATTCTTTTTTACTGCACTTTCAAATATGCCATATTGGAAATCAATATCATTTCTCGGATCACATTTCTTGAACACATTTGTGCTAGTTGCCCACATCTTGTGATCATTACGGCCAAAAGCATCACAATCTAAATAATATAGATCACATCTGAGAGGAGCAGATTCGTTTTTGCAAATTTTCTTCCAGCATGAAGTATACCTGTCAATAGAAAGCAGATACCATGCTGCACCTACGACCTACATGATAAGCATCTTTTTTGTGTAAAAACTGGCGAAAGAAATGAGGAAAAAATTGAATTGGAAAAAAAATCACCCTGGTAGTCCTTATCAAAGAGAGCAAAATACACATGCATATGTGAAAGCAGAGAAAAAGGCCAATAAGATATTAAGATGACATACATGGCTAGCTAACATGAACAAGAGAAGATTGTAGGCAGCACCGGCCCAAGCCGTCTTTGTGACCACTCCAGTTGCTTTAATAATTTGAGAACTTAATGGAAAAATCAAATACAATCTAGGAATGTACTGAAGCAGAACAATTAATGCAAGGGCATTGTTGTTATGATCAGTTCGAGGACTTCTTGTTGCTGGAATGATAAACCAGATAACTATCTGCAAAAAATAATTAAATAAACTGTGCTCTCATCTTCAGTACGTGATGCACTAAACAGGAAATCAGACATCCATTTTATTTATCATTTTAGCCAAGGATTGGGACATAGTCTCCCATTGTGCTTTCCAGATCTTCTAGCAATGTATATTTGGTGGATTCTGCCCAGAATTATGGCAATATTTTATGAAAAAGGAAAAGCAAGCAAGAAAGTTATGAATATAACAGGGACAACATAGCAGAATACATGGAATGAACCATGAAACTTGAATCAAAGGCTGAAGCACTTTACTTCAAAATATCCTTGAATTATATAAGGAGAAAACTAATTTTCAGTACAAAACGTAAAATGCATTCAAACTCCAAATAAAAAACAAAAAGGAGTTATGTACAACAAAACCATTTTTGCTTCATATCTGTTAATTAAGGAAACCACAATGCTTTTGGTCTACAATGGATGATTACCCTCTTCTGAATTGTATGCTTATGTAAATGGAGTAAAAAATATCTGTAATAGTTCAAAAACATGTCTTAAGTTTCACAAGTCCGGTTTTGGTTGATTTGGGAAACATAGAAAGTCCAGGCCACAGTACTTCAAGCTTACTTACATGGAAATGCAAGTTATTTACAATATATTTTACGATACTTTGTAATTAGTTCAAGCGAGAGAAAAAAATGCAAAATAAAGTAGGCAATTAATACTTATGATAGGTTTTCAGCAGTAAAATTGTGTTTTACAACAAATACCTGAGGAAGAGGCAGTGTTGCAATGAGATCAATGAAGAAGTCAGACCTAAGGTATCTCTGTGCAATCTTCTGAGGGTCCATTACAAGTTCACCTCTTCCAAACACTCTAGTTGTTGAGCTTGGTGCAACATAACCTGTTCTAAATTTTATAATTATGTGCAGCAAATAAAAGACATCGGCAATAGTTCGAAAACATGTGACAACAATTCTCAAGCTTGTATCAGTCTTTACACATGAGGAAGTTACATCCCCTCCAACAGCGGGCAAATAAAAATACAATGGGTCAATGAAAAGTGCCACCATGCAGGAAATAATGAAAACCCAGTTCCATCGTAAGACGATCTCACTGCCAGGATCAAGAATTCTCTTATACCATTGTGCATTGCCCTCTGGAAAAACCTTTGACCTTCCATTGTTTCCCATTTCAGGAAGTCTATTTCTTCCTCCAACCATCCCATTCTCTGGTTTCAGCACTGAAGAAAATGAAATCTTGTACCCAGAAGATGACTTTTCAAGGAATGATGGGTCATTCTTTCCCCATGGGGTTTCTTTCTGTCGCTTCCCACCAGAATAAAACCTAGAAATAAATAATTTTACCAAAGAACTTCAATTATTCAATACCAAGTATTTCGTAAGACATTTTACTGAAAGTAGAAACGATTTTCACATACAAAAGAGATCTTTCGTGATTATTGGGCTAGAATTTGTTCATTTTTTACAATTCAGTTTGACAAAACCTTTTCTTGTGCTTTCATCGAATTAACCCTTTCATACTATGTTTAATTCACACAATACAGCAAAATCAGCTGTATCCACAGTCATAGATAGTAATTCCAAAATTTTCCACTTTAATCAGTAAGTCCATGCACAGAGACAAATCCCCTTCCCTTTCTGTTTTAGTAGAATTTATGTTTCATTATCCCCCACTCCCAAGAAAATCGAAATCCAAAGAGAGCAATTCCGCTGAACTAAAACTTCATTTTTTCCAGCAAAAGTTCCCTTCATTACTCCATATTGAACACAGCAGAAAACATTATGCCAGAAACCCTCCTGATTTATTCTCCTCCAGTTCCCCCCCGACCCCAATTACTAAAATTCCAGCTTTCTTTAGTCCCTACTGGAAAATCTAAAACTTGTCAGCATCTTGCCAGCTATCAAAAAGCAGCATCATTTTACAATAGAAAAACTACCCAGTAAAGAAAAGTTAAATAAGAAACAAAGGTACCAACAAAATGTAAGCATAAAAAATGGGAATTAGCAAAACTAGTCACCTGACAAGCCTGTCCTTCTTCAACACCATTACTGGTAAGAAGCAGAAGACGCAGCAACTGTAAATCGGATATCCAAAACCCTCGACGAACGCACCCTAAAATGACAAAACTACGCTATAATATTTCACCTTTTTTTTTTCCCTTGAATCTGAGGTGGTTGAAACCGCAAGAAAAAGTGAGGTACTGGGTCACTCAGAAAACATACAGATTTGTAAATTTTATCGCTGCGTTTCATGGAATAACAAATTGGCAAAGTCACGAGCTTTGTTTTTAGTTAATTTTTGTAGCATCTTTGCCCCTTTTTTTTTTTTTTTTTCGGAAGTGATATTTTACTGTTATATTGCGGACCCAATGGGACCCAACGGGACATGAGGAGGATCTTAAGTCAAATCAAGTTGACTGGAAAGCAGCCCAGAGTGAAAGTAATGTCAAGAATTTAACCACTCTTTTACTTTAAAGATTTATTTTAAAGTTTTTTTTTTAAAGAAAAGAGGAATTCGTATTTTTCTACCTAATTTGTTGCAAAATTTTCTTTGTTTTTGGTTGAAATACAGGAGTTGAAATTGACCTTTTTAAATGATTAATATTTGAATACCTATTAATTTAATTTTATATTTTAAAGATAAATAAAATTAATAAAATTTTGTAATAACTAAAACTCATATTAATATATAAAATTTATTTTATGGACATATTATATCAAATTACTATAAAATTTATTATTTTTAATATTAATGCAAAAATTATAATGGTAAAAATTCACCGTAAATTTTAATTATTTTATTTATATAACATAAATTGATTTTTTTAAGATTAGTGAAAATTACAACTTTAAGATAAAAAGTAACTCCATCTAAAATTTTATCTTTTATTTATATCGAGCGACTTCATTTATTTTGATGAAATTAAATTTTTTTATTTGTAAATTAAATAAATCTTATCAATGATAAAATATTTATAATGGTAATTTACAATGAATTTTTACCATAATAATTTTTTCGTTAATATTAAAAATAATAAATTTTATAATAATTTGATAAATATGTCCATAAAATAAATTTTATATATTAATATGAACTTTAGTTATTATAACATTTTATTAATTTTATTTATCTTGAAAATAAACAATTAAATTTAAAAATACAGTAAATAATAATGACTATTATCGTTAGTTCGAATGATTTTTTTACATTCATGTTTTTCTATATATTAGTACTTGCTATCATGTATATCATACATTAATGCTCTTTGTTTTATTTATTTTAAAAATATGTAGTTATGTATTTTATAAATAATTGAAATTAATAAATGCATTAACATATAAAGTTTGTTTAATATTTAAATTCATAAATTTATTATTTTTAATTTTAATATAATATTAAAATTTATTAAAATAAAAAGTTAACATAAATTTTAACTACCTTTTTTTTTATCAAATAAATTCAGTCACGTTCTAAGATTAATAAAAAATTAAAACTCTAAAAACAAAGTAATTTAATGCAAATCTAACTTTTTTATTATTAGTCATCAAATAAATATATTTAATAAAAGACTTTTAATAAAATTAAAATTTTTACTTATAAATTAAATAAATTTTATTAGTAATAAAAAAATATCTACAATAACAATTTAAAAAGATAATGAATACTTATAATTATTTATGTTAATTCAAAAAATTTTCTACGTTAGTGCTTTTATTTTTATATATTACAAAAAATAAATAAATATAAATAATAATCGCAATTTGCATGACTTTTGTATACTCTATGCATGTTCAATTGAAATTTTTCTGCTTTTGGTGTGAAATTTTATACTAAAAATATAAATATATGTCACTGCAAATAAAGTTAATATTTTTCATGTTAGTTGTTAATGTTTATCATTATTTAGTAGAATTTCTAAATTACCAAATTTACATGACTTATCATAAAAAAAAAAAAGAATTAGATGATTTAACACTTTTATTATATATTAAATTAATATAATATTTGATCGAATGTCCAGGCTTGAAGCAAGTTATTAGTTATGGTGTAGTTTCTATGGCATGTTTCGACGGGGTGTTGTTTAGGTGTAAGTTTGTTTTGGATTTAACCATCTTTTTGTCAGGTGCGTTTTTTTTTTCCTTTTTTTTTTTTTTTTTTTTTACAGTCAACAAAATTAGCATGCAGTTCAAGAAAATAAATACTTGATCGAATGTCATAAAGCATAGTTGTAGTTTCGGGTGACACTCAGAAAAAAAAATTAAAAATCTAAATCATGAAAAAAAAATTGAGAAAAATTATAAGAAATTGATTTAAGAGGAGAACATTAGACCTGCTTGAGGGCCGGGCTACCCGCCCAAGTCTGAAGGTCCCCCTGCTAATTGGGAGGGTTTGTACAAACATATTAGGCTCAAAAATGGGCTTGGACAAAAAAAAAGGCCCGATTAAAAAATGGGTAGGGCCGTGAGTCTAACTTTCAAAGCTCGAGCCTGATTTATTTTATTATTGCATTATATATATTTATTTTATATGTTATGTATTATGTAATTTTTGTCATATAAATAATACATATATATATAATATTATAGTATAAACTTTTAAAACTAAGTTAAATTATTTATATTTATAAACTTAATAAAAGAAAATTATTAAATTAATAAAGACAAAATTTGTAAAAAATATATTTTTTTAAATATAAATTAAAGAAAAATATAACATGGGCGGACCTAAACGGGCTTGGACTATATATTTACAAATATAGGCAGGTTTGGGCAAAATTTGAGGCTTATATTTTAGGCCGGGCTAGGCTGGGGCAACCATATTTAATATTAATATCATGCTCAAGCACGATCCAAATTTGACTCGGCCCAGCTCGGTCTAGGGAAAATATTCAAAAAAAATTATTGAATCTGTTATTAGATAAAACAAAATATTGAATCTGTTTTTAATACAATGATGGAGATTTAAAATTTTGGTTATTACTCTTATTGGTGAAAATTTATGGAAGCTAAAAGAAAGAGAAATTCATATATGATTTTCTTTGTTTTTTCTTCAATCTTTTTCTTCCTCTCTTCCTTCATCTTCCAATTAAAGTTTTTCATCCTTCATGGCCATCCAATTTGGTATCTTTGGTGTACTCACACCATCCTTCATTTTTCTCTACCTTTGTCGTTTTGCCTTGTTGAATATCGCAATGAATTAAGATTTGATAAAACCTAATGCCAATTGATCTAAAGTAATATCTAGAAAAACCATAAAGAAAACATGAATTGGACTAAATAATAAATACACATTGAAAAGGTTAAATTTTGAATAAAAAAGAAAGGAATTAAGATCCTCATATTTTTGTATGTTATTTTTTAATATAATTTTAATAACGATTTATAAATATAGCTTTCGTGATTTATAACTATAAACACTTGATTTGTTCAGACCCCTTAAGTAACTTTTTCCTCGTTTTCATTGTTGGTGGATATTTCTTAGAATGGATTCTTTTGGATAAAGCAATGATGATTACAAAGTTCAACCTAGGCCTCGGAATGGTTTAAAGGTACAAATTCACTAAAAAAAGACATTTTAGCTTTAGTTAGACAATTTAGGAGAAAAATGTTAAATTTGAAAAATCGGGACTTGGGTCATAGGAAACCAAGTACAAGGTAAGCTGACTTGTGTGCACTTCTTAAGTAAGATAGGATCTTTATTGGAAGTATTTGGAGTTAAAAAGGTCGATTTAAAAATCAAATTCAAAAGTTAACTTTGAACAATTTCAACAGTAAAACTTAACTATATAACAAAAAAAGTTTACTTTCAAATTTGTAAAGCTTTGATAATCAAAATTCAAAATTGATTGCATTATAATGAAATTAAGCATGGAAGGAATGTCAAAAAGTGCAATCAAGATTGTATTATCACAAAACCTTAGAGAACAAATTTTTGAGAGCTTAATCCGAAAAGTCCAAAATAAGATGATCTGTATTTTTGGAAGGATGTTGTTAAAGGTTATTTTAACTGCAAGAAAGAACATTCAAATGAATTTTTTAACCAACATATCAAATAATGTTAGATTGGAAATACAAATATACAAGACTAGCTATAAAATCATCACGTGGCTAAATTCATTGTGGCACATGTCTAATGCCTTAGTCGCAATTTTCCTACTACACAAGGGCATTTAAGACCTTTCATACATGGTTGTTATTAGTTTTTAATAGGTAGAAAGAGAAGTTAATTAGTTAAGGATAATCATAAGACTACCTAAAGGTGATTAATGGATAAATGACAATCAATTTTCCTTATAAATATTAGAGAAGTGACATTGTTTTAGATGAAGCATTCAAAAATTTTAGATTTTTTTAGTCAAATACTTTCTAATTTCTTAGAGGAAAACTTAGGGAAAATACAAAAAAAAATAAAAAAGCTTCTCAAGTATAAATCTTTTCCTTGTCTTTACATTTTCCTTTTAGATCTCATGCATTGCTTGATAAGTGTGATTAGATCTAGCTTTGTGCTTCAATCATGTTTGGCTAAAATGAATTATGCATACTTTGATCTTGATTTCGGTTCTTTTGCTTGAAAATTCATGATCTTGTATATTATAACTTGCTTGATTCTTAATCGAGTGAATTTTAAAGCATGTTCAGTCAAGCTAGGAGCTTAGAGAACATGTTCAACCATTGTAAAAATTCCTTTGGCATGTTTCGATTAGGGATAAATCTAGGATTCCTTACATACTTTCATGTTTCTTCACTCAATACACAATTAGATCTAGCAATATGTTTAAATTCCAACTTAGAATACATTCCCATATTTGATCATGATGAAATTTGATGTGGATTCTATGATTATTTGATATGAAAATGATGATAGATGGAATTAAGATGAATATGATAAGAAATGAGCTTGAAAATGACTGATCTAGGTTTGGTTCTACGAGTTGCTGATTTGATATTGCATCTGTCTATGTTTTGTTGATAACCTTAGCTTAGATTGATAAAGGTTTGATAAAATGCTTGTTTATTAGTTGTTGTAGATTGTTTTTGTCAAAAGAACCTTTAAAGTATAGTTCTAAGCTTGCTCAATCAAAAAACAAGTAATAATCTACGTTTTTGTAATGTTTTTACAATGATTTCACAGAAAATCTTAAGGAAATTGAGTCACAATAAGCATGGATTAATACTGATTCAAGGCCATAAAATAAATGATTACAAAACAATTTTCAAAGATTATTTTAACCTTAGATTGTTAGCAAACTTTGTAATGAGAGGTATTGGAATGCCCCACAAGTGTTTAGAAGGAGTTTCAAAGTAAAAAGAAAGAAAGCGGCGAGAAAAGTGAGACATTCTAATGTCATGTTGATGATTCTGATTTAGCTTTATAACTATTAAAATTAAGTCGTGTTCAAGTCCTTTTGTGTTTTTTTCTTTATGTCATGTGGTTCATCTTAAGCTCATACCTATAGACATTTTAATACCCAAAGGTCAACTCCAAAAGTTCAGTGTTAGTTCATAGAGTTGACAATGTTCATTTCTAGTTCCAATTTCTATCAATTGCAGTCAGGTTTGGTTGTAAAAAGTTTTCACATGGTAAATGATTTTTCCTAAATTTTTAGGATATTTTAATTGCAACTATATTGAATATGCTTTTCAAGAAAATATGATTTCCCTCATTCTGAGGTCAAATGAATCGAGAATAAATTTTTTTTGCATGCTGCGCAAACCCTTTATGTTTAATGATCATTATTTAAATCTTCCCATTTTTAGTATAGCAAAATATTTTCTTGGATTTTGGTAGTATTTTTTCAATTAATCTAAATTAAATAAGCTTTCCAATGGCATACGTCCAAGTTTGAGTTCATTTGAGTCAAGCATAAATTTTTCTTTGTTTGTTGTTCAAGTGCTATGTTTGCTGTGGCCAAACCTGATTGAAAAATTATTTTCACCTTTTTAATGAATTTTTGAAAATTTTTTGCTATTTTTAGTTGAAACCTTATAAATTACCTTTCCAGTTGTAGCTCTTTTACAACATTTAGTGTCCAATTAAATTGGGAATAAATTCGAAAAGTGATAAAGGTCAAAGTTATCCTTTGTTTTAAGGAAATGGCATTCATCTCGAATTTCATCCCAATGCTTTTCAAGGTATTTGGATACCTAAAAATTGGAGTTGGTTAAGGCATCTTAAAAAGTTTGAAGTCATTAGAACATTGAGTCATGAGTTCCTACAGGCTTATTATAAGGCTTTTAATTTTTTGAAGTTGATTCAAGCTAGTCTTGAATTCTTTCAATTTCATCCTTTTTCACCTTTTTTCATCAAAACTTTATAGCAACATCCTTTGTTGTAATAAATGATGAGTTTTATCTAATTGTCAAGTATTTTGGTTTTTTGACATTTTCTCAAAAAAACTCTTTTTTTGGAAATTTTCTCAAAAAAACTCTTTTTTTTATCCAATCCTTATCAAAACATTTTGTCTTCAACTCTATCATGAATCTAAACTAGTCTCTAACATTATTCTGTTATTCTTTTGGTTGTGCAAAAGATGTTTACAAGATACATTTCATTTTGTCCTGTTCCTTATTCTTGTTTGTTTTTTCTAGGAAATTTAAGGCATCATTTTTTAGTTAGGATCTTTTTTTGAATCTTTTACCATTTTGATGGGAAATATGTTAAAATTTGCTTCTAATTTGAAAATACCTTTCTTAAAATTTAAATATGAAAAACTTTTTTAAGTGCAAAACTATATGTTCTAATAAACACCAAAAAATTTAGAGAATATTTAGCAAGACTCTGGATTATTCATTAAAAATTTATTATCACATTCTATAAGGATTATAGACACCCTTAGTAGACTTTTTCAAGGTTTTTTATGAGACATGTGTATTTTCTCAGTCCAAATCTACTTAGATGAGTTATTGATGATGGAAACATCTAATTTTGGTTTCGAAATGTTTCCATGGGCTTAGTTTAATAAGAAAAGGCATCGGAGCTCAATTATCAAATTTAAAGGGTTAGTGCTAGATTTGGAAAATCGAGACCTAAGTCTCGAAAATCCAAGAATGATGAAAATTGACTGTTATATCTCTTTTGACAAAATTAGAATGGCTATTGAAGTCTTTTGGATAAAAAAAAAAGAGATTTATTTTAGAAGTCAAAGTTAAAAGTCAACAAAAAAAGTCAATATAGGCAAAGTTAATGTAAAAAGTCAACTATATTGCCTAAAGTTTAATTTTTAAATTGGAAAAGTTCTAGAACTCAGATTCCAAAATTAGTTGTACCAAAATGAAATTCAACATGGACTTTAGGTCAAAAAGGGCAATCGAGGTTGAATGGTGAAAAAACCTTAGAAACTAAGGTTTTAGGAATTCCTAAAAGCTTAATCTGAGAGGTTCAAGATAGGAAATTTTGAATTTTTGAAGGCTAGTTATTAGGGCTATTTTTACTACAGAAAGGAACATTCAATTGAATTTTCACAACTACACATCATGACTAATTAGATGTTACAAAAACTGTACAAGATTAGGCCAAACATGCCTTGGTCGATTTTTATCATGTGCTTAATACGGGAATTTGCTCATCCATCATAAAGGCGTTTTAGTCATTTCGACTCAAGTTAATTAAGGGGATTTAGGTGGTTGTAGTTAGGTTTAATATCAATCATAAATGGTCTCGAAAAAATAATATCACTTGTAGGTGATTTAGAGTTAGCTCACCAACCTAAAGTCTATATACATAGGTGGTGGCTATTAGTTTTTACATATACATATTTAGCCATGCTTACTAAAAAATTTCTCGTAATTTCTAAAAGGGAAAAGCTTAAAGTGGTAATTTTTCTTTCCTAATCCCTTAATTTTTAGCTTAATTACATGATTTCATGCCTGAATGTTGATTAATCTTGCTCCTAAATAAATCGACAATGATGTTTTGATCTTTTTTTAGATTAGAATACTTCAATCCCTTGTGCTTTAATGTTCAATTCATGATTTAGCTAGGTTTCCCTTGATTATAAGTTGATTTAAGCATGATTTGATGATTACGCAGTTCGAATTAAACTTGAATCATGTAGATTATTGAGATCTTGTTTCTGAACATTTTTGTATGTATAGAGTTTGTTTTGATTACTTCAAATTAGCTACATCTTGATGATTTAAGTTACAATGAGCTAAGATCTATGCATTTAGAGGTGAAATTGGTGATTTAGAAGTGAAATTGCATGATTCCAAGCTTCTTTCATGATTTGGCCATTGGAGATTATATAAGCTTAAGTTCGGCCAACTTGAATACTTTAGATCTAGGATTTGACTTTGCTTGATTATATTACTTTGATGGGAACTTGATGAATCAAGTGCAGGTCTAGCTTAATTAAGCTAAAATTGATGTAATATGATGAAATTTGAACACTCACATGTTATATCTAAGCTTTGAATGCTGAAATCTTGATTATGAATGTTAGTCATGTGGTTGAGTTGAAATTGAGCTTAATCTCACATTCTTTGTATGCAAATGATAAGAATTTAAGATGAAATTATTGATTAGATAAGCATGCCTTAGTTTGATAAGCTCAACCAAATAGATCTTAATGGTGCTTGATCATGTTTTGTGTGTTTGTGTTGTGTTAATTAGTTTAATAAATATTTGATAGATTGTTTGTATAGTGTGTTTAAACATGGTTTTTCACCAAAAGACCCTTCAAGAATGAGTTTTAGCTCATTCAATCCATGATTAAGTTGAGACATAGTTTTAAATAAGTTTCTTTTGAAAAAACTTGAAGAAATTGAATACAAGCTTGGTTCAAAACTGATTTGGAGCTTAAAGAAAAAACAGTTTTAAGTGTTTTTGATTAGTTTTTGGAAGTTTAAACTCATGGAGCTTTGATAGGAGCCTTTAAGAGTACTTTCTGCATGATTAAAATGTGTGTTTAAGTCTCATTTAGTTTTTGTTTAAGCACTCAGAGGAGAGACATTGGTGTGTCTCTCATTTCTTAAGATCAATTAAGTATAAAGAAAAGCGATAAAAGCGAGTCATTTGCATTACTCTTGATCACTTTTTGATTTAGAATATATTGAGTTCAAGGTGGAGCTTTAGTGATTGTTGTTTTAATCCTTTTGACATGCAAAGAATGTTAAGTGCTTAGCCAATGAACATTCGGATGTCTAGAGGCTATTTAATAAAATTACAATATGTTTTCATAAACATGTGATGCTCTGAGTCAATGTTGATTTCCAGCACAGTAGTTTTGTCAAAAAATATTTTTGGCTATGTTGCTGATAGTATTAATTTTTGTAAGTATTTTTAATTGAATCCTTATTGAACAACTTTGACAAGAGTTTTCAAAAGCTCGATTTCATGGTCGGATGAGTATGAAAAAAATTCTCCAAAAAAAATTTGCAACATGAGTTGTTTAGATGGCTCTATTTTAGCGGTTGGATATTAAAGCAAGCTATTTTCTGTGGGGATGATCACTTTTCTTGATTTTCTCATATTTTTTAATTAAAATAGGTTAAATAAGATTTCCAACCATAAATGGCTCGTCTAATGGAAGTTCCAAATGAAACAGAAATAAAATCTAAAAGATAAGTTATTCAAATGTGCTGTTTGATAAAGTAACATCCAATTTAAAAATTAATTTGATGCCCAAAATGATTTCTAGGACTTTTTAAGTATTTAATGTGAAGTATTTTTAGTGGTCAAAGTAGGCTAGAATAAATCTGAGAAGCTTCGAACATCAAAACTATCAAGTATTTTTGGGTTTCTCTTGGTTTTTGTGTGGACCATCTCAAGGCACTCGGATGCCTTGGAATTGATTTCGAATGTGTTGTTTTAAGAGTTTATAGGCTTAGGAAGGTTTAAATACTAAGTTTCTAATAGCTTATTTTAAGGCTCTCAAGTTTAAAAAAAAAAATTAATAAAAAAAAGTAACCTTGTTTTCAAAGTTTTATTTTATTCAATTTAGTCATTTGTCCTACTTCATAATATCTTTTGAATATAGTTTAACTCTTTGAAATAATTTTTATTTGATCCCTAATTTGGAATTATTTTGGGGTCACCACACTTTTATGATATTTTTCTTTTCACATAATTTTTTGCTTCAACTTGTGCTATAGATTCAAGCTAATCTTGAACCCACGTTCGGTTACTTTCATGGGTACCGATACGAGTTCGGAGAGACATATTTTTCTTTCTCATTGATGTATGTTTGTTTTCATGCATAAAAGAGTGATTATGGTTAAATATCTAAATATCTGAAACTAAAATATCATATTGTGAAATTATTCCTTTTGAGTTTCGTAACTCTTAATCAATGGCTTTAATAAGTGCCCGATCACACATAGTTCAAAAAGATCATTGGTGACTCCTTAACCTAACCATCTCATGTTTTCGACAGGGAAGCTCGAATGAGAGATTCATTCCTACAATTGGAGCCCTATAATAATTAAAGTGTTCCTATTCTAATATATCAAGATTCGTATTCTGAAATATTACAATAGGGATTATGGTTCAATATTGAGAATCTAAAATCAAGAAATCATACTCAAGATAGAATATGGCTAGATGATATGGATTTTTGGGTGTCGTGAAAGTGCTAATCTTTTCCCATATGCAGTCAACTCTTGAGCCTAATTTTTTCTCTAGATTTATCACAAACTCTGAAATCAATCATTTAAAAATGAATTTCAAAACTTTAAAGGATCAGTTTTAATAGTTGTCTGATTACAACCTAAGTCAAAAAGATTGGTAGGAACTCCTAATTCCCAATTATCTCACCATATGTATTTGAAATGGTCGAACAAGCAATTAATTCTAATGGGCAGGGCTTATTTCAAATTATGAGATTTTTCCTGCTCTGATATGTTGGGATTTGTATTCTAAATATTTTATGATAATAAATGAGTCTACACATATGAATGATATTGATGAGTGTATTAAAACTTATTAAACAACAAAGTACTGTAGAAGAATCAACATAAAATAAATAAAAAAATCATAAATACTATAATATTACATAGTTCATCTTTGTATTAATTATAGATATATATATATA
>JBBYHK010000013.1:8808572-8822471 GCA_038382065.1 Adansonia grandidieri
TAAAATAAATAAAAAAATCATAAATACTATAATATTACATAGTTCATCTTTGTATTAATTATAGATATATATATATAAACAAATCTGATATTTATGTAATCTTTAAAATTAATAATATCATAAGATAATTATAAGTTGATTTGGTACTTAAAAGGTATTATTGTATTACTAGCATAAGTGTTTGATGTCTATATTGTATAATAAAACTCAATGATTTGTGACATTAATTCAGCGTGTATTTGATAACGCATTTAATTTTTTCAATGTGCTTGACAATTCATAATGAATTCTATTTAATTGAAAATTTTCAACAGAAAAAAATGTTGAATATGATAAACAGGTAGAAAGTTACTTATCACTTAAAATAAAATAGATTAAGTCAATTTTAATTTTTTAAAATTATATCTAAACTAAATTATCTTTTTTCTAATTACAAAAGATGAAATATTTAAATTAAGCTTTTAATTTTTATCCAAAACGATCAAGAATGATATAAAATGTTATTAAAATCAAAATAAAAAATTTGAGAGTAATAATTTTCAAAATTTAACATTTTCAATTATTAAGTAATATATTTATATTCAGTACTTAATTTTCAATGATGTAACAAACAGTTTTTATAATACAATTTCAATTTTTGTAAATTTAATACTAAAAACTCAATACTTAATTATTCATGATTCAATTTTTTCAGTTTCGAGAATAGTCAAGAATTTTAGTACTAATATAAATGAGAAAAATAAATAAATAAATAAATTTTGATACACTCACTACGTGAGTTAAAAAAATTACCTAATAAAAAAGAGTTCACTTATTGAGTTAATAAGAAATTATCTTTTAAAATAAATTAGAAAGACATAACATCTTTATTTATATATTATTATTTTATTTTGATATTCAATTGAGTTGGTGTTATTTGAATTATAACACTAATTCAATCTAAATTATAAAAACATATATGATATAAATACTAATATATTTATTAAATTTAAAAAATATCTAATATTGTCAAAAATTTTTCATTTTAATTTAATTGTTCTAACATATACAAAATAAAATTATGTAAGAGCTTTTCCCTCCATTTTTCAGTCTTCCAAAGTTTGTAGATATTACTTAAATTCAACAATGTGGAATGTTAAGGGAATTAACACTTAGTTTTATGAAATTGGACCGATTTGATGGTGGCAATTTTTTTAAATGACGAAAGGAACACTTCCTACTTTCAAACTTGAAGATTGCACATGTTCTGAATACTTTCCAAATTAAAAGAGAGTGAAATCGAATCCGTCGTTGCAGCCAGAGGGAGAGAAAAGTGATAAAATGTAAAGTCTCGTAGACTATGTTTGCAAAAACCATAATTTGAATGGTCTCTCTGATGGATTATTTGATACATAGCAGACCAAGATCCCTTCAAAGGAATTATGAGGCAACTAAGAAATTTCCTCCAATCCTAAACTATAAAACCTGAAACTAAATTAGTCCAATCTTGAAATAACTATAACCCAAAAAATGAAGCTTGAGAAAACATAAACTCATAACCAACCCAAACCCAAACTTAATACTAACAACAAGAACCGTCAAATTATAATTAAATAATTTTTATAAAGTAAAAACTTTAATTATTAATTTTATTTTAATATTTTTTATATATTTAATTATAAATTAAAATTTAATATATTATATATATAATAAAATAATAATTTTATCATAAAGCAAATTATATTTTATACTTATACCTTTAATGTCTCATGCTTTGATGAAACTGCTACATGAAGATTCTATAATTATGAAGATTTTAGAGAGGTAGAAAGAAATTTGATATAAAGTGTAACTTAGATTTTATTATTCTATTTTATTTTAGTTTATTTTATTTTATTTTTGCATGATAAATTTTTCTTGAGTGCAAATAAGACAAGCCCATAGTGAGTCAAGTTGGTTGGAGCTTACTTTAAACCTTAAAATACTTAACAGCCTAACACTAACCAAATTGGCTCAAAAATAAAATAATTATGCCCAATAAGTCCATTGAACATCTAATCGGATTAAAAACTGAAGCCTAACACAATTTATGAGGAAAGAATCTTTCAAAAATAAATCTGGTTTATACAATCGAATTAAGTATAATTATGATATTATCTTATATGCTCTATGTTGTTCTCATGTCATGTACTTGTATTGTATCTAAAATTTTCATGCTTATAAATTATTAATTTTCTCATCTTCTTTACTATTTAACATTTGCTATTAAAATGATAAGTTGTTAAAATATTAGAATATATACTATATAAAATAATTTTTAATCATGAATTTTTAGAAAAATTAGCTTTAACTTAAGATCATATTATCGTAGCAATAACTAAATAGTGATGCTTATTTTTATATTGACTTACAAGCTCTTAAATCTTAGTTTTATACTCTTTCTTTTTTTTCAAAGACAATTACTTACCCTTTTTATTTAATTATTACTATGTACTATTATATTTATTTATATTCATAATATCAGTATGATTGATTTATTATGTATCATATTTTTACATAAATTATTTAACAAGTTAATTTTACATCCTTTAGAGTTTAGACCTTTTGTGCTAACAAATACATCAATATATGAATGTAATTAAAAATATCATATTGTAAAAAATTACTTAAAAATAACAATAAAATAATAATAATAAATTCCATCAAACTCTAATGATGGGTGTCTTGGTCAAGGAAATGACCTATTATAAGTGAGTGTATGAGCCGTAAATAGAGCAAAGCTTAGAATAGGTTCAAGTTGGCTAGAGGTTATTTTAGATATCAAAACCCAATAGCTTAAGAATAAAAGAACTAAGTTTAATAAGTTCTGAACATCAGATCCAAATAAAAAATAAATCTAACATAATTTAAGGGAAAAGGCTCCGTAAAAATAAACTTAATTTATCTAATCGAATCAAATTTAATTAAAAATCTCATTCTCTCAAAGAAATCAATTAGCATACTTAAATTAAAATTAGCAATTTGAAACTAAATATACTCCATACGAAATTAAGTCGTTACAATTATTTTTTATATAATTACAATCTAATTAATTAATAAGATCATTATAATATCGTACATATGATCTATTATTTACATGTCATTTAATCATATTGTATCGTATAAAAAATAATCATGTTTGTAAATTATTAATCATATTATTTTCATTAGTCATTACTATTTACTATTTGATATTAAAATGGTAAATTATTAAAATATTAAAATATATACTATATATAAATATCAAATAATTTTTAATCATAATTTTTTAGAAAAATTTTATTTAAGTTTAGATGACTATTACAAATAATTGAATAATAAATAATTAATAGTATTTTTTGTATTATCTTACCGACTCTTAAATTTTAATTTTATACTCTTATTTATTATTTAAATAGAATAATTTATCTATTTTTATTTAACCTTAGATATGTACTCGAAAAAACTTGAACGAGAAAAGTTCCAATCTTGAACCCATGATTATACTCAATAAATTGATTTCTTCGATACAAAACAAAGTCAATTCCCGAATTGTATCCTCAAATTTATTACAGGAAACACTTTTACACGCTAATTAAGATGGAAGGGACGAATGAAGCCTTAAAAAATGCATTAATACTACACACCTTAAATCATATTTCTTAATTTTTCTGTTTTTTATACAATTGTTCCAATATATATATATATATATATATATATATATTCTTGAAGACTTGCTTTGATAATTACTTTACCGCTACTAGAACCATTGCGGTCAGGAATGATTTGGCAGTAAATATTTATATATCTTTACTTTATTACACGAGAACATATTATTTACAGTAACTATATTATAATTAATCATTTAATATTCAGAGTTATGCAAGATTTTTTTTAAAATATGATGCAGAGCTTATATTTATAAATAATGAACACTTTCATAATTCTTAATTATGGTTGAATAATTGTAATACCTAATTAAAAAAAAATTGCAAATGCTGCCATACTATGTATATACCTTGAATTTAGGAGTTCAATCTGAACCCACCTCAGACTCACCCTAAACCATTTGAGCTAATTAAGCCCATTTTTAACCATAATTTAGCTGCAATTGCACTTGAGTTGAGGGAACCACTCATACTAATCTATATATCCTGACGAAGAATATGCTTTCAATATTGACAGGGTTTATGTCCCTATGTTTAAAGATTATTCCTGCAAAAGAAAAAGATTCTCTCCAGGGCCAGGCTTAGTATCTCATGTTTTTTTTTCTGCAGCTTTGCAGGGCCCCTTTCTTATTAAACGTGATTCAAAATGAACTCCTCGTATAATCAGCTACATTTGCCAGTGCAAGAAAGAGGGTATAAATTCATGTACTTAAGCCCTTAAAAGTATTAGTATTCACACATCACCGACTTTGAAAGTTCAACAAATTAGATCGTCTGGACTCAGCAATAAGATAAAAATGGCATATGCTAAGGGCATCCGTTATCTCTCATTCTATCTATTATTTTTCCCATCATAAGAGCGAATATCTAATTTGTTTCCTTATTCCACGTCTATGAAGGCACCGATAATAATCTATTAAAACATGTCGTTTCCCACCAAGATAGGGTATTTGCCAAAGAATTTGTTGGAGAGTCCCACCAATATAGGGTTTGAAAGCATATATCGTGAACTTTCTAGTGGTTATATAATTAACCCACAAATATAAAAAAGCAATTCTTGTTTGACATTCTCAAGGACACATTTTCTTTATATGCCAACTTTCTGGCTAATGTCAGAGTTAAGATACGCATCATTTTAGAGAGACAATTCTGGCGTAGGAAGGAAATGAAGGTCAATGGTTTGTTTAGAAACCTCATATGACCGGTATATGAGGATATGATTAAGGATCCTTTCTGCTCTGGCTTTAAACATTGACTCGGTAACATTAGGCTGCTTGAACTAGAACCATGGTTAGCTGCCCAAGTTTGAATCATACAGTCAAATTTTAGGAACTTAAGTTTCTACACGATAATAATAGTTTATAGAAAAGTGCGGGCCTGCTTCTTTTCTCCAAACTCTAGGGATTGGTCTTTTCTCAAAAAGCTTTGACCACACTGTTATATTCACATATAAATCTCTTAATATTGATTAATTAATCTAATAATCAAAATCAGAAAATTTGATGGCTGTTCCAATGACTTATGCGTCTGCAAATGAAACTACCCAAACTTTGTTTGTCATTAGGTGGTTTGGGCTAAGTTTAGCTGTAAATGAGATATTTGTGCTTATTTGAGTTTGGCTTTAAAAAAAATTTGAATTTGACTCGCTCATTATTTAGACAAATTTGAATTATTGAACTTATCCTAATACCTCACTTGAGTGACTCACAAATTTATCGAGTTTATATTTTATTTTTGAAATATAATTCATTACTTCAATTAATACTTCCTGATCAACTACAAATAATCTAATTTTAAATTATTCATGAGAATCAAACACTTTTTTATTAGATATACCAATCAAATCAAAAAAATTTGAATAGTTTTATTTTTCTTGAATTGAACTTGAAATATAAAAATAAAACTTGAGCTAAATTTTAAATTTCGAATCAAGAGTTCGAGCTTCAAAGTTCAAGCTTTTTTTTGTTTGAGCTCGTCTTTGACTCAGTAAAATCCCACGCTAGAAATAGATACGATGCAATCCATATTCAAGATACTTTGGACAAACTTGAATATATTTGAAGGTTATCTACACGTGAAATGGAAAGAGAGTGGAATGCTCTTCAGTCTTTGACAGATTTGCAGGCGACATAGAGGATAAAGAAAAATGTAAAAAACAAAAGGCAAAATTCTTAGAAAGGTTAAGAAGTTTGCTTTATATATATATATAATTATAAACGAACATGAACCAGCGGTGTAGCATTTCTAAATAAAGAAATCTGTTAAAAGTATCCTCTGCACAAGGCTTCCTATACCATTAGCCCTAAATAAAAATCTACCCAGTAAAATATAAATCCTGATGTAAACATTATCTTTCTTTCTTTCTTTTTTTTTTTTTTTTTATGTTTTTAATTTTTCACTTGTCAATTTGGCTGTAACGATGCTTCCGGAATCCCTCGAAGCAGTCCAATGACTTCAACAATGTCATCAACATAGTATTTTGCCATGCTTGGTTTTTGACCAACAGTGCAAGCAAATATCTCCGCTATAGCCGGCAAGGCAGGGTTGGCAGATGAGCGCGCAATGCTCTCGAACATATCTTCATCTGAACGATCATCTCCTATGCACAGCAGAAAATCTGGTGATTTACCATTACTTCTCATGGTTGACATGAGATTTTCCACAACAATGCCTTTGCTCAGTCCCTGCAGTTCGACAGAAAAACCCTTCAATATAATTCACTATAAACCACAAGGCAGTGAAGTTAACTAACACATGTTTAGAGTTTCCAAGTTCAAAGTCTACTTCTCAATCATTGAACAAAATCTTGAAACGTTTCCGAATATGTTTTCTAGCTATTGGTACAAGCTTCTGAAAACAATTTGTACCTGTGGCTTAACCTCAACTATTTGTTGCCCCCTTTTAACAACAACAGGCTCATTGGCTAGGACATTCTCCAAGTGATCATGAAGCTCCTTAGCCTGGCATAAACCAAAATCGGGGTCAGCATCTTGATGGTGCCACACGAGTGCACTTTCTTTGTTCTCTATGCACGAACCATCAGTTGCCTCCATGTAAAGTTGCATTATTGGTTCAACAACCTCTTTCCAGCTCAAGTCCATTGAGCAGTAGGTTTCCCATGGAGAATCCCTAGTCCATCTACCAATTTGAAGAAAAGATATTATTAATCAAGAAACAGATATTGCACGTATCTATGGATCAAATGGGCACGGATGACAAACATTACCTTGTAAAGTATCCATGCTCAGCAGCAATACCCAATTTCTCACACGAAGAAAACCACTTGCTCAGGGTATCCCGATCTCTCCCGCTCACAATGAAAACAATGTTTTTTGGGTCATCACATAATCGATTCAAGACCGAAATAACCTCATGACTAGGCTTGTTCATTGAACTCGGTGGCATCATAGTGCCATCATAGTCCAAAAGGATTAATCGGCTATTCGTTCTCTTGTAGGCAGAGTTGAGAGTATCCCCCAACAGCTTCCTGAAGTTAGGCTCCAAAGCAACAAGCCTAAATGCCAAACCAAGTCCAATTCTCCAATATCTCTTGTGATAATGATCTCTACAAGCTCTCACAAGATCCTGGTCGAAACTCTGAGCCCAATAAGCAACGTCATGAGAGCTGATATACTTGTAATGCTTCTCATGGCGCAAATGTTTCTCTGTCTCAGACAAATCAATGGCTCTATACATTGCATTAGCCATTTCACAAATATTCCATGGATTGACACGAATTGCCCCACTAAGAGACGGTGAGCAACCAATGAATTCAGAGACAATGATGACACTATTCTTGGGAGGTGAATTTTCATCAACACCCAATGCCTTGTCTAAAGCAGGGCAGCCCTGTCTACAAGCGGTATACTTGTACGGCACCAAATTCATCCCATCTCTTACGGGAGTCACCACACAATAATCAGCAATTGCATAATATGCAAGCTTCTCTTGTGTAGTGATCGGCCCCTTGATGAAAACTATTGGCTCATATCCGGGTTCGCCATATTTGTCATTGATCTCCTTCGCTATGCTATTGGCCTCATCCAGAAGTTGTTGCACATCCCGGCCTAAACTCCTCGCTGGGTTTGTAATCTGTACTAAGACCACTTTCCCCCACAATTCCGGATTGGTTTCCAAAAGCTCCCCCATGGCTGAAAATTTCTGAGTAATTCCCTTGAACAAATCCAAATCATCCACGCCCACCATCATAATTTTCCCCTCATATTTTTCCTTCAATTCCTTTGCCATCCTAACAGTGCTTTCCTCAGACATAACAGATTCAAGTTGCTCCATATGAATCCCAGCAGGCAAAATCTTTATAGTCACAGTCCTCCCAAAATATTCTAATGCAATGTGACCCCTTTTAGACTCAGAATGTAAACCCAAAATCCTTCTACAAGATGACAAGAAATGCCTCGCATAATCATAAGTATGGAACCCAATCAAATCACAATTCAGCAAGGCTCTAAGAATGTCATCTCTAACAGGTAAAGTTTTATACATATCAGATGAAGGAAATGGACTGTGTAAAAAAAACCCAAGTTTTACCCTATTAGACCTTTTCCTCAGAAAAGTAGGCAAAACCATAAGATGATAATCGTGCACCCAAACATGATCTTCATCTTCATCATCTCTATCAGTTACTTCCAAAACTTTATCAGCAAATATTTTATTCGCGGACACGTAAGCCTGCCACTGTGAACGATCGAAACGTACCCCATCGCTCCCAATCATAGGCATCATGTAATGAAACAGAGGCCATAGATAGTGCTTACAAAATCCATGGTAAAACTTGTTCTGCATATCGACAGGTAAAAATATGGTTTCACAACTAAACTTTTCGTGCAAAATTTGAGCCACCTTATCTTGATCTGCTACATCTACATCTGCTTTCAAAGTTCCAACGTATCTCACCTCGGTGTCCGGAGGGAAAGCGTCTTTCAGCTGAGCAAGGAGATCATTCTCGTCAAATTCAAAACACCATTCACTAGAGACCGAGTCCCTGGACGCACGTAAAGGCAACTGATTGGAAACGATGATAACCCTTTTCCGCGACATGGTTTGCTGATCTTCTTCGAATTCAGAGATGACTCCGGGAACCTTCATGACTCGAGGGATCCGATTCATGACTCGAAAATCATCGGTAGACAACAAACTTAATTGGTCTAAGCAACAACTCGAAACCATCTTTCAAGAGGGATCAAGCACAAAAAGGGAACTTTGTATATAAATTTGTATATCAACCATAAAAAGAATCAAAGAACCAACAAAAGGGTACTCAAAAAATCAATGAAGAAGAACGACTTTAATTTCTTTTCCTTGTATTGTTTCCCTTTTTTTTCTGGGGAGGGGGGGGAAGGATGCGAGTTAGGATTAAGGAAAAGGCATTTATAGAAGAATATTACAAGGAAAAATGAATATGACAGTAATTTAAATCAAGGATATCGATACACATTCTATATCAAAACGAAAGAAAAGGGAGAAAGAGCTCTTAAGCAAGGAAAGAAGCAGGCAGAGGATAAGAACGAAAGAGTGAGAGAAAGAGAGAAGAAATTATATATGTGCGTCAGTAGGCAATGGCATGACTCGAACGGTCCAGATTGGATGCGTCTACAGCACTATCTTCTGAGGTTTGGAGCATGTGATTCTGTTCTATCCTAACCGACCCTTCCTGTTCTTTTCCGCTCTGTCCAATCCAGCATTGAGCCGGTTACTTTTATTTTACTACTTCTTCGTTTTATTTTTTATTTAATTTTAATTTTAAAGTTACAAAAATAAAAACAATATTAAATGAGAGATCGGATAAGTAATTAACTGTGATACTATTATCTTTTGAGTATTTTAATGTAAATTTAGATTAGTACTTATCTAATCAGTAATGATGTAATTAAATATTTAATAATAATTGACTGGAGATGTGAGCATTTTTTTAACTATACTATGGATTGTATCAATTAAACGGCTCGAATAGTTAAACAAATAAAAAAAAATGATGTTGTTCATTCATACAGTAATGTTATGAGTATTCTTAAGATACTGTTACAATTTATTTTCAATATATATTTTTTAAAATTTAGTATCTTATATTTAAATTATTTAGATAACAACTCTTTGAAATCTCAATACACCAATATGCCTAAGCAATTTTTTTTTTTTCAACTATCAATTTCTCTAAACATTTTTCATTTAAGGTTTCATTTGAAAAAATCACAAAAAATGGAAAAAAAATAAACCATGGTTAATTATGATTTTAAGAAGGCATATATTTTGAGAAATTAAAATATCATTAGTAGTATTTTTTTTTTCTTCAGATAGATGTAACTCGTTATTAACTCAGTAATATATGTCATAAATCGGAATATATGGATTATGTTAAGACTACATTCCGCCATTAATTACTAGAAAATCAAGCTGCTGATTTTTGGAAAAGAAAATTCTGTATTAAATTTTTATTAAGATTTTGAGTCTCTTCGTGAAAAAATTAAAGAAAATGGTAAATACTCTTGAATAGCGTAATTGAAGGGCAGAATTTGTTTTTTTTCAAGGAAAAAAAAAGTCACACGTCAAAGAAAAATAAATAAAAAGAAACGTGTCGGAAATCTTTTAACAGATTTACTCGGTCATGAATTTTCTCGCCGTTGGCACGTGTAAATATTACAACTCTTGACGCCAATCCATCAGACTCTCTCTCTCTCAAAGGACTTTTCTTTTTCTTTTTCATTTTTGGGCCAAATATTTATTTTAAATTTTAATTTTGATTTAATTTTTTATTTTTTTAATTTTATAAGTAATTAAAAAAATCATATATTTTATTTTTTAAATTAATTTTTTAAATTATATTTTATAAATTTTAAAATTTTGTAATTCATATATTTTTATGAATTTGTACATTTTATTTATTATAATTATATTTAAAATATTTTATATTATAAAATTTTAATAGATTAATAATTTATATTTTATAATTTTATATTTATATATTTATATAATATTTATATTATTTTTATTGTATATTAAATTTTATATAGTATTTTTAACAATAATTGTGTCGTACAATACTGCCGTCCAAGTTAAACCTTAGCGGTGATGATTTTTCTTCAATTATAATTAATACATATATCCGTGACGAAATTCGTGGGGAAAAAACATTGAACAGATTGTTTTCAATTTCACGTGCACCAATGTCTAAATTTGAAGGGTGCTAGAAATTGCCATGTGGAATTAATTTTAAAGAGGAAATGTGGCGTGTTCAAGTTGTTGAACAAAGCCAAAGTCACGGACGTGTCTTCGACTGACGACGTGGCAGATTCACGTATCTGCTAGTTACTGTTTCCAGCCTCTTACAAGTTGACACGTCACCAGGCAGCTTAGACATTGTTTTCCTTCCTATAATTTCTATGCCAACAGCAATCATTTAATTTTATTAGTTGTTATTTGATCTGAAAAGGTATCCATCGGCTTAGGTTAATGTTATAGCACCATTCATTTGAATTTTTATTAGTTGGGTTCATACTTTTAATCTAAATATAAATATATATATATATATATTTAAATATAAAAAATATTTATTTTAATGTAAAATTTTTTAATTTTATATAATTTTTAATCATTAATTAATATTAATTTAATAATTAATTATGAAATTAATTTATCATTAATTATTTTTTATTTTTATTTTTTAATCAATAAATAAATGCTAATTAATAGTTAAAAAACTATTTAAACATATATATAATAATTATTTTATTTCACAAAATTTAAAAATATATAAAAATTAATATAAAATTAATTCAAATCAATTTAAATATATATTTTATTTTTCACTTCGTGATAAGAAAGTTATTTAAACTAAAATAAAATATTTAATACCCTATTGAAATTCGATCGAATAAAAACCTTCGTTCAAATCGACCAAAGATTAAGATTCCAAATCGATTTTCTCGGTTTTTCTCCCTACCCCTAAATGGGTTTGCCAAAAAGTTATGCCACATCATCCCTGTGCTCAACACCTCGCCCCTTCCTTGACTTTCTTTTTTCCAGTTTTTCCTTCTTTATTGGACCGAAAAAACTTTTTCGCCCACAGACTTTGATATTTCATTCAAATTCAATTTGTACTTTAAATATATGTTTTCGAAAGCTAATTGTAACAAAGTTCAATTAGGAAAATCTCATGCAATTCAGTCCTAATTGAGAATTTAGAATTTTTAAATTCAACTTATAAAAAGGTCATTTCATTAGAGCTAATGGAAATTCTAGAAGTATTTCATAACGTAAAAAAGATTGGTAATTTGAAGAGAAAGTCTTAGGTAAACAATTTCAGGGTCAAAATTTTAGACATGCAAAAATTCAAAATAACTTGATTTTTTTTTAGTATTTTGTAAAAAATAAATATTTATTAGGTTTTAACTTTTAAAACCAAAATGGTATTCGCTTAAAGTTTAGGACAAAAGCATGTTACTTCTTTCCGCATAACAAAAAAAAAAAAACGTGAATTTAATAGACTAATGTTAAATGTAAAAAAAAAAAAAAAAAAAAAAAAAAAGAAGGTAATAAATTATTTAGATTGGGCATTGAATTTGAGCAGAACCAACATGATGTACCGATGAAAGATGACGTGGCGTTATCTCAATGGACAACGTGTGACCAGATGATTGAACTGCCCAGTTCAGGTTTTCGTTGGATTGCATAGATGGGATATTGGATAAGTCAGACTCAGAAGCTCAGGGGAGGATGAAGATGATAAAATGGTGTAAGTATAGATTTCATCTTTTAATTATGTAAAATACTTTATATTTATTTTTAATATTTTATTTAATTAATTTAATCCCTATGTTTTTATTTTTATTAATAATTTTGATATTATTTGTTTAATTAATTTAGCATAACTTTAATAGAAACCTTAAATTTTTTTGTCAATTATTTTATAGATTTCTGGTAAATTTAATTTAAATTTAAAATTATTAATTACATGCTAGCGAATGACCTATTGTATTAAATTCAAATAAAATTGATAAAAATATTAAAATTAATCGAAATAACCTAGCAAATCGAGACAAAATGATTTAATAATCAAATTTATCTTTTTTTCAAAAAAAAAAAACCCTCAAGTTCAAAACACGTGGGTTGAAAAAGTAACTGGAACCCATTTTACCTACAAAAGCAACGAGTTTAGGTTATCAGGCAACTTTTAAAGGAAAATGTGGAGGCGAGCGACTCGGGAACAGCTGCATGTTTTAAATGTCTGGCAAGTAGGTAATAAGTTGGGCATAACCGCGGTTTAGGTTGGGGAGCGGTTAGATTCGATAATTTTATATATAATATTATTATATTATATAAAAATAAAATGAATAGATATAAATATATTAAAATTTATATAATATATTATTAATATATTAAATTTATATAAATATATATTATTTTAAATATAAAAATAATATTTAAATTTATGTAAAATAATACGAATATAAAATAAAAAGTCCCCTTCAGATAATATTTTCGACATTTAAATTTTAGTTTTATCTTATGAATTCAAAGAGTTTATGAGATTCTGATTTGACTTAATTATAATCACACAGTTTTTAGTCATAAGAAATACATAGATTTTACTTTAAGGTTTTCAATTGGATAACTTAAAGTTTTTACGGTTTAAGATTTATAATTGTGCTTGCATTACAACAAAATCTTGCGGCAATATTCACAAAATAGAGTTCACGTGATCATAATTTTTAAATTGTATAGCTCCATGTTATTTCAACAATGCTGATTAGAGAATAAAAGAAAAGAAATCCCAAAACAGCGTAGAAACATTATGTTAAAAAAATTTATATTGCATATCCATAACTTCATTATTGTGAACTTTATTTTAATTATTATTATTAGCCAATTTGATACACATCACCATAAAATATTGTGAATTAATGTAATATTTTGTTGCATAATTATGTTGACAAGAAGAACTTGAATGAACTTTTAGGTGAAGTTAGCAGAGTTATCAACTGAAAATGATTAAAGTAAATTCATATTTAAACTCAAAATTTAGTTTAATTGATTAATGTAATTTTTTTTTTTATAAAAGTAATATTTTATAAATTTTGATTCAAATCTTAATACATTTAATCTTTTTGTGTATCTTCAAATTATAATTTTTTTAATAAAAAGTAAAACATATTTCAACTAATTAAGATAAACAAAGCATGCGACCTAGGTTAATTGAATTGACAAATGATAATGGTTT
>JBBYHK010000013.1:8831235-8939051 GCA_038382065.1 Adansonia grandidieri
CATATAATATATTATATATAGCATATATAATATATTAATAAATATAGTATATATTAATTTGAGATTTAATATAAAATCTATTTTTATTTTTTATTATTTGTAAATGGTAATTCGAGATTTAATATAAATATTTTTATTTGTAAATGATATTTTAAAATTTAATATAAAGTATGTTTTTATTTTTTATTATTTTTAAATAATAATTCAAGATTCAATAAAAAATATTTTTATATTTTTATTATTTCTAAAAACTATTTTATATATATATAATTTATATGTATAATTTATATATATGAAAGAGTCGGTTAGGAAAGCAGAGTTAAATTGTAATCACAATATGTTTATTAATAATTCTAATAATTATTTTTTTAAATAAATTTTTTATTTTCCTAGTTTGTAAAAATTATCACTTGATATCACTTTTATGAAATTATCCTTAAACTTACCGGGTGAATGGGTATATATATTTTTTAGAACCAACGGTTGAGATTAAAAATTTTCATCCAAAGGCCTATATTAATTGAAGCTGATGGGAAGCTTACTGTAAAAACCTTATTCTAGAATTTTCCAGAAAACTTTGCTCCTTCTTCCTACTTTTTTACAAATTAATCTTTTCCCTTGATTGAAATAAAAAAAGTTGAAATTGACTTTTTAAATGACAATATTGTCAAAAATCGCAATTTCCAATGCATATTGCGTACTCCATACGTGCGTTAAATTAAAATTTCTGCTTTGGTTGCAAAATTTATCAAACCCCCCCCAAATCGTGAGTTTAAATTTTTTTAATAATTTTTTTAAAATTAATTAATTTTAAAAATTAATTTTAGATTAAAATTTATTAAGTTATTTCATTTATAATAATTGATTAAGATTGAACGTGGATTGTTGCAACGTGCCTTGATCTTTCGTGGCAAGCTACAACTAGAAAAACAAATGAAAGAAAAGTAGGGCTCGCCTTTGGATTATTCCTTGATCAAGATTAAAATTAGACGTAATAAGCTAAAAGTTGAAGGGAGGATCATTGGATGAATTGACCATCCAAACGGTCTTGAACGGCCATTACAAAATGGCCATGACTTGGATTTGTCATCAACTATTTTGGTTAGATATGATCGGATACCTATTAAAATTAATGATTTCGAGTTACGAAACTTGCAACATTGATTTTACAAACTGTGTATATCAAAGTTCGTCTTTAAGGGTCTAGGAGTCTGTTACACATGGAGAAGGATTAGCATTCTCACAACGCCTAACATTGATACCATCTAGCCATTAATTATTGAATCTTGGTTTTCCTCGATTTTTCATGTGATCATTATTTATATGTAATCCTCTTCTTATGAACGCAAATTCTTAAATACTAGATCTGGGTTATTATGATAACAGTTTAATTAATATCTCTCTATATAGCCTAGGATGGAGGAGAAATATAGAGGATTTGGCAAAAAAAGATCCGGATTGATTTAGAGAGGATACTCTACATCGAGCATTGAAAGGATACTGAAGAAAAGCATTGCCTCGAGTTTAATGAAATTCGAGTTTTTGGAAACATGAATACAAGTCACCATCAAAAAGAGAAATGGGTTAGTAGGATATAAAAGAATAAAATAAAAATTGCATTAAAGTTATGTATCTCATAATTGACCTCGGTTATTGAGGAATAATCAAATTAACAAATTTGAGATGTGTTTCGACTTGAAGGCCGTCTTAGGCATAAAAAGGTTGATAAAAGGTCCACAAAAGTCCAAAGGTGAGAAAACTTCGATTTTGATATATTTTTGAAAAGTGGGGCTGGAAAATCTACTCGAAAAAGCGAGATTGAGTATCCCTTTGACATGAGAAAATTTGAATGATTTTCGAAAATCGAAATTTTTAAAAATTTTGAAGCAAACAAATTTTAAGGTGGAAAAAATTTTTAAATTTGGAATATAAATTAATTTTGAAAAACAATTTTAAGTTTTGATCTGAACCTAAATGGACATATGTCATAAATCATGACTCTATGGGGAAATTCACTGAAAATATTTTGAGTCATTCGAATGACTAGAAATATTGATTCAGGAAAATCCAAGCAATTTTCCCAAATTCAACAAAAGCAGGGGAGAACATTGCGCTATCCACATTCTCAAATTTATTTTGGTATAGTCTGACGGTTTCTAGTTGCAAACAAGATACTTTTGGAAAGCTAGCTCAATAAGGATTAATGTAAAAATATTCCAAAAATCCTATAAAATCACTTTTTATGTAGAATTGATTTTTGAAACAGAATCTAAGTCAGTATTAATAGCAAGTGTAGAGAAAAGGGAACGGTGAACTTCAAAACATCATCCCAATCATTCAAAATTGTTAAACCATAAATGATACCTTTCTAGAAATGAAATCTTATAACCTTTTCAGAAAAAATATTTAAAAAATTCAAAAAAATTGTTCGATGGGTCTGCATCACCTGAATAGAATGTGAATCGTTGATTTCAAGGGTTTTGCACAATAGGGGTTTGAAAGCTCATAACTTTCATGTTCGAAGTGATCCAAAGGCAAACGAGGTATCCTTGTAAAGCTGATTTGAAGTCCTTTCCAGGAAAATTAGTGGAAAATTCCAAAAAATCATTTGGAGTCTAGAAATAATTTTTTTAATAGGGGCTACATACTGCTAGTACCAAAACTGAGGTTTCTTAAAGTTAAGGCTTTTATGGCTGCATGTCAAGGCATTCGACATGCGAATGTCTAATCATTGAGGTCCATGGTAGCAGAGTAGGCCATCAAACTGTCCGCTATCCATACCAATAGTGACGATCGGCTTGAAACAAAGCTCAAACTAAGCACTTGAAAATATTTTTGATTTTCATAAAAAATAGAATTTATTTGGTCTAATAAGGCCATAAACCTAAACTTTCATCCTTCATATATCCCCAAGATTGGAGAACCAATAAAACATTAAATCCATGCTAATCCCTATTGATTAAGGTTAGTATAGATTTAAATTGGGGTTGTTTTATAAAATCAGATTTTAGCCTACATGAAACAAACATTGTATAATCACATTATGAGCTGAAATGTCTAGACATGGCATCATCATCAAGGGATGAGAAATGCAACATCAAAATGGCATTTTAGAAAACATATCATCATAAAGATGCAAGAAATGACATGGACTATATCACAACATGCAAAATGAATATGATATAGCATGAATAATGTTAAAGGCATGGTATAGCAACCTACATCAACATTTCATCGAATAGATCTTAAACTAGAAATACTCAATGAATGTATCTTCATGATATGTTCAAAAATGGAGATCAAGATGAAATATATCATTAAAATATGCCTACAAGACATCAAACCTGTATGTTGATATATGATTAAGAAAATGGATGGCAATAAAAATAATGCTATCTCATGCAAGGATCATGTGAGCATCCTAAAACCAAAGAAACAAAGACCACTAATATTATACTTTAAAAAATAAAATATGGATACCGTTGCAAGCTAATCTTTTTTTGTTTGAGCTACACAATGGCATGGCCTATCTAGCTCATATTTCTCATTTCATGGCGGTAAAGCTTGGTAAAGCTTTTTTTTTTTTTTTACATGGGTGATATGGTGGCTATTGAATTTTTTTTTTGTTTGGCTCTCATCAAATGTGGTGGTTGATGCCTTGAAATTTTGGGAAAGAGCTTATCAATGGAATTTCTTTAGGTGGCTATCATCCATGATGCAAAGCAACAAATGCTGCTTATAAAAAAGTGGTTGGCTAAAGTTAAAAAGCCTAGGGTAAGAGGTTAATTTTTTATATTGTCTCACAAAAATGATGAGTCATGGTGTACTAGGATGTGTTTTCAATCCTTAATTGGTCCAAATGCTAATACATGGGTACCAACTAACCACCAACGTTTCAAAATTTCTTTTGAATATCAATTTTTGCTATGAAATACTTTATCATCAAGCTTATTTGGTCCTTAAAAAAAAAAATCAACCCAATAGGCCCAAAATTAATTCAAATAATGGACATATTGAATCAAAATAATTTTAATAAAGCCCATTAAGAATTTTAAAATATTTTAAAAGATGACCTAATAGAAATAGACCTAAATAAAATAATTAAATATGCATATGGCCTCTATTTTACTTATTGTATATTTTTTATAAGACTTGGTTTCAAATTAAATAATTTATGACCTAATATAATTAAATAAAATAAGCCCAAATAATATAATTATATGTGCTTGTGGGGTCTATTTTATCTAATGTATAATTTTTTATAATACTTGATCTTAAATTAAATAATTTGTGACCTAATATAATTAAATAAAATAGGCCCAAATAAAATAATTGAATATTCATGTAGGCTTTATGTTATCTAATGTATATTTTTTATAGAGCTTGGTCTTAAATTAAATAATTTATGACCTTGCCTTAATTAGGAAGATAGGGATTGGATACGAGATTGTACGAATGACATTAATGGTACCTCGGATGATGACTTCAATACTTTAAATGTTGGCCCGAACAAAATAAGGCATCTATAGCTACCCCTCTTTGGCTGTTGCTGAGCATTAAGAACAAGGCAAAGATAAATACATACTATTTTGTTCTTGGTACAACATTACCCCATGAGTGCCTAAAGAAAAATGGAAATCTAGTTAGTATTGCGCTAAGATAGATAGATTATGTTTGTAGCAATTCCAAATGATAAGAAGATTTTAATAACTATTGGAGGGTTTGACCTCCCTACTAGGTTTTTCGTTTCTTGGGTTTGACCCCTAAAATGGATGTCAGCTGGTGTGGGCTTTGACTCGATAAGCGTCCAGCTCTTTGCAAACTAAAACAAAAGGAAAAAAAGTTTAATTTTTTGTGGACTGACTTGATAAGCGTTCGACTCTTTGTGGACTGAGGCAGGTAGGTGTCTAGCTCTTTGTTGATTGAGGTAGGTAGGCATCCAGCTCCTTATGGACTGAGATAAGTAGCCATCTAGCTCATTGTGGACTGAGATAGGTAGACATCTATTTGTTTGTGGACTAGAAAAGAAAGACGTCTAACATTTTATGGACTAAAATGAAGACACAAGGTGTCTAGCTCTTTATGGACTAAAAGAAAAAGGCATCCATTTCTTTATGGACTAAAAAAAATGGGCATCAGCATTTTATGGACTAAAAGATTCGACTTTTATGAATAGAAGGTTGTAACTGAAAGATGTTAATTATTGCATGGATGATGTATGAAAATGTAAATGCATGTTTAAGTGATGCAAAAGTGTGATTTTAAAAGCCTAATCTAGCAATTGGCTTTAGAGTTTTGAACTGCCTTTCATTTTTAAGTTTCATCAAGTATCTTATGTTTTAGGGTATGCCAACTTGACTTCAATGTTCAAAGGGTTTTTTGAATGGTTGAGGTCATTTTTGAAAGTTAAGGTAACCCATGATATGTAAGAAGGTTCTTAAGTTTGATCAGGTCATATTAATTAGTTAATAGTCTTGGTGAACTAGAACTAAGTCTTGGTGAATTGGTTTTTAACATGCCTGAAAGGATACATTTGATGGTCTGGACTAACTGATAGAATGTGGTTTGAACACTATCTTGATTGAAATATCCTCGAAAGAAGCTCTAAATTGTTTGGCAAAATATCCTCAAGAGAGGTTTTGGATGAAATATCCTTAAGAGAGGCTTTGGATGAAATATCTTCAAACAAGGCTTTAAAGGTTTTCTTTTTTTTTTTTTTGATGAAATGTCCTCAAGAGAGGCTTTGAAAGTCTTGATGTAAATGTCTTCAAGAAAGGCTTTGGAGCATTTTGATGAAATGTCGTCAAAAGAGACTTTGGAATTTTTTTTTTAAATATCCTCAAGAGAAGCTCTAAAAGCTTTTGATGAAATATCCTTAAGATAGGCTTTGGAGGTTTTTTTGTTGAAAACATATTCGAAAGAGGCTTTAGAAAATCTCAAAATATCCTCAAGAGAGGCTCTAAAAGTTATTGATGAAATGTTCTTAAGAGAGGCTTTGGATAAAATGTCCTCCAGAGAGGCTTTAAAGGCTTTTTATTTTTTATGAAATGCCCTTAAGAAAAGCTTTGGAATTCTTAATGTAAACAGAAGCTTTGGAGGATTTCAATGAAATGTCCTCAAGAAAGGCTTTGGAAATTTTTTTGAAATGTTCTCAAGAAAGAATCTAAAAGTTTTTGATGAAATTCCTCAAGAGAGACTTTAGAGGTTTTTTGGTGAAAACATCCTCAAAAGAGGCTCTAAAATTTTTTGATGAAATGTCCTCAAGAGAGGCTTTTGAAGATTTTTGGTCGATGTTCTCAAGAAAAAAATGTGATGTATGCCATGATATCATGCCAAGGGACAAATATCATCTTATGAGATGTCATGTGCAAGTTAATAGTGATGCTTACACTTTTTTCAAGATGTCCATGCACACGAAATGATGCACATGTGAGGCAACATGGTAAGTGTTCATGGATGCGAATGTGAAAGAATGCAAAAGTACGTGAGTGCTTACTTGTGAGTGAGGATGCTGATGAGTGCCGATACTCGTGGGTACGAATGAATATGAAGAAAAATACAAATAAGTGCAAATGACTACTTATAAGTGAGAATGCATATGAGTGCAAATGTAAATAAGCGTGCTTGTACAAGAAAATGATTGAGCATGAGTTTGGCTGCCTACAATTAGACACGAAGGAGGATGCTTATGGGTGCCAATTAATATGAATGTACGTAAGTGTAGATATGGTGAATAAGAATGCAATGAGTAGTGCGCTGAGTGGAAAGCTTTATTAGTATGGATGTATATGGCTAACTATGAATATTTGTGATCATGGACCCACATAGGTGAAAATGTATGTAATTGCAGACGCATAAAGGTCCAGATACCCGTGAATGCAAACACTAAGATTGGCCATCATGCAAATGCTATAGTTAGTGGTAATGTGACTACACTTGAAGTGAAGTGTATCTTGATGAATGATACTTGAATGCCTAGGTGAAGGATGCATATGCACATAAGCGATGCTTGCATGTTCATGAAGGGTGTAGAGATCGAGACTATATAAGGTTTTCTCTTTTTTCTTTTAAAGCTGGTTTAACTTTTCTTAAGCGTTTTTCTCTTTAAATTAAGAGGCATTCTAATCTTAGCTTTGCCTTATAATTAGAAAAGCTTTTGTCTTTCTCTGTTTAGAATGTTCATTTGATGAAAACTCTTGAGTTAGCATGAGGTTCAAGATTTTTAAAAAGTGATGATATATGGCTAGAAGATGGAAATTTGGCTTTTTAGTTAGATTGAAAGGACTGAAGAGGGTTTTGATTAGTTTAAAAAAGTTGCAGGGCTGCTGAAATAATCTTTAATTCTTCTAGGCTCATGAATAGACCAGTCTTTATAAAACATAAATTCAGTGAAAACCAAACAACTTTAGGATTCTTTTAAACCTCCTACTATTAAAGCTTCAAGTAGCACCATGATTAGCCATGACGGGTTTAGGGTTGTAAGGTTGATTTGGAAAGGCGATGATTTAGTTCAAAGAGTTGATCCTTCTAAGGATGCCAATTTAAGATGTTCGAGGATTTCTAAATGTCCTTAGATTTCTTTGGAACGATGGTTTCTTATTAAAATCTTAATAATCCTATAAATGGCACCGAAAATTAATTATTTTTCTTTTAGACTGTCAATTTTTGAGTTTTTACCCTAGAGCTTTAATTTTTCCATTTTTGATTTCTTTTTTTGGTTGCTTGTATCAATATGCATCTTAAAAAGGCTCAAAATCTATTAAAGGAATAGTTTTTCAAAAATGGGTACATTAGTTTCACATGGCCATGCTTGATCAAAATAGACTTTAAAGGGCTGTAATGTCGGCCAAGGTTCATGGTTTTGAAAGAAAGATATAAAGGCCTAAATTTAGTGTATAAGGGTGATTGGATCAAGGATCATTTCTCTTCATGAGGGCATCCATCCCTTATGCTTTTGGGACATCCTTATTTCCTGATATTTTATTCCCTTTTTCTTAATTTTGCTTTTGCTTTTTCTTTTTGTTTTCGTTTCATTTTTATTTTGTATTTTTTTCTTTCTTTTTCTCTTTGTTTTTAAAGGAAATCTTATTTTTCAAAAACCTAGCACATTTGTACTTGCCTATTGATGTCGGATAGCTTCACAATTATAAAGTAGGATATCTACACCTTGTGCCTCTTAGAAAGCTCTTTGCCCCTAATGCGGAGGGCAATCCTTGTTCAATATTTTAACAGAATGAATTTGTTAGGCTGAAAAAGGAAGCAAGGGGAGTAATTTTCTAACTTGTGAAAGAATGATGAAAGATGGCCTTTTTTTATCTCAAACACAACTGTGTGAACTGAAGAATTATTTCTTGAAAAAAGTTCCTTTGAAGATATTTTGACCCCTTAATCATATGATGTCACATTCAATTACCATTTTTCTCTTTTTTTTTTCAAAAACATGCCTCAATTCTTCTTTTTAATCCATATGCTTGGGCATGCCTCATTTTAGTTGGCCATTGATAAGGAATTATATAATACTAAGGTATAAGTGGTATGATACATTTCATGTTTAATCCCTGAGGTTTTGCATTAACAAGGGATCTAATTCTGGAACATTGAAATGATAGGGAACAATTAGGGGTAGGGATGTGGTATGCCACAAGACATGCCTCGAGAAAGGCATTTCGTAAGTGGTCTGGAGGTATCAAAATAAAAGAGAAAAATTAGAATAAGGGGTTATGGTGAGACCTAAGGCGTGCCTCAAGAAAGGCTTTTGGTGCATGGCTTGAAGGTATAAAAATAGGATAATTAGGGATAAGGGTTTGAAGTAAGACCCAATGTGTGCCTTGAGGAAAGCTTTTTTAAGGAACTAGTTTGAAGGTGTTGGAATGGAAATAGAGAGATATGGTCCAAAAGTTTTGGTAAGGACACAGGGTAATTTGGTATTATTACCCCAAAAAACTTTTGGGGTATGGCTTGGTAGCTTAGGTTTTGGTTTGTTAAGAAGAAGGTGAACATTTCTAGCATAATCTTAATATATGTCAAATTACCGCTAATAGGATTCTTAATAGCATATCGCATTTGTTTAATTTCTAAAGAAGTATAAAAATCATAAGGGATTGGTCTTTATCACTTCTAGCCTAAATCAAGGAATTTGTCTATTTGACGGTTCTGGTGTGGTAATATGCATGGTTTAGGATTAATTCTCTTAGTTTTGGGTCTTTCGATGAGTAAATTTTATGCTAGGAAAAACTTAGAGAAAGATGAAGAATATAAGTATTTTCTACTAACATATAATTCAAAGTTAAAGACTTATTGATTTCATGAAAATGGCAATTCAAAGACAAGCTTTTCATATAAAGCATGCTAAGTTGGAATGCCCCTATTGCCCTAGGTTCACATATTCTTTTTCACTCTTTTAATTGATCAAGATCTAGCTACCCTATTTTGATCAACTACTACACTTTTGTTTTTAGAGCCTCACATTCTTTTGTAGAATGACCCATACACCTAATATGGTAGCTGTAAGCAATAGTGGTGCTATGACCTTTTGGGTTTGATGGCTCTATAGGCTCAGAGTAAATCGGTAAAATCAACTGATACTAAATGAGTCTAAGAAGTAACTCTGTGTATAATACTAAGATGGCTTTATAAGAGTTTATCTCGATTGTCTCCCTATCATTTCTGAGGATTCCTTAATAGGCAGGCTTCTTCAAAGTCATGCGCATTGGGCTATGAATTGGGATAGATGATTGGGGTTAAAAACTTAAAAAAGGATTTGATGCAATATTAACCCCGATGAGGTGAACCATTCGGCTTGTAATATATGGATGGTATATGGTAAAAATGTTTGTCGATTGCCCATCATGGATCAAGGCTTGAATTTTTTTCTCTCATATGATAGCATTTTTTTCCATGACATCAAGGGTCTTGCCTCTTCTAAGCTTTCCTATCTTAAATGCATTTTCAATAATGTCCTCAAACATGACCATATCAGCGAAATTCCTTGTGGTATTCCTTATAAATTTCTCGTAGAAAGGGGCATGCAATGTCTTCACAAAATACATGGTCATCTCTTTGTCATTTAATGGTGATTATACTTGTGCAACCTCTTCCTCCATCTTTAGGCATATTGCTTGAAGGACTCACTGGGCTTTCTCTCCATTTTTTAGAGAAAATCTATTAGTGCCTAATTGAAGATGTACTTATATTAGTCTAAAAAGGCCCTAGCAAGGTCAGCTTATGTTTGGTATCTTAGGTTTTTCTAGTTTGTAATACCACTAAGTGACTGCCTTAATCAGACTATCTTAGAAATAGTGAATCAAAAGTTTTTCATTCTCCTTATACACAGCCATTTTATAGCAATGCATCCAGATGTGGATAGTAGGATTTGTGGTCCCATTATACTTTTTAAACTGAGGTACCTTGAACTTAGGTGGAATGATAAGGTCAGAGACTAAACCTAGAGATTTGGCAACTACAACTCTAAACTTGTCACTATTCTTTATAGCCTTGGGGCGCTTTTCTAACAACTTGTACTTTATTTCACTTTCAGCAACCTTTACAGATTTTAAACTAGCTACTTTTGCTTGTTCTGCTTGTTTATTGAGGTTTGAGAATGAAAGGTTTACAGATGACGAACCTATATTCACACATGACATCCCTATACCAAATGAGGGGCAACCATTGGGTTTGTATAGAGGATTCGCTAGGCAGGTGGGATTGGTGCCGTTAGAGGCAACTGTTCTTGGAATATTCCTTCTTGGATAGTTGTCATTCCAATGTTTACAGCGGGATGAGCTTTTGGATTTCATGACCCTTTTCGGATATTAGGTATATTAATTTAACCTTTTTCCTTCATTGAGGCTAATAATAGTTTCCCTAACTCGGCTACTTAGACATGCGATTCCTCATTTGTCTATAGCATTCGCTATTGGGCCTCCTTATACATGAGTTTTAGTCATTTGATCCTAGCTTAATGGTTGTTCTCCATGATCAATGGCTTTAATTGATCTTAATACCTCTCAAAAGAATAATAGAGCCTTTTTAGAGAAATTCTTACACCAATAAGGACTGCCACACTACCCCCAGGTTTGTGTCATAAAAAGATGCATGCATGCATGTATGCAAATGAGTGTGATGAGGACATTAATGTGAGTATGAAAAGATGATATGAACATGAGAAATTTGTCATAGAAATCTATCTTTAAGTTTGCAAAGAGTATGAGGAATGTCATGGAACACATTAAATGCACTATGTCGTGTCCCTAGTGAACCAGCCATGGTAATGTGTCTCTTGAGTGGAAAGAGGTCCATACAAATGGACAGATTATGCCTTGAGCCTAGCATTATGGTGTTCATTCACCATTGCCCTGATTTGATTGTCTTTACATGTTTGATGTAAGGAATTATACATGTGACATGAACATGAGAAACAATAAGGCAATGAAGGATGAAGGAATACTTGGTAAAATTTTAAAAAAAGAAAACAACAAGAATAAATCACAATAATGACCCCAATAATAGGCGTCAAATGCCTTGGGGTGAACACATAAGGTCATGGGTAGTATCGCTTGCTTGCCAAAATCTAAATTGGTATGGATAGTACAAAAATGTGTTTAGATTGAAAATGCCTCTATGGTGTCTCATCAAGGTGAAAATTAACACTTAAGAGAGTAACTGTTTGCTTATCACTATCCAAAAATTGGCCAATGTCAAGCAGTTAATCCAACAACATGACAGCCTATTTGATTTAGGTTTCTCCATAATGAGCCAGCATAATGCCTCTTAGCATGATAGCCCTATTTGATTTAGGTTTATCCGTAGTGATCTAGGCAATGATGTTCGCTCATAATCATTTAGCATTTGGCATGCATTAAGCCATTGCTTGGACAATGTTACGACTTACTTGGATGAGTTTTGTTCCTTAATAGCGATACCGAGCCTCGAAAAAGATGCTACGAAACAATATTTGAATATTATCTCTTATGAAAGGAAAAAGAGGTGTCAATTATTGGTGGGATAGCATAACGACATGTCGTGATAGTATTACCACAATGAATGATAAGATCTATGGTAGAAGAGAAAGCATTGGTGACGATATTCATTCATCGTCACTTATGTAACAAAGAAATGATAAAGATGAGTAACATGTAAGAAGTTTTTCCCAAGCGTCTTATTCTTCAAGTTGATCTAGCAGTATTTTTGTATGGCCTAACATGGTTTGGCTCCTATGGCTAACTATATGGCATTAAGTTAACTCTAAAAGGTTCTTAAATTACTCTTTTATCCTATAAGGACAATCAAGGCAGCTCGATCCTAGGCCCATTATAAGCTTAGTGGAACGGGTTCGATTTAAGTGGATGTATTTTGCTATGCCTGCACAGATAAAAAGAATACCATGGGACCAAAGGTAGTTTACACCTTAGAAGATATTGCTAGCCCATGGGTAAAGAAGAAATACCACTGAGGATAATTAGCTCACTTAAAGGTGTTATTCTTTCACCAAAAAAAGAATGACCGAGAGTATAATTAGATGTGGGTACATGGTGTGTATCGAGGAAACAATCAAACCTTTTTGTTTACTTCTTATTACCATTTTAAAGAAACTGTCATATTCATTTTTCCTTTTCTTAGGAGCTAAAACCCTAGCAATCATGAGAAACATGAAAACACAAAGAGTGATGGCAAATAAATATCAAGTACAACGCAGATGAAGAAAGGGGATTACAAATAAATAACGATTAAAATCGAGCGAAACCAATGATCACAATAAAATTTGGCTAGTTGCAGACCTGACTCTCTAAATAAGTTCCCAATAGAATCGCCAAGCTACCATGATGTGCTCCTATCTCGCATGGCATGCTCTGACTTAAAAAATAAACAAAGAGAAACGAGGATCACCTTTGGATCATCCCTTGATTGAGATTTGAATTAGGCATGATAAAGTGAAAGCTAAAGGTAGAACCATTGAATGAATCGACCATCTAAATGGTCTTGAACGAGCATTACGAAATGGCCATGACTTGGAGTCACCATCAACCATTTTGGGCTAGGTATGATTGGATACCTACTAAAACCAATTATTCTGAGTTATTAAACTTGTAACACTTATTTTACAAACTGCATGTACTAGAGTTTGTCTTTAAGGGTCCAAGAGTTGGTTACACGTAGAGAAGTATTAGCACCCCCACGATGCCCAAAATTGGTACATCTAGCCATAAATTATCGAAGTCTCAATTTTTCTCGATCTTTCATGTGATCATTATTTATGTGTAATCCCCTTATTATGAATGCAAATTTTTAAATATTGGATTCAGATTTCTATGATAAAAGTTTAATTTATATCTCTTTATGTAGCCTAGGAGGGAGAAGAAACATAGAGGATTTGACAAAATAAGATCTGAATGGATTTGGTGGGGGTACTCTACATTGAGCACTAGAGGAACACTGACAAAGAGCATTGCCTCGAGTTTAATGAAAGTCAAGTTTTTCAAAACATGAATACAAGTCACAATCAGGAAGATAAATGGGTTAGTAGGACATAGAGGTATATAATAAAAATTGCGTTAAAGATAAACTTATGGAAACAAAAAAGAGGGATGGTTAGGTTATTAAGGAATAACCAAATTGACAATTTTGATACATGTTTGGACTCAATGGCCATCTTAGGTGTAAAAAGGTTGATAAAAGGTCAAGGGAAGCTTGAAGGTGAGAAAACTTAGATTTTGATGTATTTTTGAAAAACGGGGTTGGAGTATCCTCTTAAAGAAAATAAGGTTAGAAAATCCCCTTGAAAAAGTAATGTTAGAGTATCCCCTTTAAAAGAAAAAAATTAAGTGATTCTTGAAAATCGAAATTTTTAAAATTTTTAAAGAAAACAAATTTTAAGATGGTAAATATTTTAAATTGGGAATGGAAATTAATTTCGAAAAACAATTTTGAGTTTTGATCCTAGCCTAAAGGGACTTTTGTTGTAGGGCATGACTCCATGGGGGAAATCTTTAAATATATTTTGAGTCATTTGAATGACTAGAAATATAGGTTTAGGAAAATCCAAGCAATTTTTCAAAATTCTGCAAATACAAGGGACAACATTGTGCTAACCACATTCCAAAATTTATTTTAATTTAGTTTGATGGTTTCTAATGCCATACGAGATACCATTGAAAAGCTAGCTTAATGAGGATTAATGTAAAAATATTCCACAAATCCTCGAAAATTGCTTCCCAGGCTGAATTAACTTTTGGAACAGAATTTGAGTCAATACTGACAATAAGTATAGGGAAAAGAGAGAAATGAACTTTGAAAAATTGTCACATTATCAGAAATTGTTAAATCATAAATATTACCTTTTCGAAAAGGGAATCTTATAACTTTTTTTGGAAAAATATTTAAAAAATTTAGAAAAATTATGTTTTTCATAGGCTTGTTTAAAGGGCTAATCCCACAGACTAAAGAGAAATTCATTAATCGACTAGAGTAAAAGGCAAGCCAAGGGGAAGGGTATGAAATAGGTTTAGAAGCTCCAGTAGGAGTTGTAATCAATAGGTCAAACTTACCCAAATAGATGTGAATAGTTGATTCAAAGGGTTCTAGATAGTAAATGTTTAAAAAATAATAACTTTCACATCTGAAGTGATGTAAGGGCAAACGAGGTATCTTTGTAAAGGTAATTTGAAGCCCTTTCTGAAAAAAATACTGGAAAATGCAACAAAAATCTTTTGGAGTCTAGAAATAATTTTTTAATAACGGCTATTGTGCTGCTAGTATTGAAAGAAGGGTTTCTTTAGGTTAAGGCTTTTATGGTCACGTGTTAAGGATTGGACATGCGAATGTCCAATCACTTATGTCCATGATAGTGGAGTAACGAACCAATCTAGCTCCCATAGTATAGGTCACCAAACCATCCACTATCCACATCAATGGTGATGACATGCTTTAAACAAAGCTTAAATTAAGCACTTGAAAACATATTTGATTTTGATCAAAATATAGAAATTATTTGGCCTAATGAGGCCATAAAACCAAACATTTATGCTTGATATATCCCCAATATTGGAGAGCTAATATATTAAAACATTAAATCCATGTTAATACCTGTTGATTAAGGTTAGTTTAGATTTAACTCAGGGTTGTTTTATAAAATCAGATTGCAGTCCACACGAAACAAATATTATATCAATCACATTATGAGCTAAAATGTGTAGGCATGGCGTCATCATCAAGGCATGACAAACTCAACATCAAAATGGCATTTTAGCAAGCATATCATCATAAAAATGCCAAAAATGACATGGACAACATCACAACATACAAGATGAACATGATATAGCATGAATCATATTCAAGGCATGGTATAGCAACGCATATCAACATTTCATCGAATAAATCTTAATCTAAAACTGCTCAATGACACGTAGATTCAAGATATGTTTAAAACTAAAGGTCAAGATAAACATATAATATATCATTAAATATGCGCACAAGACATCAAATTTGCATGCTAATAAATGGTTAAGAAAATGTATGGCAATAAAAATCATTGCTATCTTATGCAAGGATCATGTAAGCATCCTAAAACCAAAGAAACAAAGGCCACCAATATTATACTTTAAAAATAAAATATAAATAAACCTTGAAAGCTAATCCTTTTTTTGCTGGAGATACACAATGGCGTGGCCCACCTGGCTCATGTTTACCATTTTTATGCTGCCAAAGCTTGGTCAAGTTTTTTCTTTTTTTCTTTTAATGTGGGTGATGTGATGGCTATTGAATTTTTTTGGTGGCTTTCATCAGATGTAGTGGTTGTTTGCCTTGGAATTTTTTGGGAGAGCTAATCAATGGAAATTTTTTTAGCTGACTATCATCCATGATGCAAAGCAACAAATGCTATTTATAAAGAATGGTGGCAAAAGGTGAGAGGTTAATTTTGTATATTGTCTCACAAAAATAATGAGTCACGGTGTATTAGGATGTGTTTTCAAATTTTAATTAGTCCAAATACTAATACTTAGGTACCAACTACCCTCAAAGATTTCAAAATACCCTACCATCAAGCTAATTGGATCCTTCAAAAAATCATCAACCCAATAGGCCCAAAATTAATTCAAATAATAGACATATTAAATCAAAATAATTTTAATAAGGCCCATCAAGAATTTTAAAATATTTTAAAAGATGACCCAATACAATTAAATAAAATAAGCCCAAATAAAATAATTAAACATGCATGTGGGTTCTATTTTACTTATTGTGTTTTTTTATAAGACTTGATTTTAAATTAAATAATTTATGACCCAATATAATTAAATAAAATATGCCCAAATAATATAATTAAATATGCATGTGGGCTCTATTTTATCTAATGTATAATTTTTTATAATATTTGGTTTTAAATTAAATAATTTATAACTCAATATAATTAAATAAAATAAGCACAAATAAAATTAATTAAATATGCACATGGGCTCTATTTTATATAATATACTTTTAATGCAGCTTAGTCTTAAATTATATGATTTACGATCTTACATTAGCAAGGAATGATGGGGATTGGACACGAGCTTATAAGATGACCTCAATGGTACTTAGGATGATGACTTTTGATACTTCAAATGTTGGCTTGGACAAAATAAGGTGTCTGTATGGATTTTAAATTAATTTGTGAGTAAATGTACAGACTAATTACATAAAAAAGTTTATTTAAAAATACAAAAAAAGATAAAAATCTTTTTCCCGAGTAGGTTGATATGGATAATAAATCTACTCGAGTGAACGTACAAATCAACTCTTTTAAATAATTTATTTAAAAGTAAAATAAAAAATATTTTCTCGAACAAATCAGATACAGATTCTAAATTACTTTAAATAAATCATTGAAAAAAATAAAAACAAAAATTAAAACTATTCCTAAAATAATTAGATATGGATGCTAAATTGATATGTGTAGGAATGTATAAGCCAAATTCTTTATATATATCACTCAAAAACTTAAAAATGAATATTTTTTTTAAGCGAATCAGGTACAAATCTTAAGCGAGTCAATATATAGATCAATCGTTTTAAATACATCATAGAAAAATCTTTTAAAAAATACATCATTAAAAATAAATTAATAAAATTAAAATTTTCCTTTGGTGAATAAGTATGACATATTATTTAATTTTTGGGAAAAGTTTACTTCTATCCCTTATGCTTTGGCTCGTTTGACACTTAACTTGCTATATTTTTTTCGTAACACTTATATCTCATGTGGTTTGAGTCGTTAGACAATTGAAGGCAATGGCATCGGATTGTGCCCTAACTTATTGTTTTATACCATAATTACCCTTCTCAGCTAATATATTTGAAAAAAATCAATTAGTTTATCACACACACACACACTCTTTCTTTAATTTCTCCTAAATATTTATACTTTTCTAAACTTTTAATTTGAAAAAAATTTAAATTTTTCCTCCTCATCTGTTTTCTTGTTTATGCATTTAGATTTCTTGCTTAAGCAATTATGAGTAAAAATTTTGGTGGATCTTCATCCTCTTCATCAGTTTCTCGTAATCAATAGGATAGGAATTATGATCGTGGAGATCTATCCACATGCTGGAGAGCTTAAAGACCAGACAATGTCGAAGGAAGGTTTTATAAATGTGAAATTGTAAGGTAAATTGGTAGATTCTTAAACTCTTATTTGGTTGAAATCAAAGTTTTAAGAAACAGTTACTAATATAAGTGTTTTTTTTTTTTTTGTAGTTTGGTTTAAAATGTGAGTTCTTTAGATAGGTTAATATACTACCAACTTGTCAAAGTGAAAGAGAGGTGTCACATTGAGCATGGAAGAAGATAGAGGAATTAAAACAAGAAATTGAGAACCTGAAATTAGAGATTTTACTGCTATAACGTAAAAAAACTAGAATTAATGTTACGCCGATATCAAGGAAGAGAGTTGAATAGTGATTTTTGCCTTGATATTTGAGGTTATATTAATGATGATTTTCATAGTAGTCAAGTTGTAATATGTTTGTCATCTTGGAGTGGGTTGTAACGTGAATGCTATCATGGTGCATTATTTAGTTGTAATTTTTTAGACTTAATGATATGAAATGAAATTGTTTTAGTATATTATAGTGAATTTAAATGTTGACTTGTTGTTTGCCAACATATCAGGAATCTATTGGTCATTTGAATGACTTTTTCTTAATAAAACATGAAAATTTACACTTGTAGAATGGATATGGTATTTTGATATATTTAAAGCAATATCCATAATGCAATGGTAGCATCAAATTCTAAATACATTTAACTTGGAAAGTTTGTCATTTACACCACCATATCCAGTTACCAAAAAAAAAAACTAGCCCTAAATCGACAACATTAATGGCAATTTTAGTATGATTGTTTCATTTGCATCGCTAAAATACATTGAAGAAGTGCAAAAACAAAAATAAAAATAGAAACAATCATGCAATTTGCCTTGGTCTTCTAAATCTACATGATTTGCCAAAAAAATCTAAGTAATTCGTCTTTATGTTGGATTTGTTCTTATAAAACCATGTGATTTGCCTCATACTAAATGCATTTGAAAAGATTTAACAATTTCATTAAAGTATGCATTTTAAATAGTCAACCTTAACAATTCTATAAACTATGAATTTATCATTAACCATATAATTTTTTACCTTAAGCCTTGAAAATCTAAGTTTACTGGTTGTTGTTTATGTTGGTGCCTATGCTAGTGTATATGCTACTGCCTATGCTGCTACCTGTGTTGGTGCCTATGCTAGTGCCTATGTTGGTGATAGAAAGGGTTAGCTTGAAGTAGGTTGGCTTGGAGTAGGTTATGCTTGGCTTGAAGTAACAGCTACTGCAAATGGTTGTATCGTTCTTTTTGTAAACACTTTCTTATTTGAGCAAAGGTTTTACCAGTAATTAAAGCCTTGCAGCTACGAACATAGTGGCCAAATTGCTTGCAGTTGCCATAAACGATAGGTCTATCAACTCTAGAGACATTATCTAAATGTCTAGGTTCATTTGTTGCTTGCTTCCTCAGCTTTTTAGGTCTACGTGATGTTTTTCGAATGATTGGTGGTTCTAATTTTGGACTTAGCATCATCAACATTATCTAAATAAGGCACGATTTTGATGAAATATTCATAAGTAAGTATGCAATTCTCCCTAGTGAAGTACTAATCCATATAATTCTTAGGACTCTTCGTACAAAAGTAAACGGGTAAGATTGCATGAATGCATAATATTCTTGTCAGCTACCAACCCCTACAGGAACTTCTCTTATTCAAGTCAACACGAAATGATTTTGAATACATTGGGACTTGAAATTGTTTCCCTTTTTTGTAAGGGATTAGCTTGAAAACCTTTAATTCACTTTTGATCCTCTTTAACTTTTTTTGAATAATTGGTGTCAATAGATTAATTGCAACCTTTATAATGGTTACTTTATGGTGCAAGCTCTTCATAATTCGTAATCTGATCCACTTTAAGCAATTAATAACATGTACTTCATGAGCTTTTGTAATGTATGCATTAAAGCTCTCAATAACATTAATGTTAGACTATTATGAGTCTAATATTACGTTTTAGACCACACACATCTATCTAGCTTCTCCAAGTAACAAATTGGCTTACCATCATCCAATATTTCTAATTCCCTCAATTGACTTCTAAAAGTAGATGTTAATGCGATGATAGAAGCTTGGAACAACAAGCTCTTAACGTTCCCCTTTCCATTACATCTTGAAATTGTCATAAAGATTTCTCATATGAAACCTATGCTCAACATTGAACTCAAGTTCTTGGAATACTTGTCATAAGCCGTGAAATGCTGATGATATAATATGTGATTATAATGTGATATGGTAATTAAAGTGAAGGGATTTTATGTAAGAGTATATGTCAAAGTGCATAGGTGTTATGTGTCATAGTAAAGCTTAATGAAGGGGTGTTATGTGTTACAGCATAGCATAATGCAAGAGTGCTATGTGTCATTACATTTCAACTACAATGGCATAACCAAAAAAGGTCATTTCAATACTAAAAAAAAAAAAGGAAAAAGTCATTTCAATTACAATGGCATTATATAATAAAACAAAAAAAAAAGTTGTTTCAACTACAATGGCATTTTGTAACAAAAAAAGCAAAAATGTTTACCTTTTGCATGTTTGACATGAAAACCAACTTGCTCTCATCTATCTTTCGTGAGTCATTCCTAAGTGCTTCCAAAAAGCATTCCTAGCAATGTTTATCTTCAACCTTAACACGGGTAAAGTGATTACTAGGCTTGTTGGGTCTATTTCCAAAATTTGAAAGTTTTAGGCCCATTAAGGATATTTTGCCCAAAATAAAATTAATAAAAAATTTTTTAATAAAAATTCCAAGTATAGAATTCTAAAATAAACTTTTAAGAAATTTTAGGTATGAGGAAAACACAATTAAAAATTTCAAACTCATAAAAATTTATAAGAAAAAAGCCTTAGAAAGAAACTTATATTTGGAAAAAAGTTTAAAAAATCCATAAAATGGATTGGAATTTCAAAAACTAATTTAATGGTAATATAGTGAAAGTACTTGAAGAATTTTAAAATTTTAAGGTTAGGGAAATTCCATGGAAAATTTTATAGATAAAAAATTTGTATGCCAAAAACGAGAAAATTCTGAGTAAAATTTTAAAATTATAAAAATGAACTAATTTCAAAAAAATATTTAAAATATTAATTAATAAAAATGAATATTTGAAATTCGGAGTAACTTCACTTTAAAAAAGATTTCGCAAGCATGATGCTCGCGGTACCATGAAAAACTCAAAATTAAGTGGAAAAAATGACAAATTAACACCTTATTGTATAAAATGCCAATACAGGCTTTTTCTTGAATAGTTTTGATTTTTTGGAGTGCATGTCGATATAAATACTACATAAGTATTAGTAGAAATGTACAATGTTTAACTCCTCAATTTTCGCAAAAAAATCTTAAAAAATTTCTAAAAGTAAAAAATTTAACAGTGATATTATCTGTAAAAATGTATTTCAAAATTTAACAAGAAAATATTTAAAAACTAATTTTTTCTTGAATATTTGTCCTATTTATTCGAGATTTATTCCCTACAACCCTCGAAATTGAACTTTTTCCATCACGTGCATATATGGTCATTTGGGCACAACTAAATTAGTCTTGAAAATGCTTAGTTCATCCAATGAAGTCAACCTTTATGGGGCAGTCATTATGTTCTCAGTCTCGGGTGAAGCCCAGATAAAATTAGGTGTTTACAGTTACTCCTCTTTGGTAGTTGTTGAGAATCAGGAATAAAGCAAACACCAACTAAACATGATTTCATTCAAGGTATAAAATCTTGAAAAATAACATAAATTAAATCAAATTGACATATTAAAATGAGATGAAATAACCATAGGTGAAACCTAGGTTAGTGTGACCACTAAAGTAAAACCTAAGTTGAAAAGGGTTGATCGAGGGAAAACCGTACTAGTCAACTTAAAGTGACCAGGGTGTAACCTAAGTAAAAAAAAAAAGTTGATCAGGACAAAACCATATAAGTCAACTTGGGTGACCAGGATGAAACCTAAGTGGAAAAAGAGTTGACCAGGATGAAACCATGCGAACCAACTTGGGCGACCAAAGTGGAACCTAAGTCAAAGAGGGCTGACTGGGATGGAACATACGGGTCAACTTAGGACTGATCGGGACAAAACCATATGAGTCAACTTGGGAAAAGGTTTGATCAGGTTAAAATCATATTAGTCAACTTGATAAAAGGGTTGACCAAGATGAAACCATACGAATTAACTTGAGAAAAGTGTTGACTAGGATGAAACCATACAAGTCAAGTCAACTTGCGAAAAGGTTGATCGAGACAAAACCAAATAAGTTCGTATGAGTCAACTTGGGTGACTAGGGTAGAACATAAGTCGAAAAAGGGTTAACTGGGATAAAACCATATGAGTTAACTTGGATGACTAGGGCAAAACCTAAGTTGAAAAGAGTTTGACCAAAACAAAAAGCATATGAGTCAACTTGGATGACTAGGGCAAAACCTAAGTAAAAAAAGGTTGACTGAGATGAAACCATACGAGTCAACTAGGGAGAAGGATTAACTGAGACGAAACCATATGCATCAATTTGGGAAAAAAATTGATCGAGACGAAACCATATGGTTAACTTAGGAAAAAGGGTTGATCGAGATGAAACCATATGAGTCAACTTAGGATAAGGTTGACTGAGACGAAACCATACAAGTTAACTTGCAAAAAGAATTGACTGAAATGAAACCATACGAGTCAACTTGGGAAAGGGGTTGATTGGAACGAAACCATATGAGTTTATACGAGTCAACTTGGGTGACCAAGGTAAAACATAAGTTGAAAAGGGGTTTAATCGAGATAAAACCATTCGAGTTAACTTAGGTGGCCAAGACAAAACCTAAGTCAAAAAGAGTTTAACCGAGATGGAACCATAGAGTTAACTTGGGTGACCAAGGCAGAACTTAATTAAAAAAAATTGACCGACACAAAACCATATGAGTCAACTTGGGGGAAGAGTTAATCGAGACAAAACGATATAAGTCAACTTGGTAAAAAGGTTGACTAAGATGAAACCATACGAGTTAACTTAAGAGAAATGTTGACTAGGATAAAACCATGCAAGTCAACTTGGGAGAAGAGCTGACTAAGATAAAACTATATGAGTCAACTTAAAAAAAAGGTTGACTATGATGAAATTGTACTGTCAACTTAGGAGAAGAGTTGACTAGAACGAAACCATAGGAGTCAACCTGGGAGAACGATTGACCAAGATGAAACCATATGAGTCAACTTAGGAAATGGGTTGATCGAGACGAGTCCATACAAGACAACTTGTGTGACCTGGGCAAAATCTAAGTCAAAAAGGGGTTGACCAGGATGAAAACATATGAGTCAACTTAAGTGACTAGGGTACAGTCTAAGTCAATAAGGGGTTGACTGAGATGACACTATATGAGCCAACTTGGGTGACCAAGGCAGAAACTAAGTCGAAAAGGATTGACCGAGACAAAAGAATACTAGTCAACTTAAAAAAAAGGTTAATCAAGATGAAATCGTATTAGTCAAATTGGGAAAGGGTTGACTGGGATAAAACCATACGAGTCAACAAATCTAAAGGGGTGAGATAACATTTAATACTTGATCAATTAAAAAAGTGAAGGATTTACTTTTGATTTCAAGGAATAAGCTGATTGTTGCTTTTTTCCAGCATCAAGCTTGACTTTTCTTGCAAATTATTGAATACAAATGGAAATGCATGTAGAATTCATATGATGAATTCTCATGATTTCATTATATGACATATGAATTTAATCATTATTCATTATTGACAATCTCTAATCCAACCTATTTTGGAGTTAAAGGCATTTTAGAAAATCAATAGATTTTTCTTTTTCATTTGATGAAGTCTTAGTGTTGAAGGCATTTTTTATATCTCTTTTTCTTTTTGGTAAAGGGAACTGGTGCCTGAACCTAAAGTTAAAGGTATCTTCAGCAAATGTTCTAGACAAAATAAGCCTACTCTTATATATGGAGTCAAAGGCATCTTTAGAAAATGTTATATATATTGTTTTCTTTTAGTAAGGTGGGTTGTGCTTGAGTTTGGCCTTCCTTCTAAAGAATTTTCTAAAAGGATTTTTTTTTTCTTCTTTTCAGAGATGTTCTTTAACCACCACTTCCAAATTCTTTTTTCTTCGACTTTATTCAATTGTGTCATCTATTTATTTTAATCTTTCTCAAAATGTCTGAAGAATTGAAATATTTACTAAGATCCCTATAATTTTTAACATGATGCCAAAGTAACTGTCATAGCATGGCTTTGACATGAATCCTGACCAGCCTTACTTAAAATGGCGAATGTATCCATTGTTTCTATATAAATATCTATATATAATTATTTCTTTCTATTTCTAGGGGCCTATATCATGATTATTATACTTTATTTTTCATACCTGGGGACTAAGTTGTTGAGATGAATCGCTCACTTGACTTCTCTGAATAGTCATTATAAAATAACCATTTTTTTTGGAGTCGCCACCAATTTGTTTTGGCCAGTTGAGATTGGACACCTGCCGAAGTTTATATTTTAAGGATTATGAAACCCATAAAAACAAACTCTGAGGTCTGCGCTCGTACCAAAGATCGCTTGAAACGGTCCATGAGTCGATTATAATCATAAGGATTGACCTTTTCATGATGATCGGCGATCGGTAACTTATTAATCATGTGTTAAAATAAATTTGATTTTTATTCGTTTTCAATATTCGATATTTAATTATAATTTCTGTAATATTTTATTAAACAAATTTATTATACTGAGGAAACTCAGGGTTTATTACATTTTGAAATCACAAAATTATTCGTACCCTCTCGGGGAACTAAGTGGACATGAATTCTCTATCGTATCCCACTAAAGAACCATGTAAAATACTCAAGGTTTTATTTTATTTTTTTAAATCAAAAAATCCTAACTTCCTATTTGAAAAAGGTATCTTTCTATTAAAACAATCGTAAATTTTCTCACATATTCTGGTAAGAATCCTATGTATTAATTTAATTAGGAGAATTGCCTTATTTATAAAAATAATTTTATTATTAAAAATACATACTTTATAACCTAGAAATGACCTAATATAATGAACTTATTCTTAATGTGTACTTTTGACATGAAAGTATCTTAGAAATTACATAGGACTTGGTTAAAATTACCAAAATACCCCTAAAATATATCTTCGATATAAAAGTATCTCAGTAATCCTATAGTACATGAAAATGATTATGGAAAGTTAAACCTATCCTAAATGCGCATCTTTGGCATAAAAGTATCCCGATGACTACCTAGGACTCGGTTCTAGCAAAATTACCAAAATGCCCTTAAGGTATACCCTCACGTGAAAATATCCCGGTAACCTTAATGGACCTTAAAATAACCTTGGAAAACTAATCCAATCCTAAATATTCACCTTTGGCGTAAAAGCGTTCCAATGAGTAAAATTACCAAAATACCCTTAAGGTATACCTTCGACATGAAAGGATCCCAGTAACCCTAATGGACTTTAAAATGACCTTAGAAGGCTAAACCAATCCTAAAATATTCACCTTTGGCATAAAAGCATCTTGATGAGCAAAATTACCAAAATACCCCTAGTATATACCTTCGATATGAAAGTATCTCGATAACCCTAAAGGACCTTAAAAATGACCTAAAATGATGAAAAATAGATGAATTTAGTCTAAATGGAAAAGCTAGAAATTTAAGTTTGATTTAAAATGCAAAATTTGCAATCAAGCTCCTAAATTTTTAAAAATTACATTTCGTATCCTTTAGAAGACCCAAAAAATATGAAAAATTTTGAAAATTTCTATATCTCTAAGGAAGGCTATAGAAATAATAAAAATCTTTAAAACTGGTAAAATGTCTGTTTTGCCCCGTAAATATGAAAATATACTATTTAGTCCCTAAACTTTTTTAAATTTCATTTTAGTCCCTACATGATGAAATGACCAAAAAAAATCAGAAAATCACATGAAAATACACATGGAAAATATAGCAAATATGTCAGCAAGAATTTGGCCAAACACCTTGGCCTTAAAACAAAACTTTTTTCTACATTTTGCAAAATAGCCTTTAAATTTTTCAAATTTGCATTTTGACCCCTACATAAAAATAACACCATAAAACATCATAAAAAATCATCAAATCAGCCAAGAATTAACCCAAAAATCATGGAAAAAAAAATCTACATGAAGGTTTGGCCAAGCACTTTTGGTCATAAAACATGATTTTTGCATATTTTGCAATTTAGCCCTTAAATTTTCTAACATTGCAAAATGGCCCCTAAAATGTTAAAGTCACCTAAAACATGTTCTAAAACACACAAAATCAATTTTCTAACAGCCTATGCAGCTCTCAACCAAACCAAAAATAGCATAAAAGTTTATGTATTTTATGATTTAATCCTTCAAATTTCTAATATTTACGAAATAAGCTAAAAATCATAATATCAACACAAAAGTAAGCATAAAATCATCACCAAAAAATTCCTATTAAATTAAGCCAAGTGAAAAAAAAACTATCATTAAATATTTTCTCAACACAAAGTCATAAAAACAACCATGAATAAATATCATCAAGTTAAATACAAAAATAAAATCATAAAAAAAATAAATATATGAATATGTAAATTAGCATAATAACATGAAATTATTAAGAATAACCATATAAACATAAACAAATATATACAGCACAACTAACATTTCATTAACAACAACAATATTTCATAAAAAAATTGAAGCTTTAACTAAAAAAATTAAATATAACAACAAATATATAGAAAATTGTTGATTGTCAACATGTTAGCCTTCCAACATGGATGAAAATTCATGAGCTTACACATGATTTTGACTCACAACAAAGAAGAAAAATGATGGGAATAAGCAAAAATTACAAGATTTCTACATGGAATTACCTTAAAAGGCTTGAAAACTTTAAAACCCATGAGAAATTTTAAGAAAAATAGCTAAATTTGGCCACGAAAATCCTTAGCAATTTATGAAACTTCTCCCATGGTTTTTCAAGATGGAAGCATCGGCCAAGAAGGTGGTGGTGGACCCTTTTTTCCATTGGCTTCTCCCCCATTTTCTTTTATTTTTTCTTTCATTTATTAAATGTAATAATTTCTTGATTTTTTTTTCATTTTTTATTTGATTTGTTTGAGATATGATTTGATTTTTGACAAATTAATTAGATTTAAATTTATAACTCTTGTCTCTTTGTGATGTCATGCATGATATCATTGATTTTTGTAGATATTTTGAGTGATATTGGTACATAATATGTAAAATTTACCATAAAAATTAACTATAGAAAGTAAATTGTAAAAATTAAAAATTATGTTTTTTAAAATAAAATTTCATATAATCAATTTAATTCTATTTAATAATTAAAACAATTTTTTAGTACGAGGAAAACATTGAAATAGCAAACTTGCAAAATTTTATGAGAAAAACTATTTACTGAGAAAAATTGTTACATGTAAAAAAAATGCAAAATTCATAAAATAAATTAAATTTTGAAAAACTAATTTAATGTGAACTAAACAACAATATTTAAAGAATTTTAAAAATTATAAACTAAAAACAAATCCTACGGAGGAAATTTACGAAGTGTACAACCCGTATCTTGGTAACAAAAAGAAGAAAATTCTAAAACTCATAAAATAAATTGAATTTTTTAAAACTGATTTAATACAGATTAAATAATAATATTTAAAGAATTTTAAAAATTATAAACTCAGAAAAATCCTACCAAAAAATTTACGGGTAGAAAACTCTGTATCTCGATAACAGAAAAAATTCTAAAACTCATAAAATAAATTGAAATTTTCAAAACTGATTCAATATGAATTAAATAATAATATTTAAAGAAAACTTAAAAATTAGAAACTCAAAAAAATCTCACCAAAAAAATTTACAGGGTATAAAATCCGTATCCTAATAATTAAAAAAATTCTAAAACTCATAAAATAAATTAAATTTTTTAAAACTGATTTAATATGGATTAAAAATAATATTTAAAGAATTTTAAAAATTATAAACTAAGAAAAATCTTTCCAACATATTGCGGAGTAGAAAACTTCGTATTTAAAAAATAGAAGAATTTCAAAAGAAAAATGCAAAACTAATAAAATAAAAGGAATTTTTTTAAACTGATTCAATACGAATTAAATTATAATATTTGAGGAATTTTAAAAAATATATAAACTTAGAAAAATCTTTTCGAAAAAATTTATGGAGTAGAAAACTCCGTATTTCTAAAACAGGAAAAAATTCTAAAATTCATAACAAATAAATAAATTTTAAAAAACTGATTTAATGATAGTTGAATGTGAATATTTAAAGGATTTTAAAATTCAAAACTCGAGAAAATTACACCAAAACTTTTACAAATAATGAGAAGTCCGTATTCTATAATCGAGAAAATTTTCAAAAAATACATTAAAAATTATATAAAATGAATTAAATAAAACATATTTTTCAAAATATTAGTTTATAAAATGATAAAGATGAAAATCCAAAATTCAAAATAATTTTATTGGAAAAAATTTCACGAGTACAATACTCGCGATACTGTGAAAAAAATTCAAGGTTAATTACAAAAAATGAGCAACTTGACACCTTGTGGTATAAAATGCCAACATGAATTTTTCATTGAATATTTCAAAATTTTTGGAGTACATATTAGCATAAATACCATAGGTATCAGTAAAAATTTACGAAGGTCAATTTCCCAAATTTAACAAAAAATCTCAAAAAATTCTTAAAAATAGAAAATTTGACTATGATATCATCTGCAAAAATAGATTTTCAAAATTTGAAAAGAAATTATTAAAAAAGTAATTTTTCTCTTAAAGATTCGTTTTTTATATCCAAAATTAGAGATCAAAATATGACTTTTTTTGTTATGTGAACTTATTGCTGCTTAAATTATGACTAAAAAAGTTTTGAAAATGTCTTATTTATCTAAAAAAGATCATTCCCAATGAGGATGGCCATTAAGTTCTTGGTCTCAAATGTTCAGGATTATTAGTAAAGAGACCCGAATGAAATTAGGTGCTTACATTAACGCCAATAAATCTTTTTGTTATTTATTTCTAAAATGTCAACCATTATTATCAAAAATGTTAGTATGATTAAAGAATCTGATGAAAGTTTAGATAAAATATGCATTTATATTCTAATAAAGAAAAGAAATAAAATATTGGTTTTTCAACAAAAATAAGGATAAAGTACATAACAAGATTGGGTATTACTCAGATAGGCAAAATTTCCTATTTATTTCTTCAAAGGCCATTTATGAATGGGATATTGGTTTACGTAAATCAATCTTCTGAAGATATTTTTGATTACACTCTGCTTCCTTTTTTAGCCTTAATCCCTTGGCCAATCACACCTCATACATTCTTTTCTAAATGCCTAGGCCACCATTTTTGGTTTTTCAACTTAAAGCTTTTCGTCTTTTAACACCCTGGTTTGGATGCCCTTTTTGGGTTTCATCTGATTTTTTTTTAGCATAACAGTTTTTTACATTATCAAATTTAATAGGATTTAGCGATGTATTCCTGTCCATTTCCACTAAAATCAAGGCTCCTTTTGAAAATGCTTTATGAACCATGTAGGGTTCATCTTAATTAGACACCCATTTGCCTTATGGATCTTTTTGGCTAGGAAGGATTTTTTTTAATACTAGTTCCTTCCATGGAATTGTTTCATTCAAAGTTTCTTATTATGGGCCTTTGTCATCCCTTTCTGGTACATCAATCCATGTTAGATTGCTTTTAACCTTTTTTCTTCAATGAAATTTAACTATTCATAATGATACCAGACCCATTCAGCTTCTTCCAACTTAGTCTCTATCAATACTCGAAGTGAGGGGATCTAAACTTCAATTAGTAAAACAGATTCTGTGCCAAAGACCAATGAGTAAAGCATTGCCCCAATTAAAGTCTGGACTAAAGTCCAATATGCCAAGAAGGTGAAAGGGAGCTTCTCATACCAATCCTTGTAAGTTTCCACCATTTTCCTTACAATCTTCTTGATATTGTTATTAGCTACCTCCATGGCACCATTCATCATTAGACAGTATGTCACCGAATTATGATGTAAGACTTTGAGTTGAATACACACCTCTGTCATTAATTTATTATCCAAATTAGAGGCATAATCTATTATAATTCTCTCAGGGATTCTAAACTAACAAATAATGTTGGTCTTTAGGAATTTAATCATCGTTAACTTTATAACATTTGCATAAGAGACTATTTTAACCTATTAGGTGTAGTGTATGGCCACCAAAATGAAATAATGGCGGTTAAAAGCTATAGAGGAAATTGGCCCAATAATGTCCATGCCCCATTTTGAGAAGGGTCATGGCACGATTATGACATGCATGGATGAAAACAGTACATGAATTTTATCCACATAAATCTGACATTTTATGGCATTATTAGGCACGCTTAACAGTCACTCACCATGGTTTTCTAAAAGTAGCCTAGCTTTATGAATTGCCTTGCCATTTTATGTCCATTGGCATGAATTCCAAAAACCCCTTCATGCATTTCTTCCAAATTTCTCTATGCTTCAGGAGTATCCATGCATCTTAGTAAATTCTAGTTATAACTTTTCTTGTAGAGGATCTTGCCATCTAGGACAAAACTCATTACTAGCCTCCTTAATGTCTTTTTGTCATTTTTAGAGGTGTTGTTCAGGTATTCTCAATCCTTAAAGTATCCTTTGATGTCATAATACCATAGACAACTATCGATTTCTACTTTGACATTATGATAATGTGCGGGAGACTTGTATTTTTTTCTCATTTATTTTAAACATTGAGGCAAGAGTGGTTAGAGCATTTACCATTTGATTCTTATCTTAAGGAAAATAGATGAAATCCATTTTTTTCAAACTGTTTTACCAATTCTATAATCAATTTTTTTATATGGCACTAGCCCAGAATATCAAGTTTCCCATTCTCCACATAGCTGATAGATTACCAAAGCTAAATCCCTATAGGCTTTCAACATTCAAGCTTTTCTTTCTATGGCACTATGGCCTTATATTCTGCCACATTATTTGTATAGTCAAAATCTAACCTGGTAGTGAAAGGATAATAGTCTTTTTCCAGGGATATCAAGATTGCCTTAATTTTGTAGCCCAAAGCATTTGAGGCCCTATCAAAATACATCTTTCATATTGGTTCTTTCGACCATTTTTCTTTTTGCTCAACTAAAATATTTATCAGATCTTCATCAAGGAAGTCAAATTTTAAGGGTTGATAATCATCAAGCGCCCAACTTGCTAGGAATTCAGTAATAGCACTTCTTTTAATAGCTTTCTGATTGACATAGACTAAATCATATTCTAATAACAAGACCTGCCATCTAGCTATTTGTCTTGACAATGCTAGAGCTCTAAAAAGATACTTGAGTGGATCCATTTTGGTAATTAGCCAAGTAATAGGGTGCAACATGTATTGTCAGAACTTTTTTGCGGCCTTGACTAATATGCAACAATATTTCTCTATTTAGGAACAATTCACCCCATATTCTAAGAACTTTTACTAAGGAAATAAATGGCCTTTTCTTTCTTTCTAATTTCATCATGCTAGCCCAACATGTATCTTATTGATTTCTTAAACACTGTGAGGTACAATATGAAAGGTCTTTTTAGAACTAGTGGATTTGATAAACAACGTTTAGGCTTTTGAATGTATTTTGGCATTCTTATCCCATTCACCCAAATTATATTTTTGAAGAAGGCAAAATATTGGATCACATTTGTCTGTAAAATGTGAAATAAAATAGGCAATGTAATTCAATCTCTTAAGAAAACATCTTCTTTTTGCATATGTGGAGGCGATAATTCCTGAATGGATTTAATCTTATCGGATCAACTTTAATCCCTCTTTCACTTATAATAAAGCCTAACAACTTTATCGATCTAGCTCAAATATGCACTTTGCTGAATTCAACTTTAATTGGTACTTTTGTAACCTTTTGAATAATTTTCACAAATCTGTGACATGCCCCTATTCTTATGGTGACTTAGCAATCATGTCATCCATGTATACTTCAATCTCTTTATGCATCATATCATGGAATAATATGACCATTGCCCTTTGATAAGTTGCCTTAGCATTTTTTCACCGAATGGCATCGTTTCATAACTAAACACACCCCATACTGGGATAAACGTGGTTTTTTCCATATCTTCTATGCTATTATAATCTGGTTGTAACCCTAGAGTCCATCCATAAAAGAAACTAGATAATTCTTTATGGGTTATCAACTAACATGTCAATATGGGAAAGAGAAAAATTATCTTTTAGGCTTGCTTGATTCAAATCTGGATAGTTTATGCATATCCTGACTCCATCTTTTTTAGAAATTGGGATAATATTGACAACCTATTCTGGGTACTTTGTTACTTCAAGAAATTCGGCTTCAGATTATTTTTTTCACATTTTCTTTAATTTTTAACAATATTTCCTATTTCATCCTTCCTAGCTTCTATTAAACTAGCTTAACATAGGTTTTAGAGGTAATTTATGGACCATTATCTCTGAATCTAAGCCCAACATATCTTGATATGACCATGCAAAAACATCACAAAACTCTAAAAACAAATTTATTAACCCTTTTTCTGGTGGCGAGTGTGATAAAAATCCCTATTCTTATTTCTTTTCAATTATCATCATCCGCCAAGTTTATTACCTCCATATGTTCATCATGGGGCATTATTCATACGTCTTCTTGCTCAATTAGTTTTATTAAATCTAATAGTGGAGTGTAATTGTCAACATCTTCCTCAAGATCAACCTTATTTAAGCAAACAAACTAATCAAAATTAACTTCCAAGTCTAACATAAGATCATCTGCCTCTCTTCTACTAGAAAATTTGTAAAAATAAAAAAGGGAAAAGAATGTGCAAACAAAAATATGTAGTGATCTGTGAATGTGAGTATAAGAAAGAAAAATATTAGTAGAAAAAAATTAAATGTCCAAAAAAATTGATATGCATTTTATTTCTGAAAATGATGATATGACATTTTTAAGCCATTTTACAAAAATATCCTTGTATGTTTTAGGGCCAAAACAAACAAAGGGAGTTCTTAGAATTACTCTAGAATAAGCCTAGACAATATAGTTCTCTCAGTAATAGTCTAATTCATCTAAACATATCCAAGAGGATAAGGATGGATTCTGCGATTGTCTTTCAGCTCTATGTCGCTTTTTTCAATAACAGCCACTTGTTTCTTTTCCTTTGATTGTTGGATTGAAAACCCTTCCATAACATAAAATTTTTTTTAGTGAGGGATAAAGGGTTGAATCGTAACTCGACTTCTTTTCTTTGGCTCTATTCTTGAACTTTGTCTTTTGATTCCATTCTGAGTTGAAGCCCAGTCCATGCTTGTCCCTTTAATCTGTTATTTAAATAGAATAACTCATCCCTTATAGATATTTTTTAAGCCCTTTGCCTACTCGGATACCTTTCCCTACTATGAATTTTAGGCCCATGCGAGTGCCCTTTGAAAGTCGAGGCTTTGGGAATAGAGATCCTTCTGCAACAAAGTAGCATTGATAATTTCAAAGGCCCTAAATGAGCACTCTTTAGCTTTGGCATTTATTCAACATGTGATGCTTTAGTAGAGGTCATGGTGATTATGTCTTTCTCTCCTAATATGTTGACCAATTTGTCGTCCACTATGAATTTGACATTTTGATGGATCAATAATGGTATAGTGCCAACAGAGTAGATCTATGATCATCCAAACAAGCAATTATATGCAAGAATGATGTCTAATACATGAAACTCTACTTCAAAGGAATAAGGGCCAATATTTAAAATGATTAACATGTTTTTTTTAACTTCTATTTTTGTTCCATCAAAAGCTTTAACAATTGTATGGTTGTGGTTAATCTGAGTTGGGTTAATTGGTAATCAGGATAAGGTGACGAATGGTATCACATTAAAGGCAGACCCATTATCAATAAAGACCTTAAGCAGTATGGTTTCATTGGTGGAATTTCATTATTATTGAATGAGATGAAATTGTCATTGATAATATTATTTACCAGGCGGCCAAGCTTATTAATCAAATATCTTATGGGATATAGGCCTAACTAAACACTTTAGTAGAGCATTTTGGTATGCCTTTAAACTAAGCAATAAAGCTAAATAAAGAAATGTTTGCTAATTGTTGTTTTACTTGCTTCATAATGCTATACTTATTGCGTTTTATGAAATTTAGAAATTTAATAGCTTCTTTTTCTTTGATAGGTTCTTAAACCTTTACAAGAGTATTTTTAGTAGCTGCAGCCTTTTCAAATGTTAGTCCCTTATTCTTTGCTTTGGCACCAATTTTGCTAGTTTTGGGCCATTAAATGCGACCACTTCAAGTCACATGACTAACCTCAGTAGCATCAATAGCAGCCAATTAACTTGACACAAGCTCTAAAGTTATTACTCCACCATCATACTTCCATGGCACTTGTTTGTTATCCTTATATGGAAAAGGTGTTGAAGTCCTAATGATGAACTTTGGAGCAATTTAAGTTTTAGGAGGTATAGGCCTCGATTGATTACAATAAATGATAAGGGGCAACCAATACCATATGGTGGTTGTGACGGCCTTTCACTGGTCATATTAATTGACCTTTTTCCTTTTGACCAGTTTCTTTATAGAATTTAATTTCTTCATTACCCACCATCCATTGATTTAAGCTAAAAACATCAAACAATTTTGTAAATTATGCCTTTGGGTGACATGAAACTTGTAGACGTTAAGCATGAGATCTGATTGGCAATCTATATTTTTTTTTATTCCAACCAAGGATTTAAACTTTAGTTAGAAATGCCTAAACTTTTTCCATTGAGGTTTTAACCTCTTAGACATCTTTCTACACCCATTGCTTTTTTTTAATGATTAAGGCATTAACTCTAGGTTAAGGATGATTAGGTAGAAGATTTGTTGCAAAATTTTGGGGCACTATTGAATCTAAAACACCTTTTGAAGAAGACTTTAGACCTTTTTCTTAGAAATAGGATAATTTTCAATTGACCTATTATTGTGTGATATCCACAGTAAGCATTTAGTTATACCAACTAGGGAGATTACTTTTATATGGTTTGGTAAAAAGCAAGGCTACTAATTGAGCCGCAAAAAGTTTATCAAATATTTCCATGTTAGATTAAGAAAGGGGCTCATAGTGAGGTCTAGGCTTATTTGGCTTTTTGGGCTAGTTGATTAACATTAGGTTTTGGTTAATTTTGAGGGGTATTTAGGGTAAAAATTTATGGTGCTAACAGAGAAGGATTCTGGGCACATTGAAAGTATATATGCTTAGGGCCTGCTGTACTTAATTCTGATAAGAAGAGCAAGGCCCTTGGTGAAATGTTGACTAGCATAGTTAATGAATAAAGCCTATTTCTTTTTTTTAAAGGGTATAATCTTCTTTGCAGTAAAAGATTCACCAATTGCAATCTTCCTAGCTGTAATAGCTACTTCAATCATTTCGCCAAAGATGACAAGGTAGGTGAAATTCTTAGTCGTGCTCCATATTTACTTGTCATAGTAAAAAGGGCATAACATATTTACAAATAGCATGGTAGTTTCCTTTTTAGTCAATAGGGTTGCACCTAAGAGGCCACATCCCTCTATCTTGGAGCATATTCTTTAAAGGATTCTGTGGGCTTTTCCTCCAAGTTTTGAAGAGTTAGTTTATCTAGTCTCAACTCAACCATGTGCTTGTATTGCTATAGAAACTCATTGGCCAAATTAGACTAATATTGTATTTGATTATGATTCAAAGTATTATACCAGTTCAATCCTGAACCTGACAAGCATTCTTAAAAACAATGAATAAAAAACTTATTATCATGTGAATATGTAGCCATTTTTTGGATAAACATCTTGATGTAGGCTTAAAAGATGTGGTACCTTTTTCTGTCTCAAATTCTAGCATCTTAAACTTTGGTGGGAGGACTAAATCTGGTATTAAGCTGAGGTCCTCAACATCCACACTAGTGTAATGCTTATCCTTTTTATAGCCTTAAGCCTCATTTCAATAAGCTATAATTTTTTTTTGTCAATTTCTGATTCATCTAGCCTTTGCCCTTCTACTTATTTTTTCTTCCTCATCAAAAGCAAAAGCTACTGATTCTTGTTGTATAGGTGCAGTTCTTGTATCTGCCCCTTATAAAATGGCGTCAGCATTAATAACAATAATTGGGGCTGGTCAAGGTGTAGGCATATTTTATTATGCATTTTGGGGATTTACCAATCGTGTTTGTTGAACATTAATAAGCGGTACTTTAGGTTGTAACCCCCGGATCCCCCAATAAAAGTATCAGCAACACCTTCTGATTGTCAGCAAGTTGTCTCCTTTACTATGAGCAATTCCATTAATCTTGTAATTTGTGCTTGCCATTCTTCTTGCCTTTTCACCATGGCTTCCTGGATTTTTCATTGACTTTCTTCTAACCTTTTAAGTCTTGCTAAGTGATCTTCTACCATTCTCCTTGCTCTAAGTCAAGTATAATACCGATGTGTGAGTGGTTGTTCCATTAATCTCTCCAAGTTTGCAATGTTGATACCTTAAAAATTGCAAGTTCTCTTAAGTTAAATTTTGTTTGTGAACTAGTAGCATTAGTGAATGTATGAATACTTATGCATATATGTATGTATATATGCATGCATGCCATGAATGTATGAATGCAATTTTAGGAACATTTACTTTAACAAAAGATTCTAAACTCAAAAATTTTTATTAACTTTTGGAGAATTACACATTGTTGATCATGTGCAGATTATACCCAAGAAAAGTCCAAACTTGCTCGTATTATTGTTGAGCTTTCTCTAAAAATTCAAGTATAGTAGGCCCATATTCCTTACAAGATTAATTCGATATCTTAGATCATATCCACCATCTTTCTTAATTAAATGGTAGCCAAATGTATCTACTTCGTGAGATGATCAATGTAGATCTGTCGGCCAATAAAATTAGTTTTCCATCATTTACATTCATCCTTAGACTACCATAGTTTATTATCCCAATATATGTCTATTCTTGATAAGCATGAGCCCAGGTATTGATATCATCCTTCTACCATTGTAGTACTTGCTCATTTCCTTAATAGTCATTGCAAGGATTTACCTTTCCTGAAGTAGCAAAGATATTCTTCTGTATGCTTCATCAAGGACCACTTTTAGTTGCTCATTTCTTTCTATAGATCTCCTTAACTAAACACAAGTGTCAGCATGCCTTTTTTTTTTCTTGCTGAAGACAGCCTCTTTGACCTTTTCTTCAAGGGTTTAGCTTTCCATACCACTAGCTGTTCTCCTAGAGGTCTTACCTGAGCTCCTAAATATCCCAGCAAGCTTCATTTTTTTGTACTAATTGATCCAATCTTGCTTCATTGATTATTTTTCTTCTATCCTCTAGACATCTTTTTCTTTAGCCTCCTTCCTTATCTTTAAATAAATAACTTTTTCTTGAAGAGCTCAATTATCATCACCCATTCATTTATGCTGTCTCGCAGCTTTCTTTTTTATTAAGTTGAATTCAAAAGGCATGCAAGGCTTTGGTTGCATAGGGACTTGATGAATAATTCCATTTGTGCCAGGGATATTCATGTTGTTGCGTCAAATAATGCTCTAAGCATCATAACCTAGGGTTATCTAATTAATGTAAACATGCAACCCTAACTCATATCTTTCCTTCCAATGCAAAGTAGTTGACTAAAGTGACTTTTTATAACCTTCCCCTTGATAATCAAGATTCACACTGGCTATCTTAGAAGTCATGGGGGTGAACTATCGTGACCCATATTCAAACTAACAATGGTGCATACCCTATAGTACCCCACATACCCAGCAAAGGTACAAAGAGAAAATTACCATATCAATATAGAAAAGGCTTTGGAGAAAACCAAGGTCCTCTACATGTTATATCTTGAAAGGCCATGCTCTTCAATGTTTTAACACATTAATTCTTAATTCCAGACTTGGGCCACTTCTTTTTGATGAAATCTTGGAGAAGGACTTAATGTGGGAATTAAAGCTTGACCTTATCTGCATCTTAACCCCAGATATGACTTCAGGCCCAGATGTATAGCAACAACATATCCCAAAAAATCTCTCAGAACTTTCTTTTCAACATGCATTTATTGCTTGAATTATTTTGGCTAAAATGGCAAAGGCAAAATTGATATTTCTCTACAACTGACTAAAAAGGTCAACCAGAACTGCTTCCACATGTTTGAGTATGTTTGGGAAGAAAACTAGACCATATATAGCTAAAGCAAATGCATTAAAAGCTTTTTCCCTATCTACGCATACATAGATATATTCCCGTAGGAATTACAAAGAAATAGCACTAGTATTCCTTTTTTGCTTAATATAAAGGGCGGCCTGATTTAAAAATCTATATCAAGAACTTGCCCTAATTTCTTATGGAAGCTTATTAAATTGCACTCCTTGCAATAAATAGGCCTCGTTTCCAAAAGTCCTACCCTTAGTAGAACTAAAATCTCTTTAATAACTGGGGTTATATCATACTGGTTGAATGAGAAACACTGATGTGAGGGATCCTAAAATTCTATGATAGCAAAACCAATTGTTTATCAACATGTATTTTGAATAGGATAGCAATCTATCCCTACTTTTCTATGAATTGAGTCTATTTTGCATTTCCCAATGGTCACATCTCTTAGCTAGCTCTTTCAGAATTTTCAGACGTAAATCCATATGGGTGTTCTTTGGTAGCTTTGACACATAATCTCTTGGTATACAATCCTTATACCCTTTTTGGTTCAACTTGGATTTAGTATGAACTTCTTCAAATTTCTTAGAAAAAACCATTACTTGTACTCGTTCAGCCATAAAGTCTGATGAAATTTTAACTGAGCTAATATTCTATTCTAAAGCAAGCATCCCTAAATACATATGAAAAATACAACAAGAACACATTAAAAAAGAAAAACAATAAATTAGTATCCATAAGAAATAATAAATCCAATGAATAAAAAAATTTTAAAAGGAAAAAGCATACAATACTAAATTATCTAAATAAACACAGTTTCAAATAAAAAGAAGAAAAGATAAATTCATCCCTTCGTGTGTCCTTAATTTTTGGTGACCTCTAAAATCGAGCATGGCTTTAACCTAGGAGTTAGCATGGTTCACTGTATGTAATTTGGGTCAGACATCTAAGTTAGTTCTCAAATTCCCTAAGCCCAAAAAAGACTAACGAGGTACTCCAATCCCTACCCATCATGCGTCTATATCAGATAGGGTTCAATTCGAGTGGGAGTATCTTCCATGGCCATAATAAGGCTAACACCTTTGGCAAGCATAAGAATTTACACCTGATAGACTTTTCACTAGCCCAGACAAAGGCTAACAGCTCAAAAAATTGAGCTACTTCACCCCCTTTTAAAATATTAGATACCCTGTGCCACTTCCAAAAGTCTGAAAAAGAAACTATTGCACAAGTGCTTAGTAAGTGTGAAGGATAAATTAACCTTTTTATGACATAACATTAAAATAAAACCCTTATCATAAAGTCCCCTAAAAAATAACACTACAAAGGAAGCAAAAAAGGTTAGTGAAAAATATGAACAATATACCAAACTTTTAATGTAAATAAAAAAATTCTCATTTTGAAAATCTGGGAATCATAGTTAAATAACAATCGAAACCAAATTAATCAAAATTTAGTTAATTACACAGTTAATTTTTTGCCTAACTCTCTAACCAATCCCCAGTGGACTCACTAAGCTGTCGCAACATGGCCGAGGTACGAATCTTAACCACTAGACTTAAAAAGGTGGGTATACCCCTGTTCCTATATATATCATTATTTTTTTATTATAGAGGCCATATCATTATTGTTGGTAGTATTTTTATTTTTTGGGGACTAAGTTGTCAAGAGAAGTTGCTTACTCAACTTAACCTTAAATAGTCATTACAAACAAAAATTTATTTTGGAGTCACCGCCAATTTATTTTAGGCTAGGTGAGATTGGTCTCCTATCGAAGTTTATGTCAAGGGTTACAAAACCCTAAACAAACTTCAAAGTTTACGCTTATACTAGAAATCATATAAAAGGATACAGGATTCAGTTACAACCATAAGTAAGGATCGACCCTCTCATGATGCCTGAAAATTAGTATCTATTAACCACATGTTAATTTAAATTTTGATTTTTATTCAATTTTAGTATTTGATATTTAATTACAATTCCCACATATAAAAATCTCTATAAAATAAATTTATTATTTTGTATGAAAAAATCAATTAATTTTTTAAAAATCAAAATATCTTTCACACTCTACTAGAAATCTGATGAAATATGAAAGGTCAAACTATATTTCATACCCCACTAGAGGATCGAAGGAATATGAAAGGTTTTATTTTAACAATTAACATATCTTATGTACTGAATCGAAGAATTGTAGGAATATGAAAGGTTTTATTTTCACAAAATTTGAAAAATCTCGATTTCATTTTCAAAATGATATCTTATTGTTAAAACAATCCATGAACTCTCTTATATTTTGGGAAAAATTTCACATACTATTTTAATTTGGAGAAATTGCCTTAATTTTTAAATTTCAATTTTATTTAAATAACAAAAATTACCCTAAGACTCGATTTAAATGAAATGTATGGAACTCAACTCTTAGGATCTAGCTTTGGTTGAGATAACCAACATGTCTTCTAAAGTGCACTTTCGTCATGAAAGCATCACAGTGACCTTAAAGGACTCCATAACTTTATTAAAAAAAAAGAGCTTGTCCCTAATGTGGACCTTTGACATGAAAGTATCCTGGTAATCACATAGGACTTGGTTCTAAGATAAATTACTAAAATGTTCCTAAGGTGTACCTTCAATATAAAATTATCCTAGTGACCCAAAGGATTCAAATAAGTCATGAAATGACCATTATACTCCAACCTCACTTTTACCTCAAATCCAATATCAAACTTTCATTTTTGGGGATACTCTAACCTCACTCTTCTGAGGGGATACTCCAACCTCGCTCTTCATATTCCTTCTAAAATCCAGCCTTTTGTCCCTCTCGAGTCATCGACCTTTTTCTCCTTAAATTTCCACTGAATCAGACTAAGTCTCAACGTTGTCATCTCAGTTATTCATCAATAATCGAAGACAACTATGAGATACATTTCCATCATCCCTCTTTTTTGATGTAATTTTATATTTATTTTTGAATGGATTTATTTATTGTTTTCTTTCCTATCTTATTAATACATTTCCTTTTTTAGGGACCTTAAGAATTCATGCTTTAAAAATCATTTTCAAAATCACAAAATGATATCTCATGTAGGTATCTCTCCAATGCCAAACATGAAATATTTGATTTTTTTAAATGCATCTGGAGATCATTTTCATCAAAAATCCCTATGTTTCTCATCTCTTCGAGGCGCATAGGTGATAAAATTTTCATTAAAACCCAGACTCGTATCTTTACAAAATTTCATGCATTAAAGGGAATTATATTTAAATAATGATAAAAATGGAACTGAGCAAACCGAGATTCAAGTAAGATATAGTTAGATGGTATCGATTTTCAAGCATTATGGGGTGCTAATCCTTCCCCACACGTAACCAACTCCTGAACCCAAAACAACAAATCTCTGGTATTATTTTCAATAGGCATCCGGTCATGCCTAACCTAAAATGATCAGTAGTGACTCCAAGTTTATGGCCACTTCATGGTGGCCATCCAAGACTAGTCGGATGAGCGATTTGTTCGATGATCTTTTACTTCTTCATGTCAAACATCAAAATATTTTTAAGTCAAGCATGCTTTGGCCCTTTGAATCCTCCAAAGTTTGTAAAGATCAGGCACGTGAAATGTCAACAAGGTTTACTTAATCAATGACAAAAACCTAGGATTACAATTCCCCTTTACACTTCAATTGAATTTGTTTTATCCTCTTAACTTGACTAATGATATTAAGTTGTTAACCTAGAGTTCTAATTTATTTATATGTATCTTTCAATGGTTTTATAAAAATATCTCTTTTAATCAATTTACTATATTCCTATACAAATTGAATTAAAAGAAACTCGTTAAAGTAAGACTCTAATTTGGTTACATATGGCATGCTCGTATATTTCTATCTAACATGCAGATCAATGCATCCTAATAAATGAATATGAAACATATATTATTCAATCCAAATCTAAACCAAAATTCCCTTTTCCAAGTTCATTAAGGTTACCAAATCAATTTTATTGGTGGTCAAGCAACTAAAAGCATTAAGATCAAGATTGAAGAAACAACTCAATTATCATTAAATCAAAAGAATAAAATTAAAATAATCCAAACTATATGTTGAGTTCCATTATAACCCTAGAAAAATAAATTTAGCTCATATTGATTAAATAAAACACAAAATAATGAAGTTTCACAATCATAAATATTACAATAAAGATAAAAGATTAAGGGAAAAACGAAAACTAAGAGTTGACAAGTCTCAGTCTCCAATTTCTTTAATCTTTCTCCTTATGCAAAAATCTTGACAGCTTCTATTCCTTTTAGGAATAATAACTCTAAGTATCTTGATGCCCTAAAACCTAGACCTAAGAATCATATTTATAGGCAAAACCCTAAAGTAGAGACTTGATCTACAAGTAACTTGAGCATGTATTTTTGGAAATTTCCATCTTCGCACCATCTTGCTTGATTATGTCTACTTTCTTCTTTTTATTACATTGTTGTATTTTTGGAAACTCCTTAGGGTTTTAACCTACAAAAATATTAAAATTATTTAAATAACTAAGTAATTAAAATATAAGGAAAGTAAATAAGACTAAATTAAAAACTACTAAAAATAAATAAAATTTACTAGATTAAAAACTACTAAATATGAATGAAATTTAAATAAAAATCTCTAAGACTTAGCTAATTTAATATGCATAATGAGACTAAATAACTCAATTTTATAGAGTTATCACACCTCCAAACTTAAAATTTTGCTAGTCCTCGAACAAAACAAAAGAAAGAAACAAAACCAACTAAATGAAACAAAACACAAATTAGAATGAATGTACCCGAATGATGATTGCTTTAATTTTCCTCAAAAGTCATCTTAATATCTCAACTTAAGGTAGATATAAACATAATTCAAATTCATGCTTCAATTCAATCATAAATCTCAATGCTTCGATGGATTTCTGATGTATGCATAATTAATCCCTTTACAAATCATTGCATGCAAATTGAATAAATTTATGCCAATGTAAATCACGAATAAATACTAGATTATCATATGTTTGTTTTTCATCTCTCTCTCCACAAACGTAGATCAACACCTCATCAAAGGTCTTGTAGGACTTTATTAAGCTTGTAATGTAAGGCTAGGGAAAAAGAAGGATAAAAGATATATTTCGGCTTAATTCACCCATAGATTCTTTTCATTACTCCAAATCTTTTATTGAGCCTTTCACAATAAGTGTGAAGCACATAACATTTTCTTTTTCATGCCATTTTATTCATTTACATAATTTTGTGTTTTTTTTTCTTCTTTCTTTTTTTTTTTTCCATATTCATGCTTTACTAATACAACATAATTCAAAACATGGCTCGTAATATTTTTTAAAACAATTTTATGTTCATGCCTATGTAGTGACGGTTGATCATGGTTTTTCTTATTAGGCTAGGCTAAAATATATAGTGATCAAAAGAACAAGGATAGATCAATCAGGCTTAAATAGGGTGACTAAGGGTATAAATATATACAAGAAGCTTAAAAAGGCTTAAACAATCCTAAGATGGCCTAAATTATCTCCTCAACTTAGTGTTGTCTAGGATTTTGCCTCAAGAGAGAATCAAACAAATTCTAGGCCTCTAGAATTAATTGTATTTTATATCAATATAAGTAATCTTCACATAAGCAATACAAATCAAAACAAGAGATCAAATATTAAAAATTCAAAAATCACATCCTAATAATGAGAAAAATAAGAGAATCTAATCACAAAATTAAATCATGCTTATATTTTTCCAAGAATCAAAATAAATCAATAACTTAGTTCTTATCATTGGATAAGGATCTCATCATATTAAGCACAAAACATTTCAATTTATGCTAAAAAAAACAAAAATTTTAAAATGCGCTAGAAAACTTTAAAGATGCAAATGCAAACAAATTAAATGCATCAAAAATTAATTACACCCAAACTTTACTTATTCTAAAGCACCTCAAAACTTAAACAAAGTATTATCCCTAATGTGCAAAAATAAATAGGAGTTAAGATCAAGAATACCCCATTTCATTGGATGAGGTGGTAAAAGAGTGCATCTAAGCATCATTGTCTTCCTCTTTATTCCCATCCTTACCAAGTTGTTCAATGTAGGGTAGATGTGGTGACGGAGGCATTCGAAGGCAATTTGTCATCTTTAAGCCCAATTGATTTTTTAAGAAGTATAATATCTATTCTATAGCTTGATTACATTTCATTTGATGAGCCATTTGTACTTTAAGATTGGCCAACTGTTGATTGACTCTTAGTCTTGCTCGATGTTGGCTCGATCGTGGTGGAGCAGATGATGAACTAGCCCTAACATTCGTTGGTCGAGTAAGTACTTTTTGACCACCCATTTTACTTATCATACTATAATCAATGGTTGTCTTTGGGTGGAATAGTTCTTTAGATTGTTCCTATTGAACCTTTACTTGGCCACAGAAGGAAGTAATTAAGGATGAGAACCATAATCTTTCTCTTGTTGACTACACCATATAAATCATCTCTGAATGGATAAGTTTGCCGATGTCTATTAACTTCTCGATAAAGATTGAATCAAGCAAAATTGCTCTATCTTTGGTAACATCACTTAAATGCTTACCAGGAAGTAAATTAGCAACTATAACAAGTAACTAAATCTTACCATTCTGATGCAATGCATTGGATTTGAAGGATACGTGTTCACCTTTTGATGTTTTCTATTGTGTGTTGGGCTTGCAAAGATAGTTCTTCCCTTTTTCCAAATCTATATTGCTTTCTAAGAACTGTGATACTCATTATGAAGAATGTTAGGTGTATTATAAAAATCATTAATGGCTTTACTGCTTATCGGTACCTAGCATTCACAAACAAAAACTTTATTACCTGTTTATTCATAGGCATTTGCATAAAATTCACGAGCAATAGGTAAAACAGCAGATTTAGGAGGTTCACAAAATTTTTCCCATTTTTTAAAAGTTATGATATTGTCAAGTTTCTGAGAATTAAATTGAAACCTCTTTGTGCAATCAAAATTTTCACATCTCGTGCTTGGGTAAACCGTTGCCAAGCCTTTTCGAGCATAAATTTTTGTTGAGCATAATTTTCACTAGAAATTATTTTAGTCCTTTTTGGTGACATCTAACAGTAAATTTTTTTCTCACAACAATAGGCAAGTTTAAATACACCAACAATTAACTAAATGATGAGTAAAATTTAAACACCAAAGCAACAATTAATTTCTATGTAAGTACAAAGCACAACTCAATAAATTTGCAATAGTCACTCACTAATCTCTATATCCAACAACACCCATTATGCAAATTTCAACAATCACCACCTTCCAAGATATAGCATTGGAAATAAGACTGATTAAATAATAAAAATCTAATAATCACACTAAACACCATAAAAGAATGCCCAAACTCAAATTCTTTGTAATTTTACACAATTAACAATATAAAAAATCAAATTTGCTAAAAATAAAACTTACCCATATATAAATTTACTAAAAAATCTCTAAAAAGTAATGAAACTCACTTACTTGGAGTGTGTTAGATTACTTCTAGAGAGAGAAAGAGAGAGCACATAAATCCACTTGAAAAGCTTACTTGAATCTTGTGTAAAGGATAGAAATCATAGAGATAAGAGATAAAATTCAAGTAATTTGGTGTTTTTTTACGATGATTTTTATGGTGGGTGAGTGTTTTGAGTAAAGAGAAAGAGTGTTGGGAAGGGATAAGAATGGCATGGCTGAGAATGGGGTTAGAGTTTTAAGGTTTTTTTATAGTAAAATTTTTTCAGGGCGGTGCTGCAGTGCCACTACCTTAGCACCGTAGCGCCAGGCCTTGACTTCGGGTGTGCCACAGTACCCCTACACTATTTTTTTATTTTGCATCTCTATGTCGTAGCACCAAGTCTAAAAATAAGTGGCCACTACAGTGCCATGCTCTCTTATTTTAGTCAAGGAAAAAAATAAGATAAATCTACATTATGCTAAAAATAAAAAATATTAAGAAAAGAAGAAACTTAGGTTGCCTCCTAAGAAGCGCCTAATTTATAGTCATCGGCTTGACTGTTTTTTGGGTCATTCTGGGTCGGCTGAGGTAATTGAGGACTTTTGGCAATCAAAACGTCCCCAATAATGTTTTAGTCTCTGCCCATTAACTTTGAAACTTCGGTTAGAACTCTCATCTATAACTTTGATTATGACGTATGGGAACATTTTTGTGATTTTGAAAGGTCCAGACCATCAAGACTTGAGTTTTCCTAAAAATAACTTTAAGCGTGAGTTATAGAGAAGAACATATTGTCCTGGCTTGACATTCCATTTAATAATCTTCTTATCATGCCATCTCTTTGTCTTTTCCCTGTAAATTTTGGCATTTTCAAAAGCTTGAAGTCAAAAATCATCCATCTCATTTAGTTGCAACAATCACTTTTCACCAGTGGCATCAAGATTAAAATTTAAATTCTTAATTGCCCAATAAGCTTTATGTTCAAGCTCTACTAGAAAATGACAAGCTTTACCAAAAACCAATACACAGGGAGACATCCCAATAAGTGTTTTACAAGTAGTTCGGTATGCCCATAATGCATCATCCAATCTTTTGGACAAATCTTTTCTGGTCGGGCTAACTGTCTTTTCCAATATTCTCTTAATCTCTTGGTTTGACATTTTAGCTTGGCCGCTTATTTGAGGGTAATAGGCTGTAGCAATTTTATGTTTAACCCCATATTTAGCAAGAGGGCTTGGAAATATTTATTGCAAAAGTGTAAACCCTTATCACTAATGATAACTCTTGGTGTGCCAAATCGAGTGAATATATTCTTTTTTAAGAAGTTCATTATGACCTTCAAATCACTAGTTGGAAAGGCAGCTGCTTCAACCCACTTTGAGACGTAATCTACAGCAACTAGAATGTAAAGATTATTATATGAGGAAATAAATGGTCCTATAAAATCCATACCCCATTCGTAAAAAATCTCTACTTCTAAGATGTTGTTGAGTCACATTTTATTCCTCCTTGACATGTTGCCTACTCTTTGACACATGTCACATCCCAAAACAAATTGGTGAGCATCTTTAAAAAGAGTTGGCCAATAAAAGCCTGATTATAGCACTTTGGCTATAGTTCGTTCTCCTCTGAAATGTCTACCATAATCTGATGAATGATAATGCTGCAAAATATTTTTTGTTTTTTCCTTCGGTACATATTTTCTAATAATCTGATTTTTTTCTTAAACAAGAAAGGTTCATCCCAAAATAGTACTTAACATCATGCAAAAAAATTTTCTTTTGTTGAGAAGTTAAATCAGGGGGAAAACTTTATTTACAATATGATTGACATAGTCGGCATACTATGGTAATTCTTTTTTGTTTACCTTTAAGAGCTTCTCATCAAGAAATGTCTCATTAATTTGGATGGAATCGCTAACATTTGCCCACTGTCAAATCTTGAGAGATGATTCGCCACTTGATTTTCTATTCCCTTTCTATTATGAATTTCAAAAGCAATTTCTTGCAAGAGCAGTACCCATCAGATCAATCTTGGTTTGGCATCTTTCTTTTCAATCAAATACTTAATAGCAGAATCATCAGTATAAATAATAATTTTAGTGCCTATAAGATATGATCTAAATTTATCAAAAGTAAATACTACAGCAAGCAATTCTTTTAAAGTAGCAGTATAATTTATTTGAGCATCTATCAAAGTTTTGCTTGCATAATATATGGGATGAAAAACCTTTTCTTTTCTTTATCCTAACATCGCACCAACTGCAAAATCACTTGCATCAAACATGAGTTCAAAAGGAAAAATCTAATCTGGGACAATAATAATAGAAGCAGAAACTAATCTTTTTTTGAATTCAAGAAAAGAGGCTAAACATGCATTATCAAAATTAAATGGTACCTTTTTTTCTAAGAGATTGCACAGTGGTTTAGAAATCTTTGAGAAGTTTTCAATGAATCTTCGATAAAATCTAGCATGACTGAGAAAATTTCAAATTTTTTTAACTGATTTGGAGCTGAAAGTTTTTCAATTATCAGAATCTTTGCCTTCTCAACTTCTACTCCACTCTTTGAAACTAAATGTTCCAAAACAATGCCTTCTTGTTCCATGAAATGGCATTTTTTCCCCAAGTTAGGGCTAAATTAGTTTCTTCACATCTTTATAGCACCAAACCTAGATTATGCAAAACATTCATCAAAAGAGTTTCCAAAACTAAAGAATCATCCATAAATACCTCTAAGAAATTTTCCACCATGTCAAAAAATATAGCCATCATGCATCTTTGGAAAGTTACTGGAGCATTACAATGTCCGAATAGCATTCTTCGAAAAGCAAAAGTCCCATAGGGGCACGTGAAAATAGTCTTCTCTTAATCTTTTGCTGCTATGGCAATCTGATTGTATCCGGAATAACCATCTAGGAAATAATAAAATTCTTTACCAGCTAACTTATCGAGCACTTGATCAATAAAGGGTAAGGGAAAGTGATCTTTCCTAGTAGCTATGTTAAGCTTCCTATAATCCATGTAAACTCACTAATCGATCATCGTTTTTGTTGGAATGAGCTCATTATTGTCATTGGAAACTACAGTCATCCCTCCTTTCTTTGGCACACATTAGATTGGACTCACCTAAGAACTATCAGAGGTAGGATAAACGATGCCTATATCCAACCACTTAATAATCTCTTTCTTAACCAGATCTTTCATGATGGAATTAAATCAACATTGATGCTTTATGGTGGCTTTATGATTATCTTTAAGAACGACCATATGCATGCAAATTAAAGAACTAATCCCTTTGATTTTAGTAATTGACCACCCCAACAGTCTAATATGCTCTCTACGCACTCTAAGTAATCTGCCTTCCTATTCATCATTAAGGGAAAAAGAGATAATAGCAGGCAAAGTAGAATTTTGGCCAATAAAAGCATACCACAAATGTGAAAATTGTTTAAGCTTTAGAAGAAGTGGCTTCATGATGGAGGGTTTGGTTGGCGTATCAGATAAAGGTCCCAAAGTCTCGAATTCAAAATTGGATCTAATTGAATGTGGTGAGTTAAGCAACTTCAAACATTTGATAAACTCTTCATCATCCTTTTCGAAAGTAGATCCCAATGTTGCTTCTAAAGGATCAACAGGATAGCTTTCTATAAAAACTTTATTTGTTGCCCTATCTACCACATTTACTGCAAAACATTTATCAGATTCATTAGGGAATTTCATAGTTTTAAAAACATTAAACGTTACCTCTTGATCTTGAGCTCTTATGTTAAGTTTGCCTTTTTATACATCAATAAGAGTTCTATCGGTTGCTAGAAAAGGTCTCTCTAGAATGATGGGTATTTCACGATCTTCTTCCATGTCTAGGATTATGAAATTAGTTGGGAAGATAAATTTGTCAACTTTCATCAAGACATCTTTAACAATGCCCTTCGGATATATGTAGGATTAGTCTACCAATTGTAAAATGACTGTGGTGGGTTTTACTTCCCCTAAACCTAGATTCTTGTAAATGAAAAAAGGCATCAAATTTATGCTTGTACCAAGATCACATAATGCCCTCCCAAAGAATTAGGTCTGAATGGTGCATGGAATAGTAAAACTTATTAGATCTTTAAGTTTGGGAGGAAGTCTTTTTTGCAATATAGCACTGCACTCTTCAGTAAGTGTGACAATCTCAAATTCACCTAATTTCCTTTTCTTTGACAAGATATTTTGCATGAATTTGACATAGCTAGGCATCAGTTCCAAGGCTTTGACAAAAGAAAGATTAATATGGAGTTTCTTATGTACTTCAAGGAACTTTTGGAATTGATTGTCAACTTTCGCTTCTGAAGATGCTGTGGAAAATGTGGTGGTGGATAACCTAAGGTTATGGTTGTTGGATCTTATCGGCTTTTTTTTTATCCTTTTTTTTCCTTAGAAAAATCTGGCTCATTTTTTGCGTTCTCTATCTCTCTACCATTCCTTAGTGTGATGGCCTTGCAATGCTCATTTCTGTCTTTTCTTGGATTGGGTTCAATGTTACTTGGAAGCTTTCCCAAAGGTTAATTATTGATGGAAGAGGCAATATGCCCTACTTGTGTCTTTAGATTCTTGAGAGATATTGCTAGGGTCTGAATGATATTGTCTTGACTTTCATTTTTCACCCTCACCTCCATAAACACATCTTCTATTGATGGCTTCCTTTCTTAAATAAAAACTTGGGCTTGGTTAGAAACCTTAGCTTACTGAGAAAATCCAGGTGAAAATACTTGCCTATTTGTAGTTGAAGGTCCTTGGTTGTTATTTAAAGAAAAGTTTGGATGAATATGCGAACCCAGATTATAAGTATTTGAATAAGGGTTATTCTGCTGCCTGTTATAACTTTTGATGTAGTTAATTGATTTACCATATTTAGAGCATTGATCAATAGAATGTCCATCCCTACATAGTTTGTAAACCATAAAAGAACTTGAAACCAAATGTACACTCATAGCTTCTAGTTTTCTTGTGATTGCTGCAAGTTTAGCATGAAGTAGTGGCATCGGTTTCATGAACTCCTGCAACTTTTCTTGGCAAACTTCTCTCGGTCAACCAATGATCACTATTGGACATCATCTCCTTGAGTAACTCATAAGCTTCATCTAGTGATCTTCCCATAAATGAACCACCTACTTTAACATCAATAATAGTTCTTATTTGACCCATCATTCCATTGTAAAAAGTTTAAACTTGAAGCCATTTGGGAAGACCATGATAAGGATATTTCTGAAACAACTCCTTGAATCTTTCCCAAGCTTCGTAAAGTGATTCTCAATCATACTACGTAAAAGAACTGATGTCATTCCTCAACTTTGCTATTTTTACCAAAGAAAAATATTTAGCAAAAACTTTTGAGCCAAGTTATCCCAGGTAGTGATAGAGCAGTTGGAAGTGAATTCAATCAACTCTTTGCCTTATCCCAAATTGAAAAAGAAAATAGTCACAATCTGACAGCATCATCTAAAACTTCATTATGCTTGAAAGTATTGCATATTTCTAAAAAGTTCACAATGAGAGCATTAGGATCTTCACTAGGTGGAGCACAAAATTGAACTGATGTCTGAATCATCTTAATGATGGCTGGCTTTATTTCAAACTTGTTGGATTGAATGGCAGGTCTCTAAATACTAGAATGAATGCTTTGTGCAAGGGGGACAGCAAATTCCTGTAAACACTTTGTATCTTCTTCTTCGGCTATTGTATTATTTTGAATCAAAGCTTGTAAATTCTCCCTTCGACATCGATGAAAAGTTCTTTCAGGTTCTGAATTAAAAGGTAAAAGTTCCAAGTTTCTCGCTCTTCGCATACAATAGCAAAAGGTACCAAAAAGAATAATAAAAAAAAAGTTTGAAGTAAGATTAAATTTGCTTGGTATTAATATTAGCAAAATAATTTAGTAAAACAACTGCCTGGCAACGATGCCAAAATCTTATTGTCGGAATTAACGCAAGTGTACGTATCGTAACAAGTAATATAGTGATGAATATAGTATTGTTCTCATAAGGAAATGTACTAAATCTACTAAGTACCAAAATTAACACAATATAATCTTATTCAAACAAATAATTAAAACATTACTAATCAAAATTAAAATTGAACTAAGTTGACCAAATTAAATTTAACCAGATAGCAAAAGAATTTAAATGAGATTTACTTCGTCAATGATAAAAACCTAGGATTACAATTTCCCTCAATACTTTATTTGAATTTGTTTTATCCTCTTAACTTGACTAATAATATTAAGTTGTTAACCCAGATTTCTAATTTATTTATAAGTATCTTTGGATGGTCTTATAAAAATATCTTTAAACCAATTTACTGTATTCCTATGCAAATTGAATTAAAAGAAACTTATTAAGCTTAGACTCTAATTTGGTTACATATGGCATGCTTTTATATTCCTATCTAACATGCAGATCAATTCATCCAAATAAATGAATACAAAACATATATTATTCAATCCAGATTTAAACAAAAATTCCTTTTTCCAAGTCCATTAAGGTTACCAAATCAATCTAATTGGTGGCCAAGCAACTAGAAGCATTAAGATCAAGATTGAACAAACAACTCAATTATCATTAAATCAAGAGAAGAAAATTAAAATAATCTAAACTACATGTTGAGTTCCATTGTAACCCTGAAAAAATAAATTTAGTTTATATTGATTAAATAAAACATAAAACAATGAAATTTCACCATCATAAATATTACAATAAAGATAAAAGATTAAGGAAAAAGAGAAAACTAAGAGTTATCAATTCTCGGTCTTTAACTTTTTCAATCTTTCTCTTCCTGCAAAAGTCTTGCCAACTTCTCTTCTTTTTAAGAATAATAATTCTAAGTATCTAGGATGCCTTAAGACCTAAAGTTAAGAATCATATTTATAGGCAAAACCCTAAAGTAGAGACTTGATCTACAAGTAACTTGAGCATATATTTTTGGAAATTTCCATCTTGGCACCATCTTGCTTGATTGAGTCCACTTTTCTTTTTTGTTAAGTTGTTATATTTTTAGAAACTCCTCAGGGTTTTGACCTACAAAAATATGGATATTATTTAAATAACTAAGTAATTAAAATATAAGGAAAGTAAATAAGACTAAATTAAAAACTACTAAAGATAAATAAAATATTACTATATTAAAAACTACTAAATATGAATGAAATTTAAATAAAAATCTCTAAAACCTAGCTAATTTAATATGCATAATAAGTCTAAATAACTCTATTTGGTAAAGTTATCATAGGGATTAAATTCTAGTAATTGAAACTAAAGAGATCAACACTCAATCTACAGATCACATTGTTGTTGGCATGCGGTGCATAGTTGTAGACACATAATCGTGTCTCTTTTCCAAAAATTCTAAATATTCGAGATCAAGAACTTAATGGCCATCCTCATTGAGAACAATCTTTTTCAGATGAACAAGACATTTTTAAGATCTTTTTAGTCATAATTTAAATAACTATAAGTTCACGTGACAAAAAAATCAAATTTTAATCTCTAATTTTGAATACATAGGACGAATATTCAAATCATTTTTTTATCTTTTCTTGCAAAATTTTGAGAATTTGTTTTTTCGAAAGATATCGCGATCAAATTTTCCACTTTTAGAAATTTTTAGAGAATTTTTCATTAAACCTGGAAGTTGACCGTCGTATAATTATACTGATAGCTGTATGGTATGTATGCGGATACGTACTCCAAAAAATCAGAAATATTCAAGAAAAAATTCATAGTGGCATTTTATACCATAAGGAGTTAGGTTGTCCATTTTTATGACTAATTTTAAATATTTCATAGTATTACGAGTTTTATACTCGTAAAATTTTTTCTGATAAAATTATTTCAAATTTCACATTTTAATCCTTACCATTTTATAAATTAATATTTTGAATAATATGTTTTATTTAATTTATTTTATATAATTTTTAATGTATTTTTTGAAAATTTTCTCAGTTCTAAAATACGAGCTTTCTTTTAACTGTAAAATTTTATGACAGAATTTTCTCAAGTTTTCAACTTCAAAATTCTTTAAAAATTTGTTTTTAATTACTATTAAATCAGTTTTTTTAAAATTCATTTTATTTTAAAAGTTTTACATTTTCATGTTTCTAAAATACGGTGTTTTCTACTCTGTAAATTTTTTTGACATCTTTCTTAAGTTTATAATTTTTTAAAAATTCTTTAAATATTATTATTTAATTCATATTCAATCAGTTTAGGAAAATTCCTTTTATTTTATCATTTTTGTGTCTTTCTTTTGAAATTCTCTTGTTTCTGAAATACAGAGTTTTTTTTACTCTGTAATTCTTTGGGAGGATTTTTCTGAGCTTATAATTTTTAAAATTCTTTAAATATTATTATTTAATCCATATTAAATCAGTTTTGAAAAATTCATTTTACTTTATCAGTTTTAGAATTTTTTCTGTTATCAAGATATGATGTTTTCCACCCATGAATTTTATTGGTAGGATTTTTTCGAGTTTATAATTTTCAAAATTCTTCAAATATTAGTGTTTAAATCATCTTAAATTAGTTTTGAAAAATTAAATTTATTTTATGAGTTTTGCATTTTTTTTGTATATAATTTTTTTCGATAAGGTTTTTTCTCATATAATTTTACGAGCTTTGGAGTTCCAATCAGTTTCTTTTCTTTCTTTTCATTTTAAAACTTTATTTACAATTATCAATTAATAATTTTCTATTTTATTATTATTATTTTAATTTTATTTTAGTCATTAGTTATTTCTTACTAGTTTCATATAAACTAGTCTAGTTAATCTTCAACCTTTCCCCTAGCTAATTTCGTTGGTTTCTAGTTACCAATTACATGATATTTTCTAGGCAATCATAGCAATATTTTTTTGAATGACCCTTGCTTGTTTGTCAAATTAATGCAAATCTCACCTTTTTATGCTAATTACGATAAATATATAATAAAATAAATAAATTAATTTTTTTTCTTTTCCTCTCTTAGAGTTTTGGCCAAGAGGATCCATGAGGATTTGGGGATTCTCTTGGCCGAACCTCCCCCTTTATAAAAGGGGGAGGATGTGTTTTCCTAGGGGGATTTTTTTGGCTAGAAAAAAAAGAGAGTTTGGAAGAAAAAACACCAAAAATATACATTTTTACTTAATTTTTCAAATTTTTTTCTTAAGGTATCACACTTGTTTTCTTTTCTTTTTTTTTTCATTTTGATTCATTTTCATCTTTATTCATAAGCCAAAATCATGTTGAAGCTCATGGATTCTCATCCATGCTGAAAGGCTAAACATGGTGGCTTTAAAAATATTTTGTATTTTTTGTTATTTTTAGCTAAATCTTGTTTATATATATATAATATTATTCTTATTATTATGGTTTTGATTTTTTTTGTATTTATGTTCATGTTTCTTTCATTTTATTATGATGTTGATATGTTGATTAGAATAATATTATATTTAGTTTATGATTTTACTTTGATTTAAGCTTGATAATAATCATTTATACTTATTTTCATGATATTTTATGTCAAAGCATGTATGTATTTCATGTTTTTCACCTTGGCCAAATCTTATTGGAATTGTTCATGATCATTTTATGCTTATTTTTATTTTTATTTCATGATTTTTAGATTATTTTGTAATATTAGTAAACATAGGGACTAAATTGCAAAATTTGTAAAAGTTTTCTTTTGACATTTTTGGCTTGGTTGAAAGCTTTGTAAGCCATGAGATTTTTTATTTATGTATTTGCAGACATGATTTAGGCATTTCTAACATTTTAAGGGGTCATTTTGCAATTTTAGGAAATTTAGGGACTAAGTTGCAAAAAATGAAAAATTATGCTTTATGGCTAAAAGCGTTTTGCCATGCTTCTTTTTTGGTGATTCTGTTTGATGATTTGTTGTGATGTTTTATGATATCTTATTATATAAGGGTCAAAAATATAATTTTACAAAGTTTAGGGATCATTTTGTAAATTCCAAAAATATACTTTTTTAAGGCCAAATTGTTTGGCCAAATCTTTGTTGGTATTTTGCTGATTTTTCATATATGCTTTCATGTGATTTTTTGTGATTTTTAGGTTATTTTATTTTGTACGGACTAAAATGAAAATTTAGAAAAGTGTAAGGACAACATAGCAAATTTTCATATTTGGGGGGCAAAATAGACATTTTACCAATTTTAGAGATATATATTATTTCTATGGCCTTCCGTAAGGATATAGAAATTTTTAAAATTTTTCGTATTTATTCGGTCTTCCGAAGGATACAAAATGTACTTTTAAAAAATTTAGGGCCTTGATTGCAAAGTTTGCATTTTAAGTCAAACTTAAGATTTTAGCTTTTCCATTAAGACTAAATTCATCCAATTTTTATCATTTAAGGTCATTTTAAGGTCTATTAGGGTTACTGGGTACTTTTACATCGAAGGTATACCCAGGGGCATTTTTGTAATTTTTCTTATCAGGATGTTTTTATGCCAAAGGTGAATGTTTAGGATTCATTTAGCCTTCTAAGGTCATTTTAAGGTCTATTAGGGTTGTTGGGATACTTTCACGTCAAAGGTATACCATAAAGGCATTTTCATAATTTTCCTCACTGGGATAATTTTATGCTAAAGGTGAATGTTTAGGATTCACTTAGCCTTCTAAGGTCATTTTAGTGTCCATAGGGGTATCGGGATGCCTTCATGTCGAAGGTTTACCCCAGGAGTATTTTTGTAATTTTTCTCACCGTGATGTTTTTATGTCCAAGGTGAATGTTTAGGATTCATTCAGCCTTTCAAAGTCATTTTAGTGTCCATTAGGGGTATTGAGATACTTTTATGTCGAAGGTATACCCTAAGGGCATTTTCATTATTTTTTCTACCGGGATGCTTTTATGCCAAAGGTGAATGTTTAGGATTCATTCAGCCTTCCAAGGTCATTTTAGTGTCCATTAGGGGTGCCGTAATACCTTCATATCGAAGGTATACCTAAGGGCATTTTCATAATCTTCCTCACTAGGATGCTTTTGTGCCAAAGGTGAATGTTTAGGATTCATTTGGCCTTCCAAGGTCATTTTAACATCCATTAGGGGTACCAAGATACTTTCATGTTAAAGGTATACGCTAAGGGTATTTTTGTAATTTTTTCCACTAGGATGCTTTTATGCCAAAAGTGAATGTTTAGGATTCATTTAGCCTTCTAAGGTCATTTCAGTGTCCATTAGGGATACCAAGATACTTTCATGTCGAAGGTATACCCAGGGGCATTTTTATAATTTTTTTTTACCGGGATGCTTTTATGCCAAAGGTGAATGTTTAGGATTCATTTGGCCTTCCAAGGTCATTTTAGCGTCCATTAGGGGTACCAGGATACTTTCATGTCGAAGGTATATCTTAGGGGTATTTTTGTAATTTTTTCCACATATGTTTTTATGCCAAAGGTGAATGTTTAGGATTTATTTAGCCTTTTAAGATCATTTTTGGTATCCATTAGGGGTATTGAGATACTTTCATGTCAAAGGTACACCCTAAAAGCATTTTGGTAATTTCGTTAGAACCAAGTCCTATGTGATTACAAGGATATTTTCGTGCCTAAGGAACACATTAGGAATAGGTTCATCATTTTAGATTATTATTGAGTTTTAGGAAGTTTCATAAATATTTTTAATAAAATATAAAATTTTCTTTTTAGAAAATTAAGGCAATGTCTCCAAATTAAAATAATATGAAGAATTTCTCCTAAAATATGAGAAAAGTTCTACGTATTATTTTAATATCGAGATATCCTTTTCAAAATGGAAATCAAGATTTTATAAATTTAGAAAACATAATAATAAAACCTTTGCATTCTTCTGGCCCTTTACCAAGGTGCAAAAGACATTTTTAATTTTAAAACCTTTTGTGTTCCTCTAGTTTTTCGTTAGGATACAAAGGAGAATAATAAAAAGCTTTCGTGTTTCACCGGTCTTTCAATGGAGTACGTAAGAGATTGACTTTCAAAATTCTGAAAACCCGATCTTTCTAACACAGAATAATAAGTTTGTTTTAAAAATTATTATTTCAAGAATCTATAATAAATGCCATATGTTGAAATCGAATAAAAATTAAGATTCAAGTTAACACATAATTTAATAAGGAACCAATTTTCAGGCATCACGAGAGGGTCAATCCTTCTTGTGATTGTAACTGACTCCTGAGCCCTTTTATATGATCTCTGGTATGATCGTGGGCCTTGGAGTTTGTATTTTCATAACCCTTAAAATACAAACTTCGATAGGCAACCAATCTCACCTGGCCCAAATAGATTGTTGCCAACTCCAAATAAATAGTCATTTCATAATGACTATTTAAGGTTAAGTCGAGTAAGTAATTCATCTTAACCACCCGATCCCTAAAATAAGAAAATGTCAATAATGATAGTACTACAGAAATAAAAGAATATAAAATAATGATAAATTTAACAAATATAAAAGCGAAGGCCATTTAAGTTAGGCTCGGTTAGGATTCATACCTGGGCCAGTTGTAGCAATAGTTTGTCTATAAGTTAAATTAGTGTAAGACCTACCTGTTCCTAAGCTTTCCTTGCTTCTCTTCTCAACTCTTGAACCTTTTCCATGACTTATTCACCATTCTTCCATCCATCAATTCTTAACTCTCTCGCTGCTTGCCTCTAACTAGAGGAAAACTTTGCCCACCATGGGCCTAGAGCTCTACTTATCTCAACCATCAAGTCAGCCATTAGTTAATTCTACCTGCTTTATTTTAATTGGTTGCTGACTATTCATGGGCAATGCTAATGGAGAAATTCCCATCAATAAGCTCTTCAAATCTAAGTTCCAACGTTAAATTCGTGATACCTTAAGAAGTAACCAATTGCTTGCTGAGCTAAAAAATTAAAGTTCTTCATCCACTGTGGGTGACCATTTTGTCGACCTAATCACAAGCAAGAATCCATAAGCAACAACCATTTTTAATCCTTATCCTATTTATGAAGATCAGCATCTAACCAATATGCTTCTATACCAAAGGTTGCTTAGATGCAATTACTGATGCTAGTCAAATGTGCTTCTTTACTAGATAGTCCATAGATAATTGAGGTTGGTTTAGAACAACGTTAATCAAGATGATCTATATACTTAAGAGTTAGTGGAAAGTTTCTGTGACTGTTGGTTTCTTCATTATCAAATAAAATAGTAGGTCTGACACACCATGCTTTAGTTCCATTTCTAGAGAATTGCTTAGAAAAAATGTGAGAACTGAGAACCTTATGAATATAAGAAAACTGTTTTAAGCACAAGCCTTCTTATATGAATGACAGATTCACCACACTGGGCCTTAACTGCAAACTTCAGCAGATGGTAAATGTCTTTCATGAATCTATATATTTTTGGCTAGTCCAACTTAATCAGTGTGAATTAAAATGGTGATTCATTAAGTTAATTAGTTAGTTAGACATCTGACGAGTCAATAATGTTGCATCTTATAATGCATCCATACTGCTATAGTAGTAGACATGGGCATTTGCAATGCACCCATTCCATGTAAGGTAAGACCAAAAATGTTAAACTCATTTATATGATGTCATTGGAATCAGAGATGGAAAAATGAATCTAAACTTCAAGGTCTATAAAAAGAATCTGAATCTAACCAAACCCAATATAACAAAAAAGTCAAAAACCCAAACCTTAAGAAACCTGAATCTAAGGCCAGCCTAAACCTGCACTTAATACTAAAAATAAGAATGATTAAATTGTAATTCAATAATTTTAATGTAAAAACTTTAATGATCAATTTTATTCTAATCCCTTTTACTAATTTAATTAAAAGTAATATATTTTATATATACAATGAAATAATAATTTTATCCAGAAGTAAATTATATTTTATACTTGTAACTTTAACATGTTCTTTTCTCAATGAATTCATCATCTAAAAATTCTAAACTCATGAAAAATTAAGGAATGTGAAAAGAAATCTGACATAAAATATTATTTGTCCTTTTTTCTATGACATTTTTTTATTTGCATGATAATTTTTATTTTGGCTAATGGGTGTGTGGTTTGCAAATGAAGCAAACAAATAATAGGCCCAAATTGGTTAAAGCTTAATTTAGGTTTCAAAACCCAATAGCCTAAAAACTAGCCTTCTAGTGTAAGAATAAAACATTCAATTTTAAAATTAAATCAAATTTTTATAATCTGATCAAGTCCAACCATGATATTATTTTATATATCATGTGTCATTCACATGCCATGTAATCATATCGTATCTAAAATTATCTTGTCTATAAATTATTATTCATCTTATCATTATTAGTCATTACTATTTAATATTTGTTATTCAAATGGTAAATTATAAAAATACTAAAGTATATGTTATATACATATATATCAAGTAATTTTTAATCATGATTTTTTTTAAATCAGGAAGACCCCTAGGTAAGGTTTCTTGGCACTAATCTACAAAATTAGGAAACCACCCGATTAAGGGCCTTGGATTCCAAGAAAATTTGAGGTCCCTAAGAGAGCAAAGCCCAACTTAGCTAGTTCCACATAGTGAAGTCGGCCTATACCAAGAGCGGAAAACTTAACAAGTTTCATCTTTTGAAGTTGGCCCATTATAAAGAGCAAAGCCCAGCATAGCTAGTTTTGCCCAATGAAGTTGGCCTATTATCAAGAGCAAAGCCTAATGTAGTTGGCTCTACCAGTGAAATTGGCCCACACCAAGGGACCAACGCATAATGTAGTTGGTTTTGCCTAGTGAATTTGGCTTCATATCAAAAGCAAAGCCCAACATAATTGGTTTCGCCTAGTGAAGTTGGCCCATGTCAAGAGAAAAGCCCAATGTACTGGTTTCGCCCAGTAAAGCTGGCCCGTATTGGCTTTGCCTAAGTTCTCAACATTCCAGTAATTTCGAACTTGTTTTTCTAGAAATAAGTTAAGCCTAGGAACAAACTTTATTTCTTCTTCATTTTAAGTTAAACTTGTTTTCTAAGAAATAGGCCGAGCCTAGGAATAAACTCTAGATCTTTTCCATTTAAGTCGAACATGTTTTCCAAAAAATAGGTTAAGCCTAGAAACAAACTGTAGGTCCTTCTCCTTATAAGTCCAACCTATTTTTCAAGAAATAGGTTAAGCCTAGGAATGAACCTTAGGTTCTTTTCTTTTTAAGTCAAATTTGTTTTTTAATAAATAGGTTGAGCCTAGAAACAAACTCTAGGTCTTTTTTTTTTAAGTCTAATATATTATTCTAGAAATAAGTTGAGCCTAAGATCGTAGTCTAGGTTTACTTTTGCTCAAAATCAACATAGGGATAAGTTGAGCCTAGGAATGCATTCTAGGTCTTCATCTAAAACCTCTTTCTATTATTCTAAACTCGAGCTCATTGCCAAAATTTTGTTTGTAACTCGACGATATATTAATTACTTCATTTTTTCCTTTTAGGCACTCAAGAGACTTCACTCTACCTCAGACAAAATATATTTGCCTTGTTCTCAATACTCAGCAATAACCAAAAAGGGACAATTGTAGATATTTAATTTTATCCAAGCCTTCATGCAACATTTTAAGGCATCATTAAGGCCATATGCCCTTATTTGAGTCCAATGTCTATCATACTAAGCTAAGGTAAAGTGATTGGGGAGCCAAAGTTGATTAAAATATGCAAAATTCATCAAATGTATTGATACCTTGCACTAAGGCATCGATAAATTAGTTATACAATTCCAAGTTTTCAAAATTTTAGGTATGTATTCGATACATAAAGTCTAACTATCGATACATTCTATCAATGTATCAATACATTTCATCAATGTATCGGCACAAGGGCTTGGTAGTAGCTAAAATTCATTTTTGGGACCTAAGGTATCGATTCATTTCCTTGATATATTAGGCTAGTGTATCGATACATTATGATTATTTATTGATACATGAGGCCAATGTATCGATAAATTACATGAATGTATTGATACTTCTAAGCAATTTTTGTTAATTCATGAAATTTTGCTCTAAACTTTTTATTAATATCTTTAACAATTTTTTCCATATTTTTAGCTCCAAAAAACACCTAATTTAAGATCAGGCCATATTAGATTAATTTTAAATAAGATATTGACCATTTACCAATTTTATTTCTTTGTTTGGGCCATATTTCTTTTAATTGCTATTGAGTATCAATTTTGCATTTAATTTTCCAAAAGGCATATTTACCAAAAGATGATGGACTTTGGTGGCAATTTCATATGATAATCAAGCCTAGGCTTGGGCATTTTTGCCCAACAAAAATCGCATTTTGAAATTATCTTGACCTTGTTATTTGGTTTACCAATAGGGTGGTTTTTTAGCCCTAATTTCATGGGACCTTGGCTATACAAAATTTGTAAACAACATTGCAAGGTACAAAGAGGTACCATGAGTCATCAAAATTGGCATGGGAATTGCCTTAGGAAGGGCATGCTTGGCTGACTCCTCCTTCCCCTTTATAAAAGTTGATTTCATTTTGCTTAAAAGAGTTAAGGCATTTGAAAGAAAAAAAAGAAGTGCCAGTAGTAAAAGGAAACTCCAACACTAAAAAAAAATGTAAAAAAGGAAATAAGGGAAATAGGAAAATAAAAGGAAATTTTTACCTTTAAGGTATATCCTTTATTTTCCTTTCTTTTAGATTTGACATCATGGTTTTTGTGGTTTTTGCATGATTCGTGTGATGAAGTGACTTGATTTCTTTTAGCATTTCTAATATGGCCATGCATCCTTTATCATGTTATTAGTACATAAACTTGATATCTTGATGATATGTTCACGTGCCCTATATATGTTCATTTGATATGTCATGAATTGTTCTTGATAATATATCTAGCATGTTTTAGTTTATGAGATGCTTGATAAAATGCCTCTATGTGTTTTCCGTGCCATGCCTTAATGTTTGATGCCATGTCCATGCATTTATGTTCATAAGGTGTTTGATAAAATGTGCTTGCTTGACATGCCAAATCTAATTTTGCAAAATAAGCCCCAAAATCAATTATGGCTAATCCAAAATGATAGATTAATCATGGTTTATGTTTTCCACCATTTGATGCCATCAAACTTGAGGGAAATCAAGCTTCTAATGCTTAGATTAGTGGCTGAAAAAAGCCACATATATTCAATTTTTAAACCTCCTAAAATTGATTTTTCCAATCCTTTTATTTATTCCCATAATGATAAGCCTTGTGTTGTTAATGTTGAATGGCATGAGTAATGGGTTGTTTATGTACGCCGCTAACTTGAGACTTAGAATGGACCTATTTTTCCACTACCATGGACCTTTTAGATTCAAACATTTGCATGTCTGAGGCCCAATCTAAGTCTAGAAAATCCAAAAACCATAAATTCCCTATTTTAGCTACTATTAGCAGTAATAGATTGAATTGACAAATTTATTTAGACCCTTAAATGATTTTCTAGAATTCCTCTAAGATTTTTCCCTTAAAGAGCATCAAATTATCTTTCTAATGAGCTTTCATTTTTCTCTTTTTGAGTTCAGATGAGTGAGTAATGATTTTTCAATCGTGTATTACTAGTAACCCTCGAAGTCAAATAATCAATGCTTAATTCGAACCATTTTTTACCCTTAAATGATTTTTGATGATTTTTTGAATATTTTTCCCATAAACTAAATTAAATTAACCTTTCATTAACATATCGTTTGTGTTTTTCCAAATATGAATGAATCTGAGGCGACTTTCCAAATTTCATTATACCGATTCCCCCTATCTACTGCTAATGTTAAACCAAGTTTAACTTTAAAAATCAATTTCCCCTAGGAAGCAATTTTCTAGGAAATTTTGACTATTTTTAGATGAAATGTCATTAACTTTCCAACACTATAATTTACCTTTTTTTGTCCCTACTTCAAGGATTTCGAAGATTTAACCCTATGTGTATTCTTCTAAGATATTTGGATGCCTAAAGAATGCATTTGATTAGTGCCAAAATAGGATCATAAATCATACATGAATCACACTAGGCTTGTATCTAAGCTTTATCCTTTTTGAAAAAATCAATTTGAGCTTTTTTCTATAAATGCTTTAATTTTAAACCAAATTTCTCTTTTTTATCGAAAATATAGAAAATACCTTGTTTTTAAATGATCACCTAATTTTTCATCAATCTAGGTTTTTCAACCTTGTTTTTCGAAGTTTCCACTAAAAAGCAAGATTTTCTTTCTCCCAAATTTTTCAGATCTTTTAACCTACCCTTAGTTTCCAAGCCCCAATCATTCTTCTAGTCCAAGTCATGTCCAAGTCATTAATCAGTTATTTCTAGATAATTGACGGCAACCATGAGATATATTCTTGACCAACCCTTTTTCATCCATGCTCTTATTTTATTCCATGTCATATTTATTATGATTTTAGTGTGTTACTAACACTTTTCCTTCATTGATAATAACTATGCATTCATATTTTTAAATTAAATAGTTTCAAAAATTATTAAAGTCATGTTTCATATTGGGGCCTTCGAGTACCTTATCCAAAATACCATTTCCATACCCGAAAATCATTTTTAACAAACTCTATGTTTTGCTTCCCTCAGCGACTTCTTTTTCACCGACCGCATCATTATAATTTTCAAGTCGAACATTCTTCGTTACAACAATTCAAAGGACACTACGACATATATGATATAAATTATTAATGCATTAAAAAATAGATAAAATACATGAAATACAATTATAATAAAAAATAAAATGAAAAATATACAAATACTTAAATCTTTAGAAAAAAAAAATAGGAAATCGTTTACCATAGTGACAAGTAATTACTTAACACAAGAACAAAATTGCCCATCGAGATAACTTTGAATGATTTTTATAAGATTATAAGGTTTATAGATGTGTAGTATCAAATAATTATATTATCTTTTATCTATTGTAAAAACAATCTTGTAATGCAAGATATACATACAAGTTCCTTAGTGTAATAACATACTATTAAATTTTTTATGGATTTTTTTATATTATAGTTTCTTATTTTTCGTGAATTCAAAAATTTTAGACAAAATAACTTTATATTTATTATTAAGCCAAATACTTATTTTTTTTATTTTTCTTACATTAATAAAGATCAATGACCTTTGGTTTTTATCAGATGTAAAAAAATGAATTATGAATTTTTTTTACAAAAGATATTATTTCTTATAAAAATATTAATTAAAGTTTGACGAGCAGTAATACTAATTAAATAAAAATATTATTTCCTATAAAAATATTAATTAAAGTTATATAATTAATGTACTATTTTTAAAATTAAATAAAAATAATACATTAAATATAAAATATTTTCTAATTGATATTTATAAGCACCATCACTTTACAAAACCTATAACTATACATGGAAAGATAATGTTAAAGGCATTGTTCATTTCACTATTCCTTATCCTCGCTGACACGTGTTAGCTTTTTTTTACTTTAGGTGAGGAAGAGAAAATGGAAGAAAAGATAGAGAAAAAAAGAAAGAAAGAAAGAATAAGAAGGGAAGAGAGAATAGACCACTAGCAGAGTTTCCAAAGCTTAGGACCATTTCACCATTTGGTTCGTTGTCGGCACTTTAAAGGTAACTTTGTGTCTTCAATATCTCAGGATCATTAAACTTTTAGCTGTTTAAATGTTAGGGATTTAGGGTGGGAATAATTAATTTAGGGTTTATTGTGTGTATGGTTGAAAATACAGATTTAGAGATAGAAAATGACTAATTGTTGCATGGGTTTTAAGTTACTTGGTCTAGGTGGCTTTTTACGTGTATAGGTTTTGTATGTTATAAGGGTTACATTTGAAATAGTTTCCTAAAGTATATGCTTGTTTTTCTATAGGATTCTGATGGATTCTAATTGATTGACTTCGAATTTGCTCTACAAGCATTACTTTAGCCGAAATCCAGAATTTGTGCATGTGGGAGATGTAAAAAATGTAAAAGATGTCGATACTGATACCCTTGCATATTATAGGTCACTTGCAACATTTGTGAGTGTTAACATGACATTGATGAGTTTAAAAATGTATTATTCCATACCTAGATTTAGGTTAAAAAGTTGTTTAATAAGAATTCGAAGTGACAATGATGTGCTTACAATGTTAGACTTTTAAGAGAATGCGAAGAATTATAATGTATACAGTGTTTGTCATGATTATGATTATGATTATAACATTGCTATTTTGGATGAATCTAAACCACTCATAATGTAGTTGTTTATGTATTAACACCAGAAGAAGAAGGTGACTTGGGTGCAAGTATTGAAGGAAACAAAGGTGCACCAATGGTAGTTGAGATGAATATTGACTCTTATATAGAAGATGACCCAGAAGTTGTTACATAGTAAGAAGAACATCCACCATCTTTTGTTGAATTTAGTGATAAAAAAGAAAAAGACATAGATGGGGCTAAATTGGGTGGTAAATGTGATAATGAAGAGAGTGCGGATAGGGTTGAACTAGATAGGGAGGAAAAAGAGAGTTTAGATGATTTGGACTACGATGATGAAGAAGAAACGGATATAGATGTTACCTAATCTAGTGATGAGGAGTTAAAAAGTCTATATGGTGAAGAATAAGGAAATATGGAGGGTAAATAGGGTGCAGATAGGGAAAAAGGTGCAGAAAAAGGATGGTCAAAAGGATGGTGATGTTAATGAAAATGCGAGGGCAGACGCATATAAGGGTGAACATCATATAGCAAAGTTTGACATAGATGATGATTTCAACAAGGTTTATGAAGAAGTTAATAATATAGAGTCTTTAAATGGGTCAGATGATGAAGTTAATATACAAGATAGCAGATTTCTCTCATTTAATCCTACTAGTGATAATGTTAAACTAGCAGTTAGGATGAAATTTGCAAATGCGTGATAGTTTAAAGTAGCCTTAAAGAATTGGTGCATATAAGAAGGTTATGATTATGTACTTTAAAAGAATGGGCAAATAGAGCAACAATTCAATGTAAGATGCAACCAATAACTTGTCCATTCAAAGTACATGCATCATTGATTGGTGGAGAAGCTACATTACAGATAAAAACATTTAATCCATAACATAATAAGTTGACATCGAATTGGATAGCTATTAGGTACTTAGATGATTTCAGAGCAAACCCAAAGATAAGTATGTAGGTGCTACAAGACAAAATAATGAGAGATTTTTGGTATGAAATTCATAATTAAAGCATATATAAGGCACGAAAGGTTGCATTGAAAATGATTAAGAGTGATTCAAAGCAGTAAATTAAGTAAATAAGGAAATATTGTTACCTTGAAATCCAAACAAATCTAGGCAATCCAAATTGATGGTTATATCCATCATCCACCCTCTAGGTTTGCATGGTGTACGTGTGTTTTGATAGACTAAAATAGGGCTTTATGAAACATTATAGGCCATTGATCAACCTTGATGGATGTTTTCTAAAAGGCAAGTTTGGTGGGCACATTCTAAATGTCATGGAGAGAGATAGGAACAAGTAGATGTACCGTAATTTCTCAACATGCCCAATCCTCTTTCCAAGCTCATCTTTGATTTTTTCCCAAGCCCATCTCATTTTCTATAAGCCCAATAAGCATATTTGTGATTATTCTATTAATTTTCCAACAAAGCCCAATTAGACCCATTTTGATTTTTCAGCGAAGCCTAATAAATTTCTCTCTCCAAAATTTTTATTAACTTTTTTTGATCCAAAACTTTTATATGAAAACTTAATTAGGCCTTTTATGCGATTAAATTCGTAATTAAATTTGTTAATTTTTAATTTTTTACAATTTAGTCATTTCATTTCATTTTTTATATAAAATTTGCAATTAAAAGTTTATTTTTCCTTGATTTTTAAAAATTCATGAATAACTATATGCAAATTCAAAATTTGATAGTTTAATTATATGAGGATTAATTTAATTAGGATTGAATTTTATTATTAAAACTTATTATTATCAAAATCATTATTAGGCCTAAATATTAGCCCACATGACTCAACATTTAAGTTTTTGACTAAGTTTATAAAAAGAAAAAAAATTCATCAAATGAAATTTATCAAAATACAAAAATGAAAATCTAAAAAGTTAATTTAACAAAAATAAATAAATAAAATAAATAAATCCTAAAGAGTGCTAGAATTCATTCGGCCAAGGGCATTTGCTCCAACCTTTGGATGAATTCCTTCCCAATAAATAAAGGTTGGTTCATTTTGAGGCTAATGCTTCCAAGCAAGAAAAACACTACGAAAACACCAAACTTCCTAAGTTTTTAAGCTTTTCAAAGTAGTTACCCTTGTAGAATTCTTAATTTTGTTCATTTCATGCATGAATCTTCATTTTGGTGAGCTAAAATCATGCTTTTGCTTATGGATTTTGATCCATGTTGAAAGGCAAGCATGATGGCTAGCAACTATTTTCCTTAATTTAATTGTTATGTTTGATTTTTCTTAACAAAAGTGTGTTTTTTCTTATGACATATGTTGCCGATATAATGTTAATTTTATCATGTATATATTTTCATATGGATATTATTTTCTTTGGTACTTTCATGTTGATATATTAATAAAACATGTTTATATTTATTTTTCATGATTTTTTATGTGATGATGTAGATATAGGCTTAGTAGAATTAGGATTTATGAATATCACATTGGAAAATTTTTGTTTGGTATTTGATTTTGTTAAAACTAAACCTTAGATGGCCTTTGGATTTAATTTTGTTTTTTATTTTTATGATGATTTTGATTATTTGTGATTTTTGAAAATTGTAGGGGCTAAAAAATAGTTTTCTCAAAATTTTTAAAGCTTCGGATAGGTAGTTCCAATCCTAACTGATTGTGCGCAGGTATGATTTGGTGGATTTTTTATGTTTTTGGTGTTATGTTCTAATTTTAGGAAATGCAAAAACTAAACTGCAAAAAATGAAAAAAAAAATTATTTTAAGCTTTCCATGCTTGGCTGAGAGCTTCATATACACCAAGGGTTGTGTTTTATGCATTTTAAACATGTTGACAAACTTTTTTTTAGCCTTTTAGGGTCTTTTTGTAATTTCAAAATGTTTAAGGGCTTGTTTGTAAAAAGTAAAAAATGATTCCATGGCCAAGGGTGTTTGGTTGAATAATTCATATGATTGTTGGTATATTTTTCATGTTAATTTTGATGTATTTGTTTAGTGATGTTTATTTTATGTTGGGACCATTTTGCAAAGTTAGTAAAATTTGGAGTCCTTTATGTAAAACCTTGTATTATAGGGTTAAAGGAGTCTTTTAAACACAAAATTACCAATTTAGGTTATTTTAAACATTTTAGGAATATTTCTAGCATTTCCTCAATCCTTTGGTAGGGTGTAAAAAATATTAAAGCCTTTTGTATTTTTTTTATTCTTCAATGGGGTGCAAAATGTAATTTTGAAAAGTTTAGGAACCTATTAGCGATTGCTACATTTTAGGTCAAATTTGGTGTCAAAATTACCCATTGAGGGTATAATGGTCATTTCAAGATGTATTAGATTCCTTGGGTACTGGGATACTTTTACGTTGAAGGTACACGTTATGGGTGTTTTAATAATTTACCTTAGAATCGAGTCATATGTGATTACTGTGATACTTTCATATCAAAGGTACACATTAGGGACAGGTTCTTTTTTTCTAATGTTATCAAGTCTTTTATGGTCACTGGAATGTTTCCATGATGAAATGCAATTTAGAGGACATTTGGTCATCTCGACCAAATTCGGATCTTTAGAGTTGAGTTTAATAGTTTTCACTTAAACTGAGTCTTAGGGTAATTTTTATTATCTAAATAAAATTGGAATTTAAAAATTAAGGCGATATCCCTAAATTAAAATAGTACGTGAAATTTTTTCCAAAATATGAGAGGAGTTCTATGGATTATTTTAAAACGAGATATCCTTTTCAAAATAAAAATCAAGATTTTCCATTTTTTGTGAAAATAAAACCTTTTGCATCCCTCTAATTCTTCGGTTGTGATACTAAGAGATTTTGATTGCTAAAATAAAATCTTTCATATTCTTCCGGTCCTCAAGTGGGGTATGGAATCAAGTGGCATATGGAAGATATTTTGACATTTCGTATTCCGTTGGCTCTCTAGTAGGGTTAAAAAAATATTTTGATTTTTAAAAAATAATAAAAGTCCGATTTTCTCATACGAAATAATAAATTTATTTTATAAAAATTTAGATATGTGGGAATTATAATTAGATATTGAACATTGAAGTAAATAAAAATAAGAATTTAAATTAACACTCGATAAATAGGTACTGATTTTCGAGCATTATAAAGGGATTGATCCTTACTTGTGCTTGTAACCGAATCTCGAACCCTTTTATATGATTTCTAGTATAAGCATAGACTTTGAAGTTTGTTTAAGGTTTCATAACCCTCGACATAAATCCAATGGTGACTAATCTTATCTAGCCCCAAATAAATTGGTGACAACTCCAAAATAAATGGCCATTTCATAATGATTATTTAAAGTTAAGTCGAGTGATGTTTTATCTTGATGACTCAGTCTCCAAAAATAAAAATGATAACAATAATAAATGATATGGCCTTTTTAATTAAAAAAATAATTACATATTAATATATATAGGAATAGGGGTTCACCTACCATTTTAAGTCCAATTAGTCAGGATTTGTATCCCAAGCATATTGCGACACTTGTCACTAGATCTTTTACTAAATCCACACTTGTCCTTTAAAAGCTCAAATATGATACATCAAAGTCTAAGATGAATAGAAATGAGTAGTTTTTTAAAAAAATATTTGTAATTTCTCCACCACAAAAAGAAAAAATATCACAGACAAGAAATTTAATCTATGTGGCTCAAACTATTTTACTTCTATAGCATTGTACTGCCTTTGTCAACTACAAATTTGACAAAAATAACCTCTAGGATTAATTCCAGTCTTCATAAGGTGGTTTGTCCATAGTGTCCAAATCAAATTCTTCAGGAATACCAACTTGAGTAAGATCATTAGAATAATGAATTTCCAAAGAGAATTTGAAATACAAATGCCAATTTACTAAAAGCTTAAGGTAAAGGAATATGAATAATTAATGTGATTCAAATAAAGGTTAGGCTTTTTCTTTGCTATTATGCATCTAGTAACAATAAAATGAGGAAAAGAAAAATGAAAAAAGAAAACCAAAACCATGCAGATTACCATCAAGAAATGCTAGAATCTATCAAAGGATAAATCCCAATATGAGGAGCACCATATTGAACAAAATAACAAACATATAAAAACCCACATTCCATGTCTTCTTCTTAGTCAGTCTGTTGATACCTTTAATTAGCACTTTTGATTCAAATTTCTCATTTACAAGATGGAATATGTAAAATTCCCTTAAGACAAGTGAACTAATTACTTTAACCCAATCATCTTAAACATCTTTTGGTGTAGTTTATGAAACAAACAAGCTTGTAACAAATATACACAAACACATAGATAAAGGACTTTACGAAATAAACAAGTATCATTAGGTTCAAATCTATGCTAAATCATCCTTTTAGCTGATAGTTTTACCATCTAATTGTCTCAACACCAAATGATACATAAATAAATAATCATTGTCATCATCTAATTGAAAACACACCTTTTACAATTTATATTGCTTACCCACTCTAAAAAAACCATACATTCACACTTTTCAATCCCTTTACATTGCATCAGATCTTACATATTTTTTCACTTTGAGCCTCTCCCTTGCCTTGGGGTTCCTACTATCTACTATCTTCATTTATCACAAAATGAATCAATTTCCCATTTATAAAATATCTTTAAACCCAAAATCCCAAATATTATTTAAGTATTTAAAAACCTAAATCAAAAGTTCATTCATTAATCTATTAGAATTCGAAATGCTTGATCTAGCATTTGGATCTAAAATTCAACTAACATTTGAACCTTAAAATCAAAAGCCCCTAAATTAAAAACTCTAAAATAGTTAATCCAAAATTAAAACACTAAATCTAAGTAATTTGACATGCAAACATTTATATATATTAATGAGTTATAAACATATAAATCCAAGATGTGAAAATAAAATCATACCTAGAATTTCAATTGAGAGATGGAGGGAAGAGAATGAGAATCGAGGGCTAGAAATAATAGAGACTATAAGTAGTAAAGTTGTCAAGAGGCAGACATTAGAATAGCTAGTATGAGTTGCAATTTTTACAATGTGTTAAGGTTAAAAGAGACCTAAAACATTAAAGTTGGAGGGTAAAAGTGACAAATATTACATTTTCGCTCAGAATGTAACGTAACCTTATAAATAGGTAGGTATGACATTACCCCTAATATTACTGAATCTTGGCACTATTTTTAAACCAAATAAGGTAATCTCATGATGAAATATTAGATTTTGGCTGATAATGAAACATTCTCTAAACCCAACCCCTTTAAGTCCAATGATTCATAAGATATAGGTAAATATAGTAACTTGATCTTTCATCTAAAACCTTAAGTCTAGTTAGGGATTATTCTTTAAACTTTATTCCTTACTTCATTTCGTAAGTAATTGGCTTTTAATTCATAATCAACTGTTTATATTGAAAAATGAAAACATTTATTTTATATCCCCTAAATTATAACTAAATAAATACATATGTCTTTACATAACCAACAAAAATTTGACCTTGTCTTTTGATGACCCTTTTTAGAGTGATTAGATTTATACCAATACTTTTTTTATCAATTACATTAATAAAAAATTGCATTATTTACCATTTATTGTCATAAATTTTTAATCATTTTACCAATTTCTCTAAAAAATTGTGATTATATTGATTTTTATATAACATTACGTGTTTTTTGCCAAACAATATATATTTATACATGTTACAAAATTAAGCTAGATTCACTAACTAGTTTTTCTTTATTTTAAGTCTAATTAAGGAATTATTTTTGTCAGGAGGTTACCAATTCGAATAAATAAAAAAAAACAAACAAATTTTCATTCTAAAGTCATTTATAAATGCATGCATACATGTGCATATACATACAAGTTGCCATGTGCCCCGCCTTTAAAACTTCAGACGATCCAGAGGGCATAGCACGCTCGACTTAAAAATAAATGATGGTTAGTTATGGTCAAGCCTTTGAGTTATCTCATGATCAGGATTTGGATTAGACATAATAATGGGAAGGAGAGGGAATAGACTGTCGGGCAAATTGCTCATCCAACTAGTCTTGGATGGCCACCACAAAGTGGTCATAAACTTGGAGTCGCCACTGATCATTTTCAGCTAGGTAGGATCGGATGCCTATTGAAAACAATATTTTAAGTTACAAAACTTGAAACATCGATTTCAAGGTCTACAAAGTCCAGAGATTCATTGGTTGGGTTTGGAAGTTGGTTACACGTGGGGAAGGATTAGCATCCCCACGATGCCCAAAGTTGGTGCCTACTAACTATGTCTTACTTTGGTCTTGATTACATCGGTTCTATTTAGTCTTTGCTTACATATAATTCCCTTTAATGCATGAAGTTTTGTAAATTTAGATCTAGGCTTTTTCTTTTTTTAAAGAAAATTAACTCACCTATGCACCTCAGAGATGTGAGGAACATAGAGGATTTTTGTGAAAACAATATCGGATTGGATTAAAAAAACTTGGATGTTCCGTACTAGGCACTAAAGAGATACCAACATGGAACACTACGTCATAAGCTTTGTTGAAAAACAAATTTTAAACACAAATGCTCGATAATTACTACAAAAAGAAATGTGTTAGTAAAACGAAATATAATAATATCATAAACAAGCAATAACAAACAAAGAACGTAAAAAGGAGGGACGATTGAAATGTGTCTTATTGCCTTCAATTATTGAAGAATAACCAAGATGACAATTTCAGAGACTGGTCTAGATATAGTGGTGATTTAAGGGTCAAAGATGATTTTAATCAAAGCAGTTTGAGGCATCCAAAAGAGAGAAAATTTTAGATTTTTTTGAAATAAAGAGGGGTTGGAGTATCCCCTTGGAGAGGTGGGGTTAGAGTATCCCCAAAGATAGAGTTAGGAAAATATTTAGGAATAAAAAGAAAATTAAATATTTAATTAAAAACAAGGTTGGAATATCCTTTTGGAGTAGTAGGGTTAGAGTATCCCTAAAGATAGAGTTAGGAAAATATTTAGGAATAAAGAGAAAATTTAGATTTTTAATTAAAAAGGGGGTTGGAGTATTACCTCAGAACAATGGAGTTAAAGTATCTCCACTAGCAAAAATTTTAATATGAAATCTTTTTTTATATTTTTGTATTTTAGCCTTGATCCAAGTTAAAAGGGACTAGTGTTGTGGGGGAACCAACTAGATGCATTTTGAGACATTCGAATGTCTTGGTAAAAGGAGATTTAGAAATTAAGTTGAAAATAGGAGACAGCATCGTGTCATCTCCATTCTCAAATTTTCTTTTGGGTGCTCCGAAGGCTTTGAAAGGTAAATGAGATACCATTGGAAAGGTAAAAATCCTAAAAAATCACTTTTATTTTTGAAGTTAAGTCTGTCTTGACACTGGTAGTATGTACAAGGAAAAAGGCATGATGGACTTTGGAAAATCATTCCAAGCTTGTCCAGAATCGTTAGATCATGAACAATACCTTTTTGAAAAAAGGGAATCTTATGAATGTTTTAGTAAAAATGTTTAAAATTTTCATAAAAATCATTTGATGGGCCAAGATGGGCCAAACAGAATATTGCACATTGGTTCTAAGGGTTCTAAATAGCAAAGGTTCAAAAAATCATAACTCCCTTATCTGGGGTGATCCGAGGGCACATAAGACACTGTTAGAATGGTAATTCGATGCCCTTTAAGGGAAAAATGTTAGAAAATTCAAAGAAAATATTTTATGGATTTGAAAATGATTTTTCAAATCTAGACTATAGTGCTACTAGAACAAAAATGGGGGGATCATTCGATATTTTGGGTTTCTTGAGGGTCAAATTTGATTTATGGACATTGGAATATCCATAACATAGGGGAAAGGATGACATGAGCATCACGAGTTCATTCCACAATCTTGAAGTAGTTTGCGATGATGAAACAACTCGTTGGCCATGCCATAAAGGTGTTAGACTTAAGATCAAGGCTTAGTATTTTTTTGACTAAAAGAAGCTTATGTTTGCTTAAAAAACAACATCTTTAAACTTGTATTATCATGAATCCAGAGCTAAAGTGTTTGCTTTGTCCCCAAGATTGGAAGACAATTTTATGAAAGCATTGAGTCCATGTTATTCTTCATTTATTAAAGGTAGCATGAACTTAACTTGGGGATTTCTTTTAAAAATTAGATTTTTAACAAACAAGCATGCATCTTGATAGGAATGACATAAACAAAACATAACATGCACTAAGATGAATAAGGCCTAAACATGCAAACACTCACAAGTGACATATTAAGATAGAAATAGGTCACAAAAATGTGAAAAGATGACAAACAAGGTCTATGAACATATTTAACCAAAAGAATCCAGGTTAAAGTTGTCAAGACAGCATTTTTATGTCAAGAGACTCCTTAAAACACAAAAAAATACATGAATATACATAAGACATGTTAAGGTGAACATTTAAGCATGTGTTAAGCATGACAAGATATTTGGCCTACCGTGCAATATCAAGGCATCAAGAGAACATCAACGCTCTAAGACTACCACAAATAAAGCAACAATAATGCATGGGAACCTTAAAAGGGTCATAGTAACATGGAAAGGTCACTAAGAGGATGAAAATGCTAAAAAATCAGAGAATATGTAGAGTTAAGTGGAGAAAATTTACCAAAAGTTTCAAGCTTCAGCCTTTTCTTTGAGCAATAGTTTTGAACTTCACCTTTTTAGGGTTGACCAGCAAAATAATGATGAAAATGAGGGGCTTTTTAGTTAGGTATGGATAATGAGGAGTTTTTTTAGAGGGACTATAGGTGGAATGAAGGTTTTTTGAAAAACTGTTAGTGATGGTTTTGAAGGGATCTGAAAATGGAAAATAGTTTCTTAGTTTTTGGTAGGAGTGGGAATATTGAAGAGATGAAGGAATGATTAGAAGTGAAAGTTTTTTCTACTAGGAAGCTCTTTTTTTTTCTCCTCAGCTGAGTCTAAGGTTGGTTTATATAGCCATGTGGGCATAAAGACAAAAGATGAAAAAGCAATGGCATTTTGGGGTTTTGGTGCATGTACCTCATGCAAAGGTTAGGTATAGTGCTCAGTTGGCATGCAAACCCATTGGTTTACTCAGCAAAAATAGTGGATCTAGACTACTTTATACAGCTGAGCATTAGGTAAGTTCATCCTTACCCTTTGAGAAATTGCTTAATGTCATGAAATGTCCCTTGTTATTGGCTATTTGGACCTCAAAATTTTGTTTAAATCTAATCATAGGCCTAAAGACAAAGCTTGGTATGAATTTTGATGATAAACGTGTTCGAATTGGATTTTGAATCAATGGTGCAACGGCTAAAAAATGGCTCAAACTAGGCAAATATATCTTTGTGTATCGATATAGAACATTATGTATCGATACACAAGGCAATTTCTACCCATGAGTATCAATACAATGAAGCATGTATCGATGCCAAGAGCAAAAATTAGTTTCCAATCTTAAGACTTAGAGGCCTGTGTCGATACTCCATGAACTTGTATCGATACACAAGCTTATGTATCGATACATTTTGCCACAAATCATAACTTTAGCTATTGCCAAGGTCTGTATCGATACAAACATGCTACATCTTAGGTATCAACACCAAACCCTCTTGTATCGATACTATATGTGAAAATTCAAGTTTTTGGTGCCATAAGGCCTAGTATTGATACTTGTGTGCCAATATAACTTGCATGTACCTGTGGCTCCCTGACCTACCTCAACTTGATAATAAATAGTGGGAAATTGATCCGTATACTCATCTAAATGACTCTGATGGCATTATGGAAAATGACCTTTGATGCCTCATTTTATATTTTTCTTTAATGTGATCCATAGGCATTTTAGACCTTCCCAAATTTTTTTTTGCCTAGCGTCGTATCGCTTAATAGTGCCTGGCGACATAGCACCCGGTAGTCGTCCCCCAGTTTTTACTTTAATTTTTTATTTTATCATCTTTCCATTGAGTCTTGGGGTGCCAAAAATGGGCCAGACAAAATAAGGTGTCTACAATACATATATATATATATACTAGTCAAAAACTAAAAGCAATTGTCTTTCATGAATAGATTAACTTTTTGACACGTAAGCAATTTTAAATAATTGTCACATGTCATTAATTAATAGATTTGATTTAAGATATATTTTTATTTAATAAATAGTTTTTTAACTAAAAAAATTTCAATTATTCGCTTTTAAATAATTAATTCTTTTTACCATAAATAAATAACTTACTATTGTAGTTACCTTAAAATTAGTTTAAATTAAATTAATTTTTAATTAGATTAATTATTTAATATAAAAATGTAAATCTTTGAGAAAAAACAAATTTCCTAATTGGATGGTCTAACTTTCTATACTATAGATTTTAAATTGGTTGTAAAAAAATAGCATTTTAAGTTACAATAGCATATAGTAATATCCAAATATTATCCCAAAGAAGCCAACCATTAAAAATATAAATTAACAATATATTGTCAGAGTATTTTTGATAAAAAGGAAGTAAACTTCTTCTTTAGCTAACCCAAAAAAAAAGTTTTTTATAAGCTATTTATTATTTTGGGCTTTATGAACTTACGATTACCCTCAATTTAATTGCTTGTGTTATATAAAAATAATTGTTAGAAGTAATGCTTCCTTTCAATCCTATAAATAGTGAAGTCATTCTTCACTTTGTAGCATTAGTTTCAAAAGCAAATTATCTCTTTTAAATACTTCATTATTATATTAAAAGTTCTTTAAAAGTTTTTTTTTCAAGAGTTCCAGTTAATAGAGTGAAGAAAATGTCAATTTTAATGGAGCTTCTACCTTTTAAATTTTGCTCGTTAGCAAAATATATAGTAAGTCACTAGGATTGTTGTATCTTGGGGGTTGACTATAACACAACCATTTTGCACTGATTTTTATCACCAGAAGGATGCATATCATCTCAAGAGAGTAACATAGTTTGCACCTCAATCTCCGTCACCTTGTTTTCAGCTATCAAATTTATAACAATTTGACAATAATAAATTAATCCTCTAATCCTATATACAATAATTATTATGCAATATTCTCCAAAAATTTGAGATGACATTCTTTATGGTGAATTGTTGAAAGTGACCCAGTTTGCACCTCACTCTCCATCATCCTATTTTCAACTATCAAATTTTTAACAATTTAACGGTAATAAATTGATCATCTAATGCTATATAGAAGAATTATTATGCAATATTCTCCAAAAATTTGAGATGACATTCTTTAAGGAGAACATTGTTGAAAGTTAGCCTAAAAGTAATTAGGCTGGTGGGCTGAATTGTTCTTTTGCTTTCATGGTGCAAATTATAAGGGATAGAAGTAAAAGACATTTTTTCTTCTTTACTCTTTTCAAGGTCTTATACATTTTTTAGGAAAAGAGTTTAATGAAGAAAGATACTAAAGATATGACTAATGAAGAAAATCTAAACATGAAAAGAATGTGAAGAATTAGGAAAAGTATCATTACTAATGCAAAAATTATTTACTCAATCATCTTTTTTAGAATTTATACAACTATTATGACCAAACCTATTCTTCTGTAAAGAAAGTTTCAAAGGCATTGTAACAAAAATATGACATTCAGAAGTGTTAGTTTTTATGGTGAGTAAATCAAGAAGAGGGTGAATTGATTTCTCAAAAATAAATTGTGAAATTAAAGTATAAATAATAATTTTGAGAATTTGAAGCAAAATATAGAAAGTAGATATGCAAATAAAAAAACATATTAGTAGGGATAGAAGATTAAATATAGATTATTTATAATGATTTGGCCTCATCCTTATATCTTTCCTTTAGCCTCACTTGCCAAGGAGTTCCTAATTCACTATTTTGAATTGCTGCCTTTCAATGACAAGGAATAACCTTCACAATCTCTATACCTTGTATAGGCTATTCCCCTATCTTTTGAAAGCTAAGATAAAACCTCTATACCTTTCAATGATATAGTACTAACCTCTTCCTTTTGAAAAGGTTTTCATGCAAACAAAGAAAGCATCTAAAATGCCAGGTGTTTACAAGGTTTAAGTATAACAAGAAGAGACTAGACAAAGGTAGAATGTCAAATAATACAAGTAGGATAGCTAATATAAGCTTATAATAAGAAGAACTTCTTAAAAGCTTGAGAGAGATAAATAATAATGCGTCACAACATACGCAAATGCAAATTGTGATATATTAGAATAGGAAAATCTCATGTTTATTGTAAGGCCATCAGACTAAATCGTTCATTCAAGCATCTCGTAAATATATTACAAAATAGCTCAAAAATAAGAGTGGCCACCCATCTTTTTTGACTAGGTGTGATTGAACACTTATTAAAATCATTCATTTAAGAGTTAATGAAACTCAAAAAGATAGATTTTATTAGTTGCATTAATCTATAAGAGCATCAATAATCAAGCTTGACAATCAATTAAGCATAAGTAAAGATTCGTTCCCTCTTACTACACCTGAAAATTAATACCAACTAATCACATTTTATCCAAATTTGTTTTCATTTGAGATATTTAAATATTTCATCCCCGTTTTTTAAAAACATATAATGAGAAAAAGTAATATAAATATATCTCATAACAAGTATGAGTTCTTATTAGAACAACTGAATATTGGTTCTAGACTAACTCGAATTCATAACATGATTTGGAACAAAAAGTTTTATAAAAAAAAATTGTAAAAAAAGGTTGAGAATCCAAAATAGATGCAAATTAATTAAAAATTCATGCTAATTACAAAACATGACATTTTTCCAAAGGTTTTTATGAAAAAAGACAAAAAAAGATGAACTTGAATCAAAATAAACCTTAAAAACAAAGCTTGAAATAATTTTTTATTAAATCAAGAGATTTGAAATAAGCCTTTAGGAATCTTCTACTTGACATTCCTAAGTCTCTGGACTCCTAAGACAAAAACCATTCCTAAGACATTCAAACACCTCAAAAAATTCACTAACGTGAAAACCTAGAGAAACCTAAAAACAAAAGACAACTTTGACATTTAGAGCTTCTTTAATTTATTTTAGACTATTTATAACATGAAATGCAGCAAACTACAATTCCTAAGAAAGATAACTTAATAGTGAAAAATTCCTAGAAAATCATTTTAAGGTCTGAAACATTTTTTATCACACATCATAGCAGTAAACAAAACATTCGAATAGCATGTAATGAAAATTTTATTTTTTATTTGTCTGGCATCAGCTTCAAATGTACCATACACTGTTGCAAAGCTTATTTCACACACTTTAATAAAAAAAAAGAAAAATAAAAGATATTTTACTCATTAAAATAGTACACTTTAAAGACCAAACACAAAAATAGAGCATCCAAACAAGTCATGTTGCTAATTTTTTTCTTACTAATCTAAACTCTAAATCGCACTTTTGAAAGCTAGTTTAAAACTTATTTAAGGGGATAACACTAGAAATACCAATAAAAATCTAAAAAATCATTTTCATGGATAATTTTTTTATTCAACTATATATGTTGTAAAACTATAGTGACTTAAAGGATAATACTTTGGTTCAAACACTTGTGCCTTTCTTGAGAGCAGCTTTATAACATTTGAATATCTGTTAGAAGCATTAGACCTGCCTAATGTAATGTACTAATGACCACAATAATAAATACAATCAAAGTCCATATAAAAGCTAAGGAAATCTAAACAAAAAAAATGGATGCAAAATACGTAAATGTCTCATTTTCTTGTTTTCTCTTTTTTCTTAAACAATTCTAAAATAGTTGTGAAGCATCTTAATAACTCTTATTGTTGCTAGTATAGCAACTAATAAACACCTATACACTTACATTAAATCACACAAACATATTCCTAAAGGCTCCCAACAAGGCTTAACAACTTTAAGCTTTCTAATCTACTTAAATATACTTTGAAAACCATCATTTCTTTAACTCTAAATCAATTTGAATTCAACCTTATTTTTGTTTAATATCTTTAAGATTCCCTTAAAAGAACACATTGAAAAGTTAAGCCGCATCGTATCTATTGATTGAATAAGCTAAAACTTGTTGTGCGAGATTCATTTTAGTGCAGACAAATTTCAGCACTGCACACAAACATTTTAACAAAACATATGCTAATCTAACTAATGTAAATGTACAAAAAAAAAAGAGAAAAACAAGACCACACATCAAGATAGACATGGCTAAACTTATTCAAATCAAATTAATGGTAATTAAACATCAATACCTCACCAAACTTGATCAAAATGCCTGAAATCAAGCTTGCCGGCAATGTGTCTCCCTCTCTTTGTGAAGGAAGTGCAGTAAAGCCTTAAAAATATATTTTTAATAAGGAAGTGTAATCTCGATAGGGATTCTTCTTTTTTGATGTGATGGGAGTGATAACGTATGATTCTTGGCTCTTGATCATGTAAGGGAACCATTGGATTAATTACTAAACCAACTAGTCTTAGATGGCCACCATGAAATTGCCAACGCTTAGAGTTGCCACCAATCATTTGGGCTAGGCATGACCAGATGCCTATTGAAACTGATATTCTAAGTTACAAAAATTAAAGCATTGATTTTTTGGTTTACGTGGTTTGAAGATTCAATAATTGGGTTTAAGAGTTAGTTATGCACGAGGAAGTATTTACATCCCCATGACACCTAAAATTAGTACCTTTTAGCTATGTCTTAACTTGGTTGTTTTCTTAATTTTAATTTTTCATAATTTTGATATAGCCCCCTTTTTATACGTGAGTTTGTATAAAATAATAAATTCAGGTTTAAGAAAAAAATTTTATCCCATATATATCTTGAAGAGATAAGAAATATAAAGATTTTTAATGGAAATGATCTCCAAATTTAATTTTGAAAATTGGATATTTCATGTTAGGCACTGAGGGATATCAACATGAAAAATTGCTGTTATGAATTTTAAAAATGATTTAGAAATATGAATGCAAGGTGAACACTAAAAAAGGAAATATGTTAGTAAGATGAAAAATAAGATAATGTTTCATGAAATAAACAACAAAAAAAGAAAAAAAGGAGGGACGATCAAAATTTGTCTCATAATTATCGTCGGTTATCTAAAAATATTCATGTTAATAACTTTTGAGACAAGTTTGAATCCATTGGTTGATTGAGGCCTAAACCTCGGGTTCGAATTCTAAAAAAGTCTGAAAAAAATCCTTGAAAGAGAAAATTTAATTTTTGATGATTTTTGAAAAAGCGAGATTAGGAATTTTAAATGAACAAAAATTGACTATTTATTAACAGAAATGACATTTTTTTATGTTTTTTGACAAAACTGATAATTTTTGAATTAAAAAGTAAAAATTGACAAAAATAAAAATTGACAAGATTTGGAAAAATGCTTATGCCTTCATCCGAGCCTGAAAGGGGCTAATGCATGCTTTTGGACTCAATAGAGGTTGATTGGATTCACCTAGAGGTATTTGAATGCCTCGGAGAAGCAATTTGGGAAAATCGATTAATTTTAACACATGTTGAAAACAGAGGGCAGCTTAGCACTAATATCTTTTCCTATTTTATTCCAAGCTGATTCGAAAGTTGGTAAGGGTCAAGTGAGGTACTATTAAAAAGATAACTCAAAGAGGATTAATATACAATATTCCAAAAATTTTAGAAAATTGCTTTCTAGGTAGAATGATTTTTAAAATTAGGATTAGTTCGATGTTGGCGGCAAGTGTAGGGGAAATGGTGTAGCAGACTTTGCAAAATTATTTTGGACTTATTTGGAATTGCTAAATTGTAAATAATACCTTTCTAAAAAGGGAATTTCATGAATGCTTTGGGAATAATATATAAAAAATGCAAAAAAAAAAAAAAAATTTGTGGGCCGAAATGGCCAAAATAGAATGCAAATCATTTATCCTAGAGGTTCCACATAGCATTGATTCAAAAATTCATAACTCCCACATTTGGAATGATCTGAGGGCAAACTAGATATTGTTGAAAAGTTAATTTGATGCCCTTTAAAGGAAAAATATCAAAAAATTCATGAAAAAGTTTTTATAGTTCAAAAATGATTTTTCAATTCATGACTATAGTGCTGCAAGCATGAAAAAGGTGAAACTTTTGGTTTTTTAGGTTTCAGCTAGACTTAGACTATGGACATTCAAATGTCTGCGACAAAAGGGGGTCCATGAAAAAGGCTTCACAGCTCATTTACATAATTTTGGAGTAGTTCAGGATGATGAAACAACCTATTAACCATATCACTATCAAGGGACTTTAGACAACAAAATCAAGGCACGAACAACTTAGGAAAAGTTAAAAAGACATTTTTTTTTTGTGAAAATCATTTTAGCCTTATTAATCTTGAATCCAAACATGGAAAGCTTGATTTTTTCCAAGATTGGAAGACCAATAGATGAAAAACCTTAACTCTATATTAAATCCTCATTATTTGAAGTTATCATAGACTTAACTAAGGGGCTTTTAGAAAACAGGTTTTTGGCAAACATCAAACAAGCATTTTGACATACATGTAATGAAGTAAATGTAGCATTCATGGCAACAAGCATGGAAAACATATTTAAACAAACAAAGATAGCATTGGCATGAAAATGATGATAAAAATACAAAGAGATAAACAAGAAAATGCATGGACATGTTAGCTTCATGAATAACACTAAGAATCATTCCATGAGAAATGATAAGAACATATTTAAAAAAGAAAAAACTTGCTAAAATTTTCAAGATAGCATTAAAACCTATTTTCTATATGAACCAAGCAAATAAACATAAAGGAACATGGTGGAAGGGTTAATAAAACATTAAAATCCTAAATTTGCCATAACTATGGCCATAAAATAGATGAGAGCCCTAAGAATAGAGTCAGTATCAGATGGATTTGGCTCAATAAAATGATGACAATGCAAAAAGGCTAGTAAATGAATGGAGAAAGAGTAAGAGATATACCTAAAAGATTGAAAACCTTACTAGTGATATTAAACATAAAAGCTTTTACAATTGTTGCTCACTTTCTTCTTTTTTTTTTGCTATTGATTAGCAAAAAAAGGTGGCCAAGAATAAGTTTGATGGTTGTAATGTAAATAGAGGGAGTTTTGATTGGAAATATAAAGGCAATAGAAGGTTTTAAAGGTATTTTTAGGGTTAAGATGGAACTATGAGAATAGTGTTTTTCTAAGGTCGGAGGTTGATGTAAAATATGTGTGAAGTCCTCTTAGGCAAAGCACATAATGTATCTTATATAGGATTTAATTTCAACCATAAAAAACTAGCAAAAGTGGGCCATTTAGGACATTTGTGGTGTATGGCATGGTGGGTTATTACACCAACGAGTGAGCTTTCAACATTTTATTGGTTGATATATAGCCTTGGTAGTAGGAGGGGACCATGCATGAGCTAACATAAAGAGTAAGGTCTAGCTTGTCTTTCATTAATCCACATTATAGCATGAAATGCCTTTTTGCCAAGCTTAATCAACCTTTCAAAAATGTTTTAACCCAATGTTTAAAGCCCATAAATGAAATCCACATGATTTTTTTGGAAGTATGTTTGAGATTGGATGATTCTTGGAGCCAAAGTTATGACCAAATTCATTGTTTTAATATTGTGATGCAAAGAAGTTAGAATGTTATGAACTGGGGAAATTTTGCCTGTTTGTATTGATGTCAAGAATTTTGTATTGATAGAGCAAATTTTGCCCTTTACATTAAAGAATATATTGATACAACAAAGCTTATATTAATAGAAACACTTATGTATCGATGCATTTTGACCAAAACTCATGATTTTAGCTAAGACATAACTATATAGTGATTCATTAGACAAATGTATCGATAAATGCCTCTTGTTTCTATACAAACAATGGAGTTTTGGATTTTAATGATATGGAGGCCTTGTATTGATACATAAGGATCATGTATTGATACCTATGCATGAAAATGTAAATTTTATGCATTTTTGGATCTGCGAGCACTTTATCTTAGCTAGGAATGATGGATGACTAACCTATGCTTGTCTAGATGGCCTTGATGATGCCTTGCATGGTGCCTTTTAATACTTTAAATAATGGCTAAGACAAAATGGGATGTTTATAGCTACCTTTCTTTGGTTGTTGCTAAATATCAAGAATAAGGTAAAGACTGATAGACACCATTTTGTCTGGGGTATTCTTGATGCTGCCTTATGCTTTTGTGATGAAAAGGCCAAAATTATTATGATGCCTAGATAAAAATGATATTTTTGTGATGATTTCATTTTTTTTCAAAAAGGTAAAGTTTAAATTTTAGATGAAAAATGTAGACCCAGGCTTGACCTATTCTTAGGTTCAGCTTAAAAATGACAGAGGTTTTCAAATAAAAGACCTAGACTATGATCTTGGGCTTGACCTATTTCTAAGTTTGACTTAAAAATGACATAAGTTTTTGGATGATGACCTAAGTTATGATCCTAGGCTCGATCTATCCCTAGGTTTGACTTAAAAATGATAGAAGTTTTTGGATGAATGACCTAGACTACGATCATAGGTTTGACCAATCCCTATGTTCAACTTAAAAGTAACATAATGCCAGTGAGTTGGATCATGACAAATCCAATAACATTAGGCTTTGAAGAGATTTCTTGATAAAGATTCTTCCTAGAGATGCTAATTAACTGGATCATGACATTCCAACAATATTGGACTTTAAAAAGGATTTCGGCAATATTGGACTTTAAAAGGATTTCTTGATAGAGAAGCAAATGAGTCGAATCATGACATTTTAATAATATTGGACTTTGAATGGATTTCTTGACAGAGATTCTTGATAGAGATTCTTGACAAAATTTCCTGACATGGGTTTTATGACAAAATGAAAATCGTTCAGCCATACCTATAGGTGGTCATAGGGTAAAACTTCTAGACTGGGGCTAATTTGCCAAATCTAACCTATCGACATCATTGTTCTTGACTCTTTTGACATGGGCCAATCAACCGGATCTGACCTACTACTGTTTTTAGGCTTGACTCTTTTGAGATGGGCCAATTAGCTAGATTTGACCTGCCAGAGTCATAAGGTTTGACTCTCTTGATATGGGCTAATTAGTTGGAACTAGCTTGTCATAGCATTGAGCTTAACTTTCTTGACAATGGGCCAATTGTCCAGGTTTAGGATACTAGCATCATTGGGCTGATTTTCTTGGCATGGGCCAATTAGCTAGAACTAGCTTACCAACATTATTGGCTTGATTTTCTTAACATGGGCCAATTAGCTGAATTTAGCCTACCAACATCATGAGGCATAACTATTTGATGATCCCATAATGATGATTATGATGATATGATGCATGAAATAATAATAAAAAAAGAAAGAAATAGGTTAGTGATAACATAAAATAATATGGACGAGAACAATAAGTAAAAGAATGGAAATGAAAATAAATCACAGAAATTGCCTCGATAAAAGGTGTTACATTACTTAAAGGCGAACATGATAATTGCAAATATTATGACAAGCTAATTATATACAAATAGCAAAATAGCATGTCTGAGTTAAAATTCACCCTTATTGAGGTGATATGGTACCTCGCAAGATGAGTTAATGACCTAAATAATGTCGTTCATACACCATTTCTTGGTATTTGACACATGTTAAGCCATCTATTGGATAGCATAACTGTTTACCCAGGTAAAATTTTGTCGCTATTGAAATGATATGATACCTCTTGGGGGTAAAACTATTAGGCTAGAGCTTGATGTTTGTTTCTCATTATCTAAAAAAAGGTATGTACTGAGCAGTCATTTGACGATGATGTAGTTAGCTTGCAAGTGATGACATTTGTTTGTCATCACTCAGTTATTGACAAAAGTTAACCATCAACAGATGGCATACTAGCTGGGTGACAATATTTTTTCACTATCACTTACGCAACTATAGTACCTATGAGTCAAGGTAAGAAGTATTCCCATGAGTGTCTTTATTCTTTAGGTCATTCTATCAGTGTTTTAGCATGGTTTGACATGATTTAGCTCATAAGGCTCATTATATGGGGCTTAAATTGACATCTAAATTGATATCCAAATTGCTCTTCCATCCAGTAAGGACAACTGAAACACCTTGATCCTAGGCCTATCATAGGCTTGGGATAATGTGAACAAATGTTGAAAACAAGGGATAGCTTTGCACTAATACATTTTTTTTATTTTATTCTGGGCTGATCCAAAAGTGGTAAGGGTCGGGTGAGATATCTTTGGAAAAATAACTCAATAAGGATTAATATAAAAATATTCTAAAAATCTTAGAAAATCATTTTCTAGGTGGAAATAATTTTTGAAATTAGGACTAGTTCAAAGCTAGCAATGGTGTAGGGGAAATGGTGCAACAGACTTTGAAAAATCAATTTGAACTTATTTGGAGTTGTTAAATAACAAAAGATAACTTTCAAGAAAGGGAATGTCATGAAATATTTAGGAAAAATATTTAAAAATCTTAAAAAAATCATTTGGTTGGCTAAAATGGCCTAAACAAAATGCAAATTACTTATTCTAAGGGTTCCAAATAGTGTTGATTTAAAAAATTATAACTCCCTCTTCTAGAATGATCTGAGGGCAAATAAGATACAGTTGGAAAGGTAATTCAATGGCCTTTAAAGGAAAAATATCCTAAAATACTTGAAAAATTGTTTAAGGTTTGAAAATGATTTTTCAAGCCATGACTATAGTGCTGCGAACATGAAACAAAAGAAATTTTTGGTTTTTTTAGTTTCCTAAAGCTAACATCGAACTATGGACATTTAAATGTCCGTAACAAAAGGGGGACCAGTGGTAGTGGCTTTACAAGCTTATTTGAATAATCACAGTGTAGTTTGGGATGATAGAACAATGCATTAACCATGTCACTAGCAAGTGGCTTTAGATAACAAAATTAAGCATAAACAACTTAGGACAAGTTAAAAAGACATTTTATTTTATGAAAATAAAAAAATTTAGCCCCATTTAAACTTGAACCCAAACATGGAAAGCTTAATTTTTTCCCAAGATTGGAGGACCAATAGATAGAAAACCTTAAGTCCATATTAATCCTTATTATTTGAAGTTATTTAAATAAAGGTTTTTAGAAAATAGATTTTTAACAAACATCAAACAAGCATTTTGACAAACATATAATAAACTAAATGTGGCATTCAAGGTAGCAAGCATGGAAAGCATATTTAAACAAATGAAAATGACATTTAGACATGAAAATAATGACAAAAATACAAAGAGATGAACAAGAAAATGCATAGAGATGTTAGCTTCATGAATGACATCTAGAATTATTCTAAGGTAGATGACAAGAACATATTTGTAGAAGAAAAAAACTTGCTAGAATTTTCAAGACAGCATTAAAACATGTTTTCGATATGAATAAGCTCATAAGCATAGAGATATATGGTAGAGAGGTTAACAAAGCATCAAAAATCCTAAATTTGCCATAACTAAGCCACAACATGCATGAGATTTCTAAGAATAGAGTCATAGCACATGGATTTGGCTCATTAAAATGATGAAAATGCAAAAAGGCAGGTAAATGAATGAGGAAAGAGTAAGGAATACACTTAAAGGCTTGAAAACCTTGCTAGTGATGTTGAGCATAAAAGTTTCTACACTTATTGCTCATTTTCTTCCCTTTGTTTGCTATTGATTAGTAAAAAAGGGTGGCCAAGATTGAGTTTGATGGTTGTAATGTCAATGGAGTAGAGTTTTAAGAGGAAATATGAATGTAACAGACAGTTTTAGGAGTGTTTTTAAAGGGGTTAAGAGGGAGCAGCAAGAATAATGTTTTTCCAAAGTTAGAGGCTGATGTAAAATGAATGTTGAGTCTTTTTTGGTTAAGCACATTATGTATCTTATATAGGATTTAATTTTAGTCGTAAAAAACATAGTAAAAGTAGGTCATTTAGGACATTTGTGATGTACAACATGGTAAGTCATTGTACCAAGGAGCAAGTTTTCAACATTTTATCAGTGGATGTATAGCCTTCGCAGTAAGAAGAGACCATGCATGAGCTAATATAATGAGTAAGGTCTAGCTTGCCCTTTATTAATCCACGTTATAGCATGAAATACCTTTTTACCAAGCTTAATAGACAACTCAGAAATATTATAACCTAATGATTAAAGCCCAAAAATGAAATCTACATTATTTTTTGAAAGTTATGTTTGAGATTAGATGATTTTTGGAGCCAAAGTTGTCACCAAATTCTTTATTTTAATCTTATGGTGCAAAGAAGTCAAAATGTTATAAACTTGGCAAATTTTGCCTGTCTATTTTGATACAAAGAATTTTGTATCGATACATCAAGCAAATTTTGCCTAGATGGATCAATAAATTAAAGCTTATATAGATACAGCCACTTATGTGTTGATATGTTTTGGCCAAAACTTACTATTTTAGCTACAACATAACTCTCTATCAATAAAAATGTTAATGTATCTTAGACAAATATATCGATACATGGCCTCTTGTATCAATACAAATAGTGAATTTTTGGATTTTGATGATGTGAAGGCCTTGTATCAATACATAAGGGTCATGTATCGATACTTACTCATGAAAATGAGAATTTTATGCACTTTTAGCTCTCCAAACACCTCACCTTAGTTGGGAATGATGGATAACTAATCTTGTTTGTCCAAATGGCCTCGATGATGCCTTAAATAGTAATTTTTGATGCTTTGGATGATGGTCCAGACAGACTAGGGTGTCTACAAAGCTACATCATCAATATAATACATGAGCATCAATCAAACAAAATATCATCACCATACATCATCAGATGGCCTCAATAATGCCTTGAATAGTGATCTTTGATGCTTTGGATGATGGTCCACACAAAATAGGGTGTCTATAAAGCTACATCATCAATCTAATGCATGAGAATCAATCAAACAAAATATCATCACCATACATCATCAGATGGCCTCGATGATGCCATGACTAGTGATCTTTGATGCTTTGGATGATGGTCTGACAAAATAGAGTGCATCGATGATGCCTTGAATAGTGATCTTTGATGCTTTGGATAATGGTCCAGACAAAATAGGGTGTCTACAAAGCTACATCATCAATCTAATGCATGAGCACAATCAAACAAAATATCATCACCATACATCATAATTGAATCTTAAATCTAACATTTCAACATGTGATTTCATCAATAAACATTAAAATTTTAGCTAACATATAGTGAATCTAAGCTTAAATCATCAAAATCATAAAAGATCATAACAAATTAACATGACTTAACTTGATCTACTGATTTTTAAGCTTGACCTATAGAGACCCCATTTTGTCTAAGCCAATTTCTAGCATCTCAAGACTTGATTAAAAGATAATAGAATAAAATAAAAAATAAAAAAAATAAGAATGATTGCCAAGTTTTATGTCGCAAGGCATTATTAAGCGAATGGCATCAGAAGGAAATTTTTTTTGGGGAAGGTTTGAAATGCCTAGGGACCATACAAAAAATGTAAAAAAGTGCATCAAAGGTCACTATCTAAGGTGTTGTCAAGGTCATTTAAGCAAGCATGAGTTAGTTATTCATCATTCCTAGCCAAGGTGAGGTGTTCAGAGAGCCAAAGTATGCAAAATTCATATTTTTATGAGTATATATTGATACATGTCCTCTACATATGGATATAATGCCTTTATGTCATCAAAATCCAAAAACTTACTATTTGTATCGATACAAAAGATGAATGTATCAATACATGAGTCAATGTATCAATACATAAGCTAATTGTATAGATATAGGGTTATGTCATAGCTAAAATTCAATTTTTAGCCAAAATGTATCGATACATAAGTGATTATATCAATACATTTGATATAATCTTCATTGTATTTATACATTATGTAAATGTATCAATATAATCTTCATCGTATGGATACATTGTAGGTTTTTGCCTAGATGTATCAATACAATATGCAATATATCGATAAATCCTGTGTATTTTTCCTAATTCATGTCATTTTCACCCTTTTGCACCATTACATTGAAATATGACTTTGGTCATGACTTTGGCTTTAAAAATCATTCAATATCAAACCAAACTTCTTAAAAATCATATGGAATTCATTTTTGGGCTTTAAACATCAAGCTATAACATTTTTAATTATCCCTTAAGCCTTTTATATAGTTATTTCATGCTATAATAGGGGTTGATGAAGGGCAAGCTTAACCTTACTCACTATATCAGATCATGCATGGTTTGTTACTATTGCCAGAGTTGTACCTCAACCAATCTAATGTTGAAAGGTTTGCTACTTGGTACAATGACTCACCAGATAGTACACTCCAAAGGTCTTAAATGCCTTTCCTTTGTTAGGTTTTGATGGCTGAGATTAAATCCTATATAAGATATGTTATGAGCTTAGTCAAGGAATACATGTACTTTAAACATATTCTTCAGCCACAAAGAACCTAAAACAATTCTGATTTTCCTAGCTCACCATCCATCTTAAACAAACACCTTCAAGACACCGTTTTAAGCCACTTTTGCTTACTTTTCTTATTGCTAACTCATAGCACATAAGAAAAAGCTTCAAAGGCAATGTCTTTGCTTGTAAAACTTCATCGTTTGGGAAGAAAAGTTATTGGAGCTCTTATTGGTATATTTTCTTCGCTTGTTTCTTTATTTTGTTGAAATTTTCATGATTTTCACCATGTAGTGACCCTTTTATGCATCCATGAACCCCTATAAATTCCATGCATTTTCATTGATGCCTTGTCATGAATTCATGCTTAAAAATCATGTCTTTATGTTGTCATGAAATTTTCAACCCATGTTCATGTCATGGAAACATCATCTTTTATGTTCATATTATGTTCTATGCCTTTATAAACTTATGTTGGTATTCTTGTGCATTTTTCTTGCCTAAAAAAAATCATGTTTTTATGCTATCATGAAATTTCCATCTTTTATTCATGTCATGAAAGCTCCTTCATGCTTATTTTATGTTTTATGCCTCTATAAGCACATTTTAACATGTTCATGCATTTTTCCTACTTAAAAATCCTTTATGCTACCATTGAAATTTCTAGCACATGTTCATGTCATGAAAATATTTTCCTCCATACTCATGCCATGTTTCATGTCTTTATAAAAATATCTTAGTATCTTCATGCATCTTTTTGGTTATTTTCTTGCATTTTATCATCTCTTTCATACCAAAATGTCATATTTGTTTGCTTAAATATGTTTTCTATGTTTATTTGTCTTAAACATCATATTTAGTTCATCACATGCTTGTCCATATGCTCATTTGTTGCTTGCCAAAAATTTGTTTTCCTAAAACCCCTAAGTTAAAGCCATGTTAACCTTAATAAATAGGATTGAGATGGACTTAAGGTTTTTATTCACCGGTTTTCTAATCTTGGGGAAAAATCAAGTTTTTCATGTTTGGATTCAAGATGTTCTATTTTAAAAAAGAAAATGCTTCTTTTATTATTCCAAGTTGTTTGTGCCTTATTCTTTTGTCTAAAGTCCTTGTTTTATGACATGGTCAATGGGCTATTTCATCATTCTAAACTACTCTGAGGTTGTGTAAATGAGCTTGTGACGCCCATGCAATGTGTTCCCTTCTACCATGGATGTTAGAATGTCCATGGCCCCAGTATAGTCCTAAAAAACTTGAAGAAAATGAAAATCTCCTATTTTTGCCATAATAGCACTTTAGTCATGACTTGAAAAATCATTTTTGAACCCTGAACCATTTTTCTTAAATTTTTTTATATTTATCCCTTAAAAGACATTAAATTACTTTCCAATGGTATCTCGTTTACCCTTAAATCATTCCAAATGAGGGAGTTACAATTTTTTCGAGTTAAAGCTATTTGGAACCCTTGGAATCAATGATTTACATTCTGTTTGGGCCATTTAGGTCTATCAGATGATTTATCTAAATTTTTAAAATATTTTTCCTAAAACTTTCATGAAATTCCTTTTTTGAAAAGGTATTGTTTGTGATTTAATGATTTCGTATGAGTGAAGAATAATTTTTCAAAATTCATTACACCTTCTCCCTTTTGTGTGCTATCAGCATCGCACTAGACCTAACTTAAAAACTTGTTTCCACTTAAAAAGCAATTTTTTAGGATTTTTGGAATATTTTTACATTAACCCTTATTGAGTTGCCTTTCTAATATTACCTTACCCGACCTGTGGAACCTCTGAATATGCCCAAAATAAAATCAAAATTTGTTGTCTCTTGTTTTTAACATTAGTCATGATTAGTTGATTTTCTTCGAATCCTACTTTGAAGCCTTCTGATGCCTTTATGTGATCCCGATTTACCCCATCGAGTTAAAAAAATGCGTTAACCCCTGTAGCTAAGATCAAGGCGCAATCAATCTTTGTTTATAACCTCCATTTTATCGATTTCTTTTAACTTAAAAATCACTTATTTTGTCAAATATTGTTAAAATGTCACCTTGTCAAGCAATTATTAAACTTTTATCAATTGAAGTCTTTTAAGCTCGTTTATCCAAAAATCATCAAAGTTTTCATTCATCTTCTAAAGGGATACTACTTTTCAAAATTTGTCAAAAATTGAATTTTCTCTATCTTGGACCTCTTCAAACTTTTGCAATCAATCAATGGATCCAAACATATCTCAAAATTTTTCACTTGGACATTTCTAGATAACCGATGATAATTATGAGACACATTCTGGTGGCTTTTCTTCTTTCCCTTTTGTTGTTTTGTCTAGTTTATTTTATATGATTATCTCATGTTATCATTACATGTTTCCTTCATGATCGTCACCTTGTATTCATTTTTTCAAAATCATTTTCTAAAAATCATGAAGGCAATGTTTTGTGTCAGTATCTCTCCAATGCTTGACAAAAAATATTTAGTTTTTAAAAATTCAATCTTAAAAACATTTTAGTTAAAAAATCCCTATGCTCCCCACCTTTCCAGGGTGCATACAAGATTCAAATTTTATCTAAAACCCAAATTTATTTTACACAAATTCATGCATGAAAAGGGGATTATATTGAAAATAATGACAAGTTAAAATTAAGAAAACCAAAATTAGGTTAAGACATGCTAGAAAGATACTAATTTTGGGCTTCACAGGGAGGTTTGTACCTTCTTGCTCGTAACCAGCTTCCAAACCCAACTGACAAGTCTCTAGATCATGCAAACCATAGAAATGACGCCTCAAGTTTCATAACTCAAAATATCAATTTTAATAGGCATCTAATCATGCCTAGCCCAAATGATCAGTAGTTGGCCATTTCTTGGTGGCCAATCGAGGCTGGTTAGACGAGTAATTAATCTGACGATCCCCCTCTCGAGTTGCGAAGGAAAAGTTTAAGTTAAGAAGACACTTCCTCGTTAAGAATTTTATCATTTTCTCATACATTAATATTTTTAAGTAACACATGCATTACCAATCCGCAAAGGATTTTTTCAGGGACACATTGTTGACATGAACGATTTCTTGTGTTTTAGCATGAGATCTTATCATATTCCTCATATTTTGGCATATGATTCATTGATCTTAGATCAAATTAACCAGAAAGATAGATCTTATCATTTTAAAGTTTATCAAAACATGATATCATCGTTTCTAGCTTAGCTGATCCACATTTCCAAGCATTCAAACGTCATTCTATCTTATGTTCAAAGAATTCATGAATCATGCTAAATCACGCACATAATCAAGAAGCCTTAGATTTAATAATGATCAAATCACAAGATCATCACAAACATAAGTAGCTGAATCATCTATGCACTAATTAATGTTGGCTAAATCATATATAAACATGGAAAATCATGAGATTAAGCTAGAAATCATTTAAATCAATTAAAGTAAAAAATACATTTAGGATAGAAATGTTTTTCCTAAACTTTGCTTCTTAGCTCTTTTAAAAAAGATAAAAGAAAATCTAAGTGTGGTGAAAATTTGGGAATTAAAATCAAAACATAAAAGTAATAAATCTTGGTTTTATAATAGCTATCACCTATTTATAGAGATAGGGATGGTCATTTAAGAGTTAGTTACTTTTAAATGACCTTAGACTTAGCTTTCAACCATTTAATCACATATAACCACCTTATTTGAAATGACTAACCTACCTTTCTCTTAAATGGGTAAGTAAAATGAATTTCCCACATGCTATATAAGTTCTACTTTGTGACATTTCCATGCCTAGTCTTGTAGAACTTTTGTTTCCATCTAATTGACTATGATATAATCTTATAAAAATATAATTGGAAGTTCCTTCTTATAATAAAAATGGCCTTTAATGATATTCTTTTGAAAAATTTAGAATTTTGTATCTCGAACCTCTTAGATTAAGCTCTCAAAAATTTTTGAAAACTCAACTGCTGAAGTCTCCTTATGATCTGACCTTAACTACACTTTCATAACCTACCTTTCATGCTCAATTCATATTGACGCAATCAATTTTGAAATCCGAGTTCTAAAACTCCACCAATTTAAAAGTCAAACTTTTAGTATATAGTTCACTTTTAATTATTGACTTTTCTTATAGTTGACTTTTGACTTTTTATTGACTTTTGATTTGACTTTTAAACTAAGCCTCTTTTCACCCTAAATATCTTCAATAATCCTCCTATATCTCTCAAAAGACATAAACTAGCCATTTCTCATAATTGGATTTTCGGGACCTAGGTCTCAGTTTTTCAAATTTGGTATTTTCCCCTTAAATTGGTCAACTAAGCTCAAATACCTGTCCTTATCAAATTAAAATCGTAAAATCATTCTAAGAAGTAGGTTAGAATTTGTAATCATTAATACCTTATCCGAGAAAATCAAACTAAGAAAATATTGCACATTTTGTAAAAATCGAGAAAGTTAAAAAGACTTGAATAAAATCAAATGTCTATAATAAGACAATAAACTTTTTCTCTTTGAAACCAATATTTCTCTTGATGATTCTTTTGATTTCTCTTGTAATCTCAACATGTGGAAGTGTTGGAGGTACTTATTTATAGCTTGAGAATAATTTTATCATTTGGAGTTGATTGGGATGGAAAAGAGCTGTTGAACCTTCAAATATCATGTGCAAAAATTTCAACCCCAAGCAGAAGTATGGATTCCTGCATTGTAGACTATTGATACTTGCTCTTATGAAATTTAAAAATTTGTTCATTGAAGCTTCAAGTGACCATTAGAGTCTTAAATAACCTTGGGCCTTTTACGTTTGATACTTTATAGAGTATCGATACTCTAGTGTCATACAAAGTGAGATTAGCATTTGTCTTGAAGGAATTGATCTTGTATTGTTATGGGATCAAACCAAGGTAGTAAGGACCATACCAGTGGGCCTACCATTTTTGTTCTGGTACAGGTACATATCGGTACCGATGTGTTTCGGTGTACCGTTTCAAGTTTATTAGAATTTGAATATTTTTAATTTATATATATGAAAAATATTTTGAAATATGAAATAAATGAGATTAAATAAATTTTATATATTAAATATTCATCAATTATACATAATGTTCTAAAAAAAACTTCATCAAATATAAAAAATTCAATATCAGTTAAGTAGTAAGGCTAATTTTTTAACGATCGTTAAATTTACGAATAATTATATCTAATATTCATCAAATTTATGAGTAATTATGTATAATATTCATTAGATTTAAGATCAATGTTGGTTTAATTTTTTTTTTACAAGCTTATATTATATACTAGCTAGTACAGCTATTTTCAATTGGTACCTACCGGTACGACTGATATAGACCAAAACTAAGATCAAAATGAAATCAACTATCGCTAGTACGATTATATATCAAAATTTGTAAGTATTGACCAATACCGGCACGATATCGATAACATTGGATCAAACTATACTTAAAAACACTTGAAATACTTATTTTTTAACTTCAAAAAGATATTAACTTGTCTCAAAAATGATTTAAACATCCATATTCATTTAAGAACGTATATTTTTGAAAAAGCTATGTAGTTTAAAATATTTTTTTATTTTCAAAATCATTTTCAAATTCATTTAAACAAAAATACTAAATTGAAATGATTTAAAGATAAACACTAATTTAAAAATATTTATGCTTAAGCTAGCTAAGCTTAAACTTTTGTTATAACTTATCTAAAAACTCATTTATGTATAAGTATACATTCAAGAACATGCATTTTTGAGTAAACAAAGGAGTCTAAAGTATTTTAGTATTTTTCATCAAACTTGTTTAAAGAAGAACACTAAATTGAAATCATTTATATTCTAGCTAATTAAGTTTAAGGTTTTCTTATATTAAAACTAAGATCAATTCATAGCTAATAAAGCCAAAATTATTTGCCTTCAAGTTCTAGCGCTTACCACTTGTGCTAAAAGCTAGCTAATAACAAAGGTGCAACTTTAATTCCTTAAGCACTAGTAGTGCAAAGCCTAGCACTATGTGGCCGATGGGCATGAGTGCTGCCCATTATAGCGCTACAGGTTAGCTAGCCACATTTCAAATCCTCTAGTCACCAGTACAATCGATGATTGACTTAAAGGGTGATTACTACCCCTATAACTAACAATCTCTCTTTCCAACCATGACCCTAAGAGTTAAACTCATGACTTTGCTCTAATACCAGTTTTTAGGATTAAGTGCTTACCACTTAAGCTAAAAGCTATAGCTGATAGTAGAGGCACAACTTTATTTCTTTAAGCCCTAGTACTGTGAAGCCCAACACTATGTAGTCAGTAATCATAAGGGGATGCACCATTATAATGTTATGAGTTGGCTATTCACTACTCCATCCCCTAGTAGCCTACACAATCGATAAGGTTGTAATCAAGTAGATTCAAGCTCGAACGTGAAAAGCTTGAGCTTAATTTGAAAACTCACGGCTCAAAACTTAGCTTAAGCTCGACTGAATATCATTTTCTAAGCTTGAGCCTGACTTAAGATAAAATCAAATTATTCAAGCTTGACTCGATTAGGCTCATTTACTTAATATACGTATTCGAGCTCGAGCTCAAATTAAGTTTTTCTATAAATTGATATTTTATATTAACTAAATTTAATAAATAATAAAAAATTTAGGATGAAATTATAATAAAAATTAAAAAAAGTACATAGTAACTAAATACAAAATTTTCTTAACATAAAATTAAAGAAACTCAGTTATCCAAAATTATATATTATTTTTATTCAAGGTTGAAAAATAAAAATAAAATGAAATTTGTAAAATTAAATAATACTAAATTCTTTAGCTAATTTGACAAAAAGACCTATAGGCATAGGTTATAATTTTATGAATTTTGTGTGATGAAAAAGTTAGAATTTTTCAACGTTTAATAAAAACTCCATAATCCCTCCAAATTTTGTTTTTAGAAAAGAAAATAAATTGCACTTTGGTGAGCTGCAAATAGAGGCATAAGTAGGAGGTTAAAGGCACAAGCAAGAGAAAGAAATAAGGCAAGGAAAGAAAGAAGGAATAAGAAACGGGTAGTGCCTGTGGGCAAGAAGATGAAATTGAAAGGTGTAGACACTTCATTAAGTCCAGGCTACCATTCAAAGTATTAAAAGTGCAAGGTATCATTGAGGTCATTGGAAGAAGCAGATTAAGTTCCCATCATTCTCGGCTAAAGTAAAATGTTCAGAGAGTCAAAGGTAAGAAAAAATCACATTTTTGTATGCACTTCTTGATATATAAGTGTGAGGTATCAATACAAGGCTTATGTTAGTCAAATTCCAAAATCTTATAAGTTATATCGATACTAAAAGGCATGGTATTAATACTTGAAGTATGGCATCGATACCAAGGGTGTTTGTATTGATGCAGAGTTATGTCATAGCTACAATCATGATTTTTGGCTAATAAGTATTGATACAAGAGTGCATGTATTAACACAATAAGCTTGGTATCAATACAGGCTTCTTGGTATCAATACATCATGCTTTGTATCGATACCATATTTAAAGTATCCATACATTCTAGGTTTTTTTGCTCAATGTATCAACATAAAGCTTAATGTATCGATAACAAGGCTATTTTTAGCCTAATTCGAGACATTTTTCCTTTTTTTGTACTATGACTCGAAAACTCAAATTTGGTCATGACATTGACCTTAAAAAAGTCCAATTTTAGACATAACTTCATACAAATAATGTGGATTTAATTTTTAGGCCCTAAATATTGAATTAACATATTTTGGAAAGGACCATTAAGCTTGGCATGAAGGTATTTCATGAGAAATCTAGTTTTATGAAGGAAAAACTTGAGATTACTCATCTAATCAACTAATGTATAGTTTCCTTTGCCTACAAGAATCAAGATTAACCAATCAAATGCCAAAAGACTTCACATTGGTACAATGGGTCATCATATTATACATGTAAAAAGTCCCAATGCCTCCAGTGCTAGGTCATCTTAGTGGCTAAAATTATCCACTATATAATCCAATTTTTACTTAGCTGAAAGAGGGACTTTTTATATCAGCCACCAAAAAGAAAAACCTCAAGCTCTCCCAAGAAACTTTATTCTTGTAGATCTCTTTCCACCCTTCCAAAAACCCATCTAAAACATTTTATTTCCCTTATTTCTACCCTAAAAACTATCCTTCATAGCCACCGTAACCAAAAGCCTTTTCTTTTTATTCCTTTGTTTTTGTTAAACCATAGCAAAAAAAAGGAGGAAAGTGAGCTATAAGTTGCTAGATTGTTGCATAAGGATATAGTTAGGAGTTTAAGCTTCTATTAGGGTATATTTTCTATCTTTTCTTCCTTTCTTTTTTTTTTTTTTTGTTTTTTTCTTCATCCTCAACATCTTAGTGAACCTTCATGTTTCCACGACCTTATTAAGGTTTCCACGCATTATAGTGGCTTTGTTTGAGGTAGCCTTAGGGCTTTGATGATTCTTTAATGCTTTAATGGTGTTTTGATAAACAAGAATGCAATATTGCTTGATGACATTAAAATAGCCCTTGCTCGTGCATTCTTGCCATTTTTTTCTTGATCTCAATATGCTTATTTCATGCGTGAATAGTAAGCCTAGCCTATTTTGATCTTGACTATACAATGGGATGCACTTTCATTATGATTTTCTTGTTGAAGTGCATGGATAATTTGTTATTTTGAGTGGTTGCTTCTGTTCTATATCTTCACTTAATTTAGTTCATTATATGTTTGTTGAAATGCCTCTATAATGCTTGCAAAAATCCATTTTCAAAGAAAACCCCATGTTAAGTCTATACTAACCTCAATCAATAGAGATTAGCATGGAAAGGTTTTCAATATGTTAGTTCTCCAATCTTGGGGATATGTCAAACACAAATGTTTGGCATCTTGGTTTCATTGTGCCAAACAAATTCTATTTTAATCCAAAATAAAAAATGCTTTCAATTATTTAGTTTAAGCCTTATTTTGAGCCTATCATTACTACTGGTATGCATAGTGGATGGTTTAGTGGCGTACTCTATGGGAGCTAGATTGATCCATTAATTCATTATCATAGACCTTGGTGATTGGACATTCGCATGTCTAACAACTTAACACATCACCGTAACCTAAAGAAACCCCTATTTCTATACTAACAACATAGTGATCCCGATTTGAAAAATTATTTTTGGACTCAAAATGATTTTTTTGGAATTTTCTATCATTTTTCGTGGAAAGGGCATCAAATTACCTTTACAAGGATACCTCGCTTGCCCCCGGATCATTCCAAATGTAAAAGTTATGATTTTTTGAACTTTTGTTATCCAAAACCCTTGAATCAACAATTCGCATTTTGTTTGAGCAATTCTAACCCATCAAATGATTTTTTTAGATTTTTTAAACATATTTCTTGAAAATGTCAAAAAAATCTCTTTTTGAAAAGGTATCGTTTGTGATTTAACAATTTCAAACAAGTCTGGGATGATTTTTTTTAAAGTTCACTCCTTATTTTTTCTAGCACTTGCCGTAAAAGCTAACTCAGACCTAGATTTAAAAATTAATTCTGCTTAGAAAATGATTTTCTAGTATTTTTAGAATATTTTTACATTAATTCTTATCAAGTTAACTTTTCAATGGTATCTTATTTGACACTAGAAACCATTAGATTAAGCCGAAATAAATTCAAGAAAATGGATAGCATGATGCTATTCCTTATTTTTGCTTAACTTGAAAATTTACTTGGATATTCCTGAACCATATTTCCTGAACCATCCCCTATGGTGTTATGAGTCACAACGTAAGTCCCTTTAGGCTTGGATTAAAATCCAAAAATATTTTTGAAATTAATTTCCTATTTCTATTTAAAAAAAATTGATTTTCCATTCTAAAATCTTGTTTCTTGAAAATATATATATATATATAAGTTTTTGATTTGCAACAATCACTCAAAATCTCTCTTTTCGAGGGAATACTCAAAGCTCATTTTCTTGAGTGGATACACCAACCCTGCTTTTCAAAAAAATACATCCAAATCTTTCTCTCATTAAGGCTTCTAAGAACTTTTATCAAAATTTTCATGCCTAATATGACCATCGAATCCAAACATGTCTTAAAATTGTCAATTTAATTATTCCTCAATAATCGAGGTCAATTACGAGATACATCCTGATCGTCCCTCCTTTTTTGCTCTCGTGCATTCATCTTTAATGCAACTTTTATTATATTTCTTTATGTCTCACTACCCCTTTTCTCTTTTTGATGATTATTTGCATTTGCCTTGAAAAACTCAAATTTCATTGAACCTAACATAACGTTCTCTATCAGTATCCCTCCAATGCTTGACGTAGAGTATACTTTTCTAAATAAACCCAGATCTCATTTTACCAAATCCTTTATGTTTCTCCCTCATCTTGGGCTGCATAGAGAGATATTAATTAAACTTTTATCATAAAAAACCTAAATTTAGTATTTTAAAATTTACACTCATATGAAAAGAATTACACATAAATAATGATCACATGAAAAACTGAGGAAAACCAAGACCTAAATAATATATGCCTAGGTAGTACTAATTTTGGGCATTGTGGGGGTGCTAATCCTTCCCCATGCATAACCAACTCTCGAACTCTTTTAAAATGAACTCTAGTATACACGTATTCCGTAAAATCAGTGTTTCAAGGTTTCATAACTCAAAATCACTAGCTTTAATAGGTATCCGATCATACCAAGCCCAAAATGGTCGATGGTGACTCAAGTTATGGTCATTTCGTAATGGTCATCAAGACTGGTTGGATGAATGATTCGTCCAATGGGCCTCCCCTTAACCTTTCCTCTATCATGCCTAATTCAAATCCTGATTAAGGGATTATCCAAAGGTGAGCTTTTTCTCCCTTTCGTTTCTAATTCATAGCGCACCGCGCAAAAAAAGGCATGTCATAATAAAAGTGATAAAGCAAAAGCAGGAATGATTGGAAAATAAGGAAAAATGCTTTGGGGTTTTAAGTATATATAATAAAGGTAAAATAGTAAATATATAATAAAATATTAAAGATTTTTGTAATAAATAAATAAGTTTGACTAGATTCGTATGCTACTCAAATTGAGTATTAAGATACTCGAACTTGGATCACTCAATAGCTAGAGCTACTTGAGCTCGGCTTGATAATGATTGAACTAAGTTTAAGTTTTTTTCAAATTGAACTCAAGTAGCTTGCCATCACTACTGTCTCATTTATAGCACTAATGACCAATGGTCAACTCAAAAGGTGATTGTTGGCCTATAACCAACAAGAAGCTAGATCTAAAATGCTTGTGTTGTAACATGGCTCAGATATAAATCCTGACCAGCATGACTTAAAATGACGAATGTATCCATTGTTTCTATATAAATATCTATATATAATTATTTCCTCTTATTTCCAGGGGACCTATATCATGATTACTATTCTTTATTTTTCATACCTGGGAGCTGAGTTGTTGAGATGAACACCCGACTTCTCTGAAAGTTACAAAATGACCATTTTTTTAGAGCCACCACAAATTTGTTTTGGCCAGGTGAGATTAGACACCTATCAGAGTTTATATTTTAAGGATTACAAAACACACGAAAACAAACTCCGAGGTTGGCGCTCATACCAGAGATCACTTGAAAGGGGTCCAAAAGTTGATTACAAACACAAGTAAGGATCGAACTTCTCGTGGTGCCCAGCAATCGATACTTTATTAATCATGTGTTAAAATAAATTTGATTTTTATTTGGTTTCAATATTTGATATTTAATTATAATTCTCGTAAAATTTTATTGAACAAATTTATTATTCTAAGGAAAGTTGGATTTTATTACATTTAGAAATTACAAAATTATTCATACCCTCCTGCGTAACCAAGTAGACATGAATTCTCTATCATATCCCACTAAAGAACCATGTGAAATATGAAAGGTTTTATTTTTTTAAATCGAAAAATCATGACTTCCTATTTGAAAAGAGTATCTCGCTATTAAAATAATTTGCAAAATTCCTCACATATTCTGGTAGGAATCCTACTTATTAATTTAATTAAAAGATATTGCCTTATTTATAAAAATAATTTCATTATTAAAAATACAGACTTTATGACCTAGAAATGACCTAATATGATGGACATATTCTTAATATATACTTTCGACGTAAAAGTATCCTAATACTTTTATAGGATTTGGTTCTAATGCAAAACTATGAAAATACCCCTAAGGTATACATTCTACATTAAAGTATCCTAATAACCCAAAAAAAGACTAAAAAATTATTGAAAAAGGGTGAAACTATCCTAAATATGCACTTTCGACCTAAAAGCATATGATAAAAAAAATTTACCAAAATGCCTTTAGGGTATACCTCAATGTAAACGTATCTTAGTAACCCAAAAGGATTTTAAAATGACCTTAGAAAGCTAAAGCAATCTTAAATATTCACCTTTGGCATAAAAGCATCCCGATGAGCAAAATTAGCAAAATTCCCCTAAGGTATACCTTTGACGTGAAAGTATCCCGATAATCCTAATGGACACTAAAGCGATGAAAATTAGATGAATATAGTCTAAATGGAAAAGCTAAAATTTTAAGTTTGACTTAAAATACAAAATTTACAATCAAGCCTCTAAATTTTTAAAAATTACATTTCGTATCCTTCGAAAGACTGAACAAATACGAATAGTCTTTAAAATTTTTATATCCCTACGAAAGGCCATAGAAATAATAAAAATCTTAAAAATTGGTGAAATGTCTATTATGCCCCCTAAAGATGAACATTTGCTATTTAATCCCTAAACGTTACAAAATTTTCATTTTAGTGCCTACATAATAAGATAACCTAAAAAAAATCATAAAAATCACATGCAAATATATTTGAAAAATACAGCAAAATACCAACAAAGATTCAGCCAAACACCTTGGCAATAAAAAAAATATTTTTAGAATTTACAAAATGACCCCATAACCTTTGTAAAATTATATTTCAACCCCTATATAATAACATATCGTAAAACAATACCAATAAGTCATTGAATCAGCAAAGAATCAAAACAAAAACATGGCAAAAATATGTACAAAGGTTCGATCAAGCATATTTAGCCATAAAGCATAATTTTTCATATTTTGCAATCTAGTCCTTAAACTTTCTAAAATTAGAAAATGACCCCTAAAGTGTAAAAAATGCCTCCATCATGTTTATAAACACATAAATCAAACTCTTAAGGCCCATAAAGCCTTTGACCAAACCACGAATTGCTAAAAAAGTTTCTACAAGTTTTATAATTTAGTCTCTATGTTTACTAATATTATAAAATAACCTAAAAAATTAAAAAAATTAAGAAAACATAAAATCATGACAAAAACAAGCACAAAATCATCAGCCATAAAGCTTATTGGATTTGGCCAAAGTAAAAAAAAAAAAAATCAAATATAAATATGTTTTGATACACGTAATCATGAAAATAGAACTAACATAATATAAATTAATATTACCAAGCTTAAATAAAAATAAAAATAAAGATGCAAACCTATTTAATCATATATTAACATGAAGACATTAAGAGAAGAACAACATAAACACCAACATATATACGATAAGATCAAAATCGTAATAACAAACAATATATTTTATCAAAAAAATCAATATGTAGCTAAAAAAAACAAGAACAACAACTAATATCTCATATATGTATTTTCACCATGTTTAGCCTTTCAACATGGATGAGAATCCATAAGCCTTAACATAGTTTTTCAATCATAAATAAGAAAAAAAATGAATGAAGATGAAGAAAAACTAAGGGATTAAACATTATACCTTGAATAAATTGAAAACTAAAATAACTATATGTATTTTTTAGTGATTTTTTTAAGCAAGAAAACCAAAAGCTCCTCTCTTGAACATTCTCCCCCTATTTATATGGAGGAGAATTGGCCAAGAAGGTGCTAATTTGGCCACTGCAAATTTCTTCTTCTTTTTTAGTTAATTAATTAATTATTTTATTCATTAAATTGCATCAAAAGATGGAGTGCATTAAATTGACATGAAATTAGTGTCATTCATAAATTTTTTAACATAATTATTTTCATAATATCAAGTCAAAGAAAGATACAAAATTGATAAAATAAAAGAAATTTTCCTCAACTAATTTAATATGAATTAAATAATAATATTTGAAGAATTTTAAAAATTATAAACTAAGAAAAATCTTCTCAAAAAAATTTACGAAGTAGATCCATATCCCAATAATAAGAAAAATTCTAAAACTCATAAAATAAATCAAAATTTTCAAAACTAATTTAATAGGAATTAAACAATAATATTTGAAGAATTTTAAAAATTATAAAATCATAAAAATCTTCCCCAAAAAAAATTTACGAAGTGGAAAACTCTGTATTTTTATAGCATGAAAAATTCCAAAACTCATAAAATAAATTAAATTTTGAAAAACTGAATTAATATGAATTAAATGATACTATTTGAAGAATTTTAAAAATTATAAACTGAGAAAAATCTTTTTAAAAACTTTATGAAATGAAAAACTTCGTATTTTAGAAACACGAAAATTTTGAAAGAAAATGCAAAACTCATAAAATAAAATAAAATTTTCAAAACTAATTTAATATGATTTAAACAATAATAGTTGAGGGATTTTAAAAATTATAAACTCAAAAAAGCTTATCAAAACAATTTGCGAAGTAGAAAATTTCGTGTTCTGGAAACAAAAAAAATCCTTAAACTTATAACAAATAAATGAAATTTGAAAAACTGATTTAATGGTAGTTAAATGTGAATATTTAAAGAAGTTTGAAATTCAAACTCGAGAAATTTCCATCAAAAAATTTCACAAATAAAGGAAAACTCCTTTTCTAAAACTGAAAATTTTTTTCAAAAAATGTATTGAAACTTATATGAAATTAATTAAATGAAACATATTACTCAAAATATTAGTTTACAAAGTGGTAAAGATGGAATTAGAAATCCAAAATAATTTCACCGAAAAAATTTCACAAGCATGATACTCACGGTACTATAAGAAATTCAAAATAGATTACTAAAATAATCAACTTGACACCTTTTGGTATAATATGTCAATACGAATTTTTCCTTGATTATTTTTCATTTTTTTGGAGTGCATATTGACATAAATACCACATAGGTATCATTAAAAATGTATGACGGTCAACTTCCCAATTTTAACGAAAGTTCTCAAAAAATTCCTAAAATTGGGAAGTTTGACCATAGTAACATTCGCAAAACAAATTTCAAAATTTCACAAGTATAAAATTAAAAGTTAATTATTTTACCTTGACATCCATATTTTTTATTCAAGATTTGCTCATCATGACCTTTAAAATGGTGCTAATTTTATCACATGTACCTACGGTCATTTAAGCAAATTTAAATAGGTCTTGAAAATGTACATTCCCCTAATGAAAATTTACCTTCACTCGGATAAGTGCCTAATTTTGTAGCTCAAATATTTTTGGACTGATAGGGAAAATGGCCCAGACAAAATTAGGTGTCTACAGCTACCCCTCTTTGATCGTTGCTGAAAATCAAGAACAGGACAAAGACCAAACAAACACAATTTTGTTCGGGCCTTACAAAACTTTTCTAAAAGTTTTGTTTTTTTTTTCTTTATTTTTTTTACACACACACACACACACATATATATATCAACTAAAAAACCTATGAAACTGATCATTTTGCTTAACAGGATGAAGTCTGACATCATGCTCTTTTGGCTTTTAATTAAGTAAAGCTGGCCAATGACAAATGAACCTTTCCTCTTGTACACATTTGGCATGTAAGCATCTCGGTGATCACAAAGGATTTGGTTATAATTTCTATGGACACTTCGAATATCACCATCGACAACTTTGAAAGGATGCCACTATCAACTGACTAACATTCTGGCCAGCTACATCGGGCATAGGGTTTGGGAGGTGTCATTAAGAACGAACACTTTTAAGGGCTTCAAATATCATTATCAAAGACTTTGAAAGGATGCTACTATTGATTAACTACCATTCCGGCCAGCTATATTAGGCATAGATTTTGGGAGGTTTCAATAAGAACGAAAACTTCTGAATGTTTCAAATATCATTATCGAAGACTTTGAAATGATGCCATTGTCGACTGACTACCATTTCGGCCAGCTACGTCGAGCATAGATTTTGAAAGATTTCATTAAAAATGAAAACTTTTAAATGCTTCAAGTATCACTATCGAAGACTTTGAAAGGATGCCACCTTTGACTGATTACCATTTCGGCTAGCTACATCAGGCATAGATTTTTGGAGGTTTCGTTAAGAACAAAAACCTTTGAGTGCTTTGAGTATCACTATCGAAGTTTTTTTTTTAGCCTTCTTCACACACCTTACCATAAGATTACGTGAGAAGGTGACAGATTTTTTTAGAACATTATTCAACCTTTCCTAAAAAGTCATCAAATATGAAATTAGTGTTTATCAATTCAAAGATTTAATTTATGTAATTGGATAAATATCATGTTCAAGGCATATTCTCAAACTTTTATTGAAATAATGAAAAGTATCATATTTCATCAAAATTCTAGGATTTATGGAATGAGATCACCTTCTCATTCTGACCTAGGGAAAAAGTTTACTCGATCAAAATTTATAAAAATTCAAAAACAATTTTAACCATGGATTTTCCAATGTCAAGGATGATGGATGTGCTATATTCATCATAATGTTAAAACTTTTTTGTTATCAATGATCACCATTAGGGACTTCTTTGAATGAGATGATGAAATGAATTTAAAGGGACAAATAGGGTGGGACTACTAAAATGTTTCTGCAAGAAATTGATTGACAAAGTCAAGGTTTATCAAGATCAAATTCAGATACAAACTTGTTTCATAAGAGTTCCTTGAAAGACAAATAATTACGTTATAACATTCTTTTAATTTCCAAATAC